>CM054057.1:283232448-283556512 GCA_028641055.1 Alopecurus myosuroides | reverse complement strand
AGTCCAAGGATGGCTACCTCCTGGCCAGCTCCAGCTTCTCCCTTCCTGCTGCTGAAGATGATTATCAAGTGCATACATTCAGTTGTGTTGTGCTTTCAAGTGCAAGAAGCAACCAACTAAACAAGCTATATAGTCCAGAAACTGCTTCGGTACACCCCCCCTCCCCAAACTCAAAAGGTCAATACGGACTTTTGCTCCTAATTAATTATTTAATTAATCTAATTAAATAAGATTGGCCCATCCAGGCCCATATGTATCCAAATCCTGTATACCTCAGTATTGACATACGGTATTTGCATCTATCTCGAAGTCCCGATCCCCATGTCCTGCTTGCGTGATTCACGGAAAAGAAAAGGAGAAGATCCCTGTTCTATCGTTCTAGTATTTTTAGAGGAATGGAAGACTCTGCTCCGTTCCGATTGATGGACGATAAAGGCTACTGCTTGCGCTGTCTGTATTAGTGCTCCTAATCGCTTGACGCCGCCGCAGAGCAACGAGCTGCCGGCCGCCTCCAGCTCGGCTAGACGCCATCCCTGAGCACACCATGCTCTTGCCGGCCGCCGACTCCTCACCCTAATACCGTCGCTGAGAGCGCGCAACCGCTCGCCGCCGCTCATGTCCGTTGGCCGCCGTAGAGGGCATGGCACTGCTCGCCGCCGACATGGGACGTGGGCACCATGAACGGTGGGAGAGGTATACGGCTAACCACGAGCATCGGGCTACCAAAACCATACAGCTTTGTACAAATATACGCCGTACTAAATGTACAACATTTAAATATCTAAATGGGCCATACAATTTTAATAGCGTTATAATTTGATCAAATGATTTACTAATGACCATCATGCCCATAATTATGAAAGGGTACAGAACTATCCTAACCGTTGTTGTGTTTAAGTTTAGGTGAGGGGGGTGTACCGAAGCAGAAACCTATAGTCCATACACTGAGTTCTGAAAATGATTAACAAGTGCAAAAAGCATCCAAGACATCTGCACCTTATCAATCCAGCAAACTACATTTCTAGAAACTAAGGTGGAAACTAAATTATAACCATCCCCTGTTTCAGCTATTTCAAAACAGAGCATGAGCATTTGAATATGACAGTTGTAGAGAACACACTTATTATTACAATTTATATGACCTATTAGGTCTAAACTAATCTTTTCACTTATTCCACATTAACATTTAACTGATAAGTAACAAGGAGACTTTATGTAAAAAACTTATAGTGAATATGCACTTGATGATCAATACACAGCATTGCTTGATGGCCCGAGTATTTGTAGCTAAACCCTAACACCAACTAAACCAAGAAAATTGTACACATGTTATAAACTACTATCCAGGAACAAGAGAAATAAGATCAGACTAATACCCAGCAACCACCGATCAAATACATCTAGGATAAGATAAAGTAGATCATCATCGGTTAGATGGCAATGGTGTCACAGAGCATGCAAATGAGAGAAGGGAAGAAGCAAAAGCTCACCTAAATCATGGGAAAGAAGAGGCCACCGCTGACACGTTTGCGGCGCATTGAACTCGCCGGTATAGCACGGCGGCGAGGGCGAAGCTGAAGCCACGCTGCTCCCTCCAGTCGCTCCATGCTACGGATGACGCCCTCTCACAAAAATTATATGGCCAGAATCAAACTTAAGAAGATAGATGGCGTTTTCTCACAAAAAAAAATCACATAGCACCTTCCCCTGAGTTAACCATGGACATCAACTTGTACACACAATATAAACTTATATAAAACATGATAAGTGGCATCAGGAGGTAGCACGTCTCGATGGTGGGTTCATAGAGCACGAGAGAGTACGAGGGAGCCGAGAGCTCCCTCGGCAGATGTACAGACTGTCGGTAGACTATGTTAAATATCAATTGGAAGAGTAAATAATGCATGTCCACAAAGTTATATTACTTGTTAGAGAATAAGAACATGTTCAATGTTATGCTTCGATTCATCATGTGATGATCAGATCGGATTATCAAATGGACAATAAAGCAAGAACAAACAAAATGTGGCCACGAAACAGGCTTTCGCCCCGCTTTATAAATAAAGCCCAACGGCCAAACCGATACAATGTGATGAGGGGAACCTCTTACAAAGCAGATCAAAGATACGAAAAAGAAACAGGAGACCTAAGACTTGCCACCGAGGCTACTGAAACGAGCCCAAGAGATACCGAAGCTCCACGACGACGCCCCCAAGAAGGTAACGACGTAGCACGTCGCCGTCGACGAGACCGATGGTCAGGGTTTTCACCCGGAGCCCTAATGGGACGAAGATAACCGCAATAACGCCCCCAAGGGGGTAACGATACCCGCAGGCATCGCCGCCATTGGCGCAAAAGCGCGGAGCTTTCGCTCGGAAGAATCTTCGCCCCACGATCGGAAAGTTGGACCGTCCAGTAGCACCGAGTCTGGCCTCCAGAGCACGATCTGGGAGCTGACAAAACCGAAGCGTCGCCATCACCAGGAACCCCCGCCACCCGCTCCTTGTCGTCCAGACGACCAAAGAGAAAGGTCATCACCACCGCCACGTCGCCCGCCGTAGAAACGCCCGTGCAGTCCACCTTCCAGGGCCGCCGCCCCGGCTTCCGCGAGCTTGGGTCATGTGATCGACGGCAGTTCACCACGAGCCCAATGTATCGGACAAGGTAGAGATGCGACTGATCCAAGCTGACATGGACGGCATGCCGCACAGTCGCCAATCAGAGGAGATCCATCCTCCACCGCCATCGGCGGTCGCCGACCGGACGCAGCAGGCAGGGCCTGTCAGGCCCAGATCGGGCCCCAGATCCGGTCCAGATCTTCTGATCCGGTCCTGATCAGGCACAGATCAGCCCAACTAGCCCCGCCCGTCGCGCTGCAGCGTCCAGGCCACCGCCGTCGCCATCCATCAGCAGATCCAAATCGCTCCCATCAGGTCCTACCCGTCGGTGCCCGTGGCTAAACTAGAACCAGGCCCGATGGCCCAGATCTGGCAAGAACACTAGCAGCAGCAAAGGCAGGCAACCCGCGTAGCAGATCCATCGGGCGCAGGCCATGGGGGCGACCGGGCAGCCTTCCTCCCGCACCGGGGAGATCCAACCGAGGTGCTGCCCTCGAGGGCCGAACCCCACGCCGCCGCCAGATCCCTCCACACCGCGCCCCCGCCGGAGCCCTGCACTTCACACGCCGCCGCCGAGCGTGTCGCCGCCGACGTCCACACAGCACCACCAGGAGCTGTCGACCCAAGTCCAAAGACCATGGCGCACCGCCGCCGTCGAGTCTGCCCCGCGAAGACTGACGAACGGGCGGGTAGAAGAAGGCCGCCGCCGCCGGCACCACGCGGGCCGAGCCCGGCGGCTCTTGCCGGCGGCGGAGGAGGAGGAGGGGAGAAGGTGGGGCGCGGAGCTGTGCGGGCTAGGGTTCGCCCCGGTCGCCCGCGGGGGGCGACGCGGAGCGGTTCGTTCTGTCTGATCTCTCACAAACTTTACAAAAAAAAAAAAAAAAAAAAAAAAAAAACTTTACAAAATGTGGCCTGAGAGAATGAGACTGCAGTCCACAGTATATGCATGTGTACCAAGAACCACACTAGCAAATGAATCTTTCTTTAAGACAAAGTACATATGCTGCCGATTTGACATTCAGAATGAGTAGGATGGTTATATCTTCAAATAGATCAGACAACAAAGGTGAAGACTATACAGTGTTCTCTCAGACAAATGCCTCGATTGTCCACGTGGTGAATAGAATGGATTACATCGGAGTCGTCATCTGTGTTCATCGTGACAGAGAACAACTGGCACAGCAATATCAACTATTTAACGAACACCAGATGCCAAGTCTACAAAAGAAACTAACGTTGCCCACATTGTCTAATAGAATGGGTTCTATAAAATCGCCGTCTGTCTTCATCAAAATAAAAACCGAAAAACATCAACAATTTAAGTGACAGAGGCTGTCAAGAAAATCTTCTCCATCAAACATACAACACAACACTATATATACATAGCAGCAGCATCATAGGGCAAAGGCAAAAGAACGATAGGGTTCTCTAAGACAAATGCCTCGTGTTGTCCCCACGATTAAATGGAACGGACTGTATCGGACATCTAATAAGTGTTTCATAATCACGGAGAGCCACAAACACAAATGATCAACAAAAATGCAATAATTTGACAAATACCACATCTACACCAAAGTAGCTACCCACAAGCTATATTGGCAGCCTTCGCTGACGCTCAACCAACGATTGTGTTACACGGACAGCAAAAACAACACCATAGTATCAGTGAATGGGAGCGGGAGGCACCTACCAGCCATAGTCAATCTTGTCCCCGGCATCCAAGTGGAGGAAGTCGTCGGCAAGGCGCCTTCCTGGACCAGCCGCCCATCCTGTATGCCCACGCCGGCGCCATCACCGCGGCCTTGGATTCTACCACCACACCTAACCATGAATCGAAGGAGGTAAATTAAGCTAGGGTTTTCGCCACAATAGAAAGGACAACATCAGCAAAACTGGAACGGACGACGTGCGTCGGGTGTTCTTACCGGCGTGCGGCGGCGGCAGGGAGTCAATCAGCAGCAGCTAGCCTGCCCCCGGCATCCTCGTTGCCGTCGGCGGAGAGCAGAAGCAGTAGCAGCAGAAGGTCGGCATCTTTGTCGCCGGAGAAGAGCAGCAGTATTAGGTCGGCGAGGGAGTCGACCGGGAGAAGGGGGCGGAACCGGAGCTGCGCCGGCGAGCGGCGAGGCTGTGGCCGCGGAATCGGGAGGCCAAGCAGCCGCCGGTCGCCAGATCAAGGGGATAAGCCGCCCTTCATAGAAGATCCCTGGTTGCCGGGGACGGGGAGCGGCCTCGCCGGCACGCATTGGAGCAAGGGTCGCCGTCGGCTGCAGCGGGAGAAAGCTGCACGCCTGAACGCGCGCGTACTTCGCCGGCCAGCGCCGGACCTCAGTGATGGGCATGCATAGCGCAGCGGGCTAGGGGGAGGGGTCGGCGGTGGGCAGGAGGGGAGATCGAGCGCGGTGGCGCGCGGGGTTGGGGGAGGCGTCGGGGAGAGAGACTGGGAATAGGATACGACAGAGTGAGATGGGCGTGAAGGTTAACCCTGGACTAGATCGAGTGGGCTTCGGCCGAATAACCTCCCTTCTGCCTGTTTGGCCCAGTAACCCCCACACAACACTTCTCTTATTAATTCAACCTTTTAGTGAAAATAATTTTCCCGCCAAAACCTTAGAGATGCCCTAGAAAGCTACTGGATATTTTCCGTTAAGACGGCAGCCCTTGTCGTGTATCAAGTAATAGCTTGAGATAGAGAATCCTAGATCAGTTATAACCTAAGTAGAGATAAGTGAGTACGTAATCTCTCATATCTGAGAAATCTTAACGAGAAATATCAGATCGAATAAGGCCCGCGGAAGATCTCAGATGCAAACAGTTAAATCCTTGACTATTTGAAACATAA
Source organism: Alopecurus myosuroides (assembly GCA_028641055.1). NCBI lineage: Eukaryota > Viridiplantae > Streptophyta > Magnoliopsida > Poales > Poaceae > Alopecurus > Alopecurus myosuroides. Next base: position 283,551,055 of record CM054057.1, on the reverse strand, counting down.
AAAGTTTTGGCAATTCAGAATCGCGACAAATGTAGCGGGCAGTTCCACAAGTGGCAAGCGAGGGCGACGCGCCGGAGTAGTGGTCCGAGGAGGTAGTCGGCGAGTGTGGGTTTGTGAAACAGGATACACATGTGATGTAGAATCACTAGTTAAGAGATAAGGTAGGACCCACCTAATAGTGACATCCGCTCTTAATTAGCTCGCGGGTTTACGCGATCTCACTACACCCATAATATTCGTATCTCGAGAGTTCGCACTAAATCAAATTAGACTTGAAATTTTGGCCTAGTGCTGGAAGACTGAGTGTGAGGAGTTGGCCACTATAAGATGCAACGCTAATAGGAAAAACGTCATGCGTAACGCACCAAAATGAATAGTTGTGGCGCGCCTAGATGTGTCACGCCTCCCGCACCAAGCCTATTGCTTACCCGTGCCGCGCCAGTTTGGTGCACCACGAGTATCTCTGTTAGACGTGGCGCACCCGGGTGCTCCACAGGTATGGATTTTAGGTGCGCCAAATTTCAAAAAAAATAAAAAAAGACGGGATCTGGCCACCATATTTTGCTGCCAGATCTGGCCGTCGGATTTGGTTGCCTCGTCGGCATTCATGCGGAAAGGTGGCGTCGGTGGTCGGTGGAGGAGGCCGCGGGTGGTGGTGCCGGTGGCCGTGAAGGAGTCCACGGTGTTGGTGTCGGTGGTCGGAGAAGGAGGCCACGGTGGTGGCGCCGATGGTCGGTGAAGGAGGATGCGGTGGTGGGGCCGGTGGTCGGAGAAGGAGGACGCGGTGGTGGCGCCGGTGGTCGGAGAAGGAGGCCACAGGGGTGGCGGCGGTGGTCGATGAAGGAGGTCGCGATGGTGACACCGGTGGTCGGAGAAGGAGGACGCGGTGGTGGCGCCGGTGGTCGGAGAAGGAGGCCACTGTGGTGGCACCGTTGGTCGGAGAAGGAGACCGCGGAGGAGGGGATACGGAGGAAGGCTCCGGTGCAGAGGTGCTCACCGGACATGGTGAGTTGAGGCGGAGAAGGGGGAGAAGAAAGGTGAGAAGTGAAGAGAAGGGAGGGAGAACAAAAGGAGAAGGAAAGAAAAGGAGCGGGCCAGCGGTTCAAAATTTGAATCTCCAGCTCTTAGCATAACTTTTTTTCCTTTTTGGATTTTGATAATCTGAGAAAACTTCACCGGGTAAACCCGGATGAAATCGAGTAGGAAATTTTCTCTAGTTTTATATATATCATTTTATTTATGTCGTTTGTAAAAGTTATGGCCGGTTTAATCTTTTTTACCATTTTTTGCATAGAAAGTGAAAACTCGTGTTTTTTATTTTTGCTAACAACTAGACCCTAGACCCTCGCTACATCTCAGAAGATTTTTTTTTTGAAGTTTTTAACATTTAGTTTTTACAAAACTGAAAATCCGATCCATAGGGGGTAAGCCCGTGACGCACCAACAATACGGTGCGCCACGGCTATCAAAGGGCACCCCATATAAAGTATTCACCTATAGGCGTGACGCGCTCCGTTTGTGGTACGCTACGGCTATAGACTTACTTGTGACACACCCATTTAGATGCCCCACGCTACTTAGCCATTTTTCTAGTAGTGCAATGACTATGTGTGTAACCATGTCGCGCTAGAGTACATATTTGTGGTCGCATGCGTATATTTTATGTGGATTGCGTCGATGGTGGTGCAGCTCAACAACGACACCAAGGCACGGCTCCCTAGAGGAGGGGAAGCTTTGGAGCTTAGTGGTAAATAGGTGGTGAGCGGGATTTTTGTTAGAGCTCTAGACTTAGATTTATATGTAGGAGAACACTATCAGAAAGAATGGGACTTTGAAAGGCTTTAATGGTGGAGCGACATGCCTTTTATAATACTTAATCTTCCATGAGTAAACACATGGTATATTCCTGTTAATTCCTATTATTTCGTTCGCACTATAGTTACCGCCGGTATATTTGCAAATTGATGCTTCATGCATGCATTTTGAAGACATAGATATTTTTATGCTCGATACTAGATAATGCCTATTTTTTCCATGTTCTAATCGGTAGAGTGATTCCCGAACCACATTGGCTCTCGTTCTAATTCTCATGTAACACTATGGTGTGTTTTTTACACCGGTCGTATTGCTTATGGTGTGGGCTACTAATGATTCGTGTTGTTTGGGATGGTACTTTAATTATGTTGTGAATTATTATTGCATACCATTTCATATTTTATTACATTAATTAATCTTGTCATGGCACCTAATAGTAACGTGATATTAGGAGTAATTTCCTCGATAGTTCCAAACATAAAATAATGTCCATAATACATGTAATAACCGTCCCCTAGCATAAACTAATGATCCTAATTACGCACCCTAATAAAGCACGACAACGTCACATGCACATGGAACGGTAAGTCATAACTTACTCTTAGCATAAATTGACCCTAGTAACACACCACAAAGTCACGATCACATTAAGGTACAAAAACATTTTGGATTTTCCCGTACAATATTCAAAAAATGGTTTATAAGTAAGTGGTTTGTAAGAGTAAATATAGATTCTCCTAGCAAGCACGAAAGACTCGGCAATTTTACATCTCATTTACATTTGGCGGTTTCCCGCTCATTTTTGACACACATATTTTCTAGATTTTCACATGACTAGTGATACATGCATGGAAAATTTAGGAGTTTTCCTGCCCATTTTTTTGGCACACATACTTTAGAGTTTTTCTGCCCAAATTTCACGATCGTTGATCACCTAAGTAGGTAGTTTGTAATCACAAAATATCGAGTATCCCAACAAGCATGGAAGACTTAGGCATTCTTTTGGCCTGATTTTGGTACACATACTTTCTAGATTTTCGCGCCCAATTTTTGTCACAGGTGATGATCTAATTAACTAGTTTAATTATAAAAATTTGAGTCTCGTACTTGGCGAACTTCCCACTCAATTTTTGCAACCATACATTCTCGGTCTTTCCCACCCAAATAACACGAGGCCGTTCTATGGCTGAAAATAGCATCTCCTAGGGAGTCGCCGACACTAATTTCGGCGGGGGGGAGGGGGGCTCCGGTTTCTAGCCATGCGCCCAAGATAACAAGGCTATTTTGACCAAAAATTGACGAATTTAGACAATTTGAATGAAATTTAGGAGATTCTATTAAATATGGCCGAATATGGGCGAACTGATTTACAAATGGGGCGATTTAAATTAAAAAAAACTAAACTACGCCTAGTCCATGCCAAGGTGGCGGTAGAAGCTCGAGTAGTGGCCACCGCTGTCGTCAGAATCGCGGCTCCTCCTTCGGGACGGCGTGGTTGCAGCCCTGGTCGTAGTCGCCACCGCTCCACGGCTTGCTCGGCCCTGGAGCGTGGTCGTCGTAGTCGAGCACAATGATGTCGTCCTCCTCGCGACTGCGGCGCTGCACGACAAATTCCTCCGGTGGGCTTCTCCACCTCCTCGGCTATGTGGTCCTTACGGGACCATGCGAGGGCTGCCGCCATGTCCACCTCCAGGTCGGCGTCTTCCTCCTTCTTGGGCCGGACGAGGCGAAGGTGGCCTCTGGGCGGCGAGGGCACGCGCCACTCCCCAATGACGATGCCTCATGCGCGTGATCATGCAGACGGAGCCGAAGCAGGCTTGGCCTTCACATGGTCCATAGCTAGCGGCGGCGCCGCACCGGACAACTGAGAGCACGACGACGATGAGGACGATGTGGTCACCATCCTCCTCGCCGTCCAGCCGCTCCCGTCACAGTGCCGGGAGGATCTCGGGACCTGCGGCGGCGCGCGGGGGTACTCCAGCTGTGGGCTATTGCCGTTCTCGATGTGTGCGAGAACGGCGGCCAAAGTCGATTCGAAGTGGGAGTTTTTCACTATGAGTAAAGAATCTTCCAACGAGATAGTCATGTTTGTGAATCATGTACCACTTCAAAATTGTGTATTGCCTTTCAATCTTTACAGCAACCTTATGTACAAATATTGAGACTACATGCAAAAATAAAGAATTTTCGACGGTTTTGGACGGGATTTCATGCTTCCTCCATCTTGTGTGCCACGGAATGGGAACACGCCTTCTTTTCATAAAGAATATTGATTTCATGTGAATTTTCTCTTTCTTCGCGTGTTAAACTATGTCATAGGAGCAATACCAACTCAAAAGTAGGCCAAACCCTTACAAAAATTGGTTCGGTCGTTTTGAAGTGAGAACTATATACTTTAAGTTCATAATCCTCATGTGATATAAGCATCGACAATTTTAAAGTTGTGTATTAACTCTTATTTTTTACCACCACCCTTATATACACATATTAGAGCATCTCTAGCAGACTCCCCATCCCGCGCGACGCTTAAAAATAACCGCTTTTTTGAGGTTTGGGGGCACAAAGCTGGCCAGAACAGACGCAACAAACCCCGCCGGCCCATAATTTTTCTTAAAGGGCTCTAGAAATCCCCCCGCGAAACCTTTATCAAAGAGGGGTGGGAGACCGACCCGAGCGCCCCCTCTATCCCTAGTTTTCGTTGGCGGGAGGGAAAAATCAGCGCGCCAGTTTCCGTTCCCCTTCTCTGCCGCCGCCGCCGTCGATCTCTCTTCCCCGACCCCGGCCGGCGCCCCCAGGCCGTGCGACGCTGCCATGGACACCTCCGACCCCGCCCTGTTCACCGTCGCCGTCGGGCTTGCGCCGCCAGCGCACCCAACCCGCACGGCCGCCGCGGCTGAGGCCGTCGCCTCGGTGGTTTCCCGGAAGAGGCAAGGGAACGTTGTCGTTCAAAGCGGCCGTCCTGCAGCCGCAACTGCGTCGGCGGCGGGCCCTGCCGTCGCCGCCGATCTCTCTTCCACTCCCGTCGATCTGGACCCGCCCGCACCGAAGAAGCAGCGGCAGGCAATGGTTAAGCGGAAGAAGAGCACGAAATCGAAGGGGAATCAGGCCAAGACGGGACCACCGACATCGACCTCGATAGCAGAAGCGACAGATGTTCTCTCCCTACCCCCGGAGCCCCTCAAGTGTTCGACGGAACGGGTGTGAGGTATGTCGTCCATCTTCTAGTGCCAACTTCGTTGTTCTATAGCACCGCGGATAATTTAGTTGCAAATTCATAGTTCCTACGAGAAGGCCCTCGACGAGAACACCATTGATCTCGACAGTGTCCCGCTCGGCTCGTACGATTAGTTGGACGGCAGTGTCGACGGTGGAGGCGAGGAAGACAAAAGAGAAGCTTGCAAAATGGCAACACGCGATGGAGGAAAGCTTGCGCAAGGCCGCCATTGAAGAGAAGAAAGCCATAGCCGAGGAGAAGAGAGACCTTTCCGAGGAGACCAAGGCCATGGCCAAGCTACTCGCGGAGGAGAATAGGATCATGTCGATGAACCACAATAAAATGGATGAAGTGACCCTCGAGTGGCACAACTTGGCAAGAATAGAGATCTTGGAGCGAACGAGGAAAGCGGCGACGGGAAGAGGCCATGCTGTGCCAAGGGTGGATGGCGATGGTGGTGCGGAGTGATGGGATGCGTACTTTCGTCTATTTGGGTTTAATTTGGATGTACTATGTTTAATTTTGTCAAAAACATGAACTCTGTTTTTTTCAGTTTGAGGGCTTGGTCTGGGAGCCGCGAAATAGACACCGCATACTGAACCCGCAAATCTGAAATCTCCACCGATTTGGGGTGTCTGTTCTTCCCCGGCCTTTTTCGGCCCATAAAACCGCATTTTTTGCACTCCTTATCTGCGTTTACGGGGCCACGGGATAAGGGGTATGCTAGAGATGATCTTAGGAAGCTATGCCAAATAAGGAGTTACAACCATTTATCGGTCTGCATGATTTCCCTTGTCCTTCCCTGTGCGAGCCGGCGGGGGGGGGGGGGGGGGTCCCTCCCCTTCCCGTCTCGAGCCCCTCTCGTCGCCACCGGCGGGCGTTGCCCGTGTGATGGCAGCAGAGGTGACCCCCTCCTCTTCCCGCGTGCAGACGCCTCTGCTTGGGAGAGCGCGGTTTGTGGCGGAGCCTGTGGGTTGTTGTGCGGCTGCACCCGCTCGACCCAGATCTGGCCCCTTGGGCCCCATTTGGCACAAGGGGCGGGCCGTCTGGTCCTTGTATAGCATTCTATTAGCGTCGAGATAGCGTTATTTTTTCCATGGTTCGGAACAGAAAAAATCTCCATGTATTAGTTGCTGCCGTTGAATTCTATGTTTTGTTAAGATAACAAATTTGGTACCAAGTTACTTAATGCATCTCTACAATTTTGAGGCGTCATAAAAGATATACAATTTAAAACTTCTGACTAATTATCAAGTTGAATTGACAACATTGGTTCAACAAACTAATTATAACCTGTAGTATGCTAATTTTCCATGTCCTTTGTCTCCTTTTACTTCCCGCTGTCACCATGGAGTACCTACTTACATACCGACTCGGGTCTCATCGGATTTCTTGAGCACGACCACCCGTCTAGCCCCATCATTAGGTACTTGCGCTCCACATCGTTCAACCACTAGTACTTATATATATACCGACTTGGGGTCTCATCATCGGATTTCTTAAACACGACCACCCGTCTAGCCTCGCCACGAGGTACTTGCGGTCCACATCGTCAACCACCGCTCTAGTGATGACCCGAGCTCTTGACCTGCGGCGGTAGGCACCACGACGGGGAGGCACATGACACGACTACGACTTTTACGAGATAGGAAGGGATGTGTCCGGATCAGAATTTTCTCCATGTATCACTTACTATTGTTGCTGAATTATAGGCTTTGTTAAGATAGAATGTCTGGTGGCAAGTTACTCAACATATCTCTACAATTTTGAGGTGTCACAGGAGATATAAAGTTGAAATCTTTCGACTAATTGTTAAATTAAATCGACGACAACAGATAAATTTAAGCCTCAACTTAGCAAACTAATTATAAATCATATGCTAATTGTTAAAGGCCTCCGTCTTCTTCCAGTTCCCGCCATGATCATCGAGCACATACTTGCATACCGACTCGGGTCTCCTCGGGTTCCTTGATCACACTCATCGGTCACCCGTCTAGCGCCGCCACGACGTAATTGCGGTCCACATCGTCCAACCACCACTCTTGTGAACCGACCCATGCAGTAGATTGTGTCGGGTGCCTGCCACCAGCCTACACGCCTGGCCCCCATGGCGAAGTTCGTGATGAACCTGGGAACCCATGACCAGCATGGCAGCGGGGATTTGGGAGAAGTCGGAGATGACGACCTTCTGGTAGAGGAAGTGACGGATCACCACTGCCGACATTGTCAAAAACCCCTGCGCTGGCGGCCCTCGTAGCCAGTGGTAGTCCCTTGGGCCACCGATGAAGTGTCTCTGGCCGACGGTGCGCCGCCACGGCTCGTGAAAAGGAAAGGGGATGGTGGCGATGTCCGGGAGCGCGCCGGTGAGCAGGTTGGCGAGGTGCATCCTGACGCAGCCCTCAGGAGGAGGATGGTGATTTTATGTAGGCCGGTGTAAACTTCTCCATGTATACTTGTGTAGATAATTACGTGCATTTGGTGGTAGGCGCAGCTTATGTTACGTACTCCTAGTACGTACTAGTAGGTGAGATGCATGCATGAAACGTACTAACTAGTTTAGAGCATTCACGAGTATCTTTTCCGAGGGAAGCAGCACCTAGCCAGCCAATGAGATGAGGGATGCAGTGTCCACGCGGATCACCCCACAAACAAGTCCATATCAGCCGTCCAACGCCCCCGATGGAAAACCAAAATGACTTGGCTTTGAATGAGTTAATTACTGTACTCGCTACCGAGTTTAATTAGTACTAGTTGAATGCCCGTGCGTTGCCACGGGAAAACAATATATGGAGATAGTGATTTTATTCTGTTGGACGCCAATATATGGACATAGTTGATTTGATTCTGTTGGACGCCACAAGCAAAATGATTTTTTTGGATACCCCATGCTTTTGCTCCAACGATCATGTGTTATTTTGTCCTTTTTACCCGTCACCTCCATCACAGGCCATCGTTTTTATCGAATTCCATCATTTTAGCCATCTTCAGAGAATAAAATTATCCACATTTTCATAGCTTAATAAAAATCAGAGAGAAAGATAGACTGACAACACATTTTAATAAAAAGCTACAGTAATTTGTTTTAAAAATCTATCACTATTACTCCTTTCATTCCTCTTGTTAGTTCTCATTTGAATGACCATATGTTGCCACGATGCAGTAAAAATGATGACATTGCCAAAGGAAGTCATTTAATCAGACATTGGTGTCAATGACTGGCATTTTCCGCTGTCAAGTGAATCCATTTGGCTAGGAGACATTTTCCGCTGTAATCATCTTGTCGCTCTCTTCCACCAAAAATATATCGCCCATCAGTTATAAGAAATTGCTTCCACGATACGTAACTTGCCAATAAGTTATAAGAAACTGAGGGAAAAATCTTCAATTCCGGCCTACAAACACCTGAAAAGAATTCTCAAAAAACAGTGCATTAGATAAATGCAATTGGGGGAAACTTCATTTCTTTTGGCATGTCTTCTCAAAATATATAAGAGATCCCACTTAAATAATATATTATACACATGATCTGACCAAAGACATTTCTGAACTCCAACTGGAAGTATGGCATTATGTAAAACAACAACCTAGCGTTAAGGAATGACAACCGCTTTAGGATAGTGAAAAAAAAGAGTGGGAAAGCACAGGAACTGAAGTTATTTTTCAGAAGGCACGAAAATATCTAATTTTGTGATTTTACATCTGTATGTAATTCAGAAGGCAAAAATTCTCCCTTGAGACATAAATATAATTAAGTTCCAAAAGAGCAAAATATTCTACAGTACTCCATGTATGATGCAGCCGGTAAAGATTTATAACCGTGGAGAACATAACTTTAATAAATCAACAACTCCATGTACGATTGCATTCAGAGGTAAGCCTATATGAACCAGTGGCATGCCTAATGCTCAACACTGAATAGCTTCCACCTGCTCAGCCCAGAAACAACCAAAGGCATTTCTTCAAATGGAAGTATGGCATTATATAAAACAACAACCTAGCATTAATGAATGACAGTTCCCTTAGGATAGTGAAAAAAAAGAGTTGGAAAGCAAAAAAACTGGAATTATATTTCATAAGGCATGGAAGTATCAAAGTTTGTGGTTTTACATCTTTATGTAATCCAGAAGGCAAAGCAATGTCGGTTGTGATATAAATATAATAAAGTTACAAACAAGAAAGTTCTACAATGCTCGTTGTATGATGCAGCCGGTAAGATTTATAACTGTGACAACCATACCTTTAATAAATCAACAACTCCATGTACGATTGCAACAAGTGGCCTGCCTAATGCTCAACACTGAACAACTTCCGCCTGCTCAGCCCAAAAACAACCAAATAGCGCACTGCCTAATTCAGTATTTTCAAAAATAGATAGATGGCTTCCTATTCTCCAAAGCAGTACAACAATTACCTGAAACATACAAATATGAGTTATAACTCGATACTACTTTTCTCCTAGAGATTAGGCACTCCATTGTATCTTTATTCAAATAATAAGAGTATAAAGATTGTACATGGGAAATGCACCATACAATCAAAAATAATACATACACATATTTTTGGTAGAAACATAGCTACCTGAAGTACCCAAAAAATGTCAAGCATGGTGGGAAAAAAATGAAGGGACCTTAATTCTGTCTATGCAACATGGGCACTCCCCTGATTTGGGAGTAATGCAGAAGCTAGGAGTATGTCGGGGGCTGCGCTGGCTACAGCCCAAAGGTGCCAAGCAGGAAGTTGTGGCGCTTCGTCGGGAGTTAAGGCCAGGCGTTACCATACTCCACGCCGGTGTAGGTGGAGTTGTTGGGGATGGGGGGTGAGGGGAGGCACTACTTCTGCCTGCGTCGGACAAGGCGAGGGAGGCGTCCCGTGGGCTTGCGACGGGATTAGGGCCTGCATAGTGCGACATCTTTCCTAAATCATCTTAATATCTGCAAATAAAACCTGTCTCGTTGGTAATAATTTTTCAACAATTGTTAAAAGGAGAATGATGCTTATAGCAAATCAATAGTCTTTGTGTGGAGAATTGTAATAAACACGCTGTCGGCTCCCATTCGTGGACACATGTCATCGGCCAGCTTCTCCATCCTTCTATAGAGATGGACGACATCGAGAGTGCAGCAAGGATGCATGACCCTGCAGTGGAGGCCGGAGACCACGAGGCCGTGCGTCCAGAGGCAAGAGAGGGAAGGATTGGCCGCCGCCAGGAAGTAGAAGCAGAGGGTGGGTTGGGGAATTATATACAAACACAAACATGCATATTATAATGTCTGGGAACAATGAACATTGAGAGGAACAACAAAATGAGAACTAAAAAATAAGTACAAGCAGACGATGTATTGTGAATTCAAAGATCAGTAACACCCACACATATGTTATACCTTAGTATTGTGATGCTCACTGTATGTGCGTTGCCATAGTTTAAATCCCCAACCCTTCTCCAAATGTAAATAATCTGCTAAGTTTGAGACCAGAACAAAGAGGCAGTTATTCAGTTCGAGCATATTTTTGTTCTCTGAAACCAGAACAAAGTACACGTAAAAAATTACTTTTCTCATTAACAATAACATATCTAATAGAGAAGATGTGGCCATCGACATCTCATTGCTAAAGGAGTTTTTCATACCACACAAATAACTCTCGAACAACAAAAAAGAGTACATCAAAGTTTTTTCGTGGTACTGCAAAACATGAAACTACAATTTGCATAAGTAAATCAAGTGCTGCTATACTCTTATTTAATAGGTCGAAAAGAAATTGGTTCAGCATATACCTCATCTGCAAAACATGAAACTACAATTTGCATAAGTAAATGAAGTGGTGCTACATTCTTATTAATATGACGAAAAAGAATTGGTTCAGCATATACCTCATCTGATGTTTGATCACAATCCGTAGAAATACAAATCATGATATCCCTGGCCATTAACCAACAAAATTACAAGAGTAAACATGGAATCATCCCGTATTTAAAAGCTCTAGCTTTATAAGTGACCATACCAAGATTTCAAGACCTCCATGAGACAGTAATCATGCTTACCTAGTACCTGGGTATCTTGAACCAGCAACGACTTAGTGTAGCAGTAGCCAACGGACAGTATTTTCCCGTGTGGTTGTAGATGGAGGCCAGTGCAACCAGGGAAAGAAGATCGCCAGGAGAACAAAGCTGCCTGTGTCCCAGGCCCGTACGTCCTCCTGCTCGAGATCTGGGGCCTCCATGCCTCTGTGATGTTGCTCCTGCTCGAGATCTGGGGCCTCCATGCCTCTGTGATGTTGCTCCTGCTCGCGATCTGGGAAGGGCGTCAGGCCTCCGTGCCCCCCGACGCATGCAGTGGAGGACTGGGACAGTCCAGGTGGCGGTGACAACCGAATCAGCGATTCAGCGCGGTCGGCCGGTGTGAGTGGAGGCGTTGGAGTAGAAGATGCGACATGTGAGAGAGGCGGCTGGTTGAGGGAGGATAGAGAAGAGGGTGGATTCGTGCGTGCAGGGATGGGGTAGACACCGTTTCTGTATGCTGGGACCAGAGTGGACGCACGACGAGGATCGTGGGACCCTGGAAGGAGCGCGACGAAGTCGGACGACGTAATGCGCGGAGTGACGGACGACAGAACCAAATTTTCTTTTTAGGTAGTAGAGATCTCGGGCCAAAATCCTCGCTAGCTCCCGAGGCATCTCTGACTCTCCGCCGCCGCCGCCGCCGCCGCGCACCCACCTCGATCCCCTTTTCTCCGCCCGCTCGGCTCACCATATCGACCGCCGCCACCGTCCTCCACCTCACCCTCTCCTTTCTCCCCCATGCTGCACCCGCTCGACCCGCCTTCTCGCCCAAGCAGCACCATCACCGGAGATCCCTATCTCATCCCCGCCACGGCGACCTCAGCCGCCAATGTAAGATCCCATCTCATCTCCTCGCCGCCAGACCTCAATCCCATCCATCTCACACCGCCCCTGCACCTGCAGATAATTAAGGAGGAGATCATGGCCGGCCTCCCAAGCTTCTGTTGCTCATCGCTTGCACACAAGGGGAGGAGGAGCTCGTCCATTCCGATCCCGGTCACCAAAAGGTTCTTTCTTTCTGCTGTGATCTACCCTAGTTTCCTCAAACCTCCTCCTCCACGATGATGCTTGGGGCCATGGCCTTCGTGCCACTGCCGCCTCTTGTGCCAGCCATTCTTGCATATGACGATGACGACATGTTTGTGTGCCCCCTTTTCATGTCTAGAATCATGCCTCTGTATGAAAAATCGAGTACCTTTTTCACTTGTTCTACTGGTACGAACTGCTAGATCTAGACTTCGCTATCCATAATCGCGAGCTAATTATGACGCTGTGCGATTTAATGTGTCACTCACTCATATGACCGTAGCCACCATCAGGAAGGCTATTTATGAGACAGAAGATCAGGCTGTATAAAATTAGAACGATGCTCTTCTTTGCTTATTTTGATGTATGTATACTGCTGGAGTACATACTATTTGGTGTGTAAGTATGGATTTAATCATGATTGAATTATTTTTACTACTCTGTATCAAATATGTAGCTACCTTATGATTTGGTAATGCTTGAAAAGTTATTTCACGTCTATGGCCTCCTAAATTGCGCGCCAAAGCTTTGATCACGCTTCAAAATATTTCAGCATATTATTTCTGTTATATTCTATAATTTGAGCACGTCCCATGCTTGAACTTGAGATTTAGAAGTGCCGCCAAAGGTCTCTATTTATTTCATCTCGACATTGTTTTATTTTAGTTCAAAGCGGTTACTTGTTAGCTACTGAAATGTACCCGTTTTCATAAATTGGAGCAGTGTTTTGTTGTATACATCATTACATCTAGCTTGTAATTATCTCACTGCAATGACCAAGTTATGCTTGTATGTGAAAAGTTGACAACTTTATGTCCTCAATTATCTAATCATTTGCATCAATGGACCATGCTTGTATATGAACTGTATAATATGTTCTTAATTTGAATTGGCTCGTTGTATGTATGCAGTGACACGGGAAGAGGGCTACGCGGATGACCAGTGCATGTCCGTGGTTGTTGGGAGGCTGCTGCACGCCGGCGAGGGGGTACTGGCCATAATGACGTGACGGCGGCGTGAGCCACGGACGGTTGTAGTTTGCCACACACTACAAGGAGCACACTTCTCCTCTTAGAAGGTGGCAACGTTCCTTTTGCGATCTTTAACGTCCGAAGGTGATTCTTCTGTACTCTGCTAGAAATCTTGAACTTTCTGATTCTATTTTCATGTATAATGCAATCTTTCATCTGAATCGCTGATTCCAATTTTGAATTCAGCAAGATCTTGGCCCGGAAAATAATTAGCATTAGGACATGCAACTTTTTGTTTAGATTGTAGGTTATTGTTATTAAGTTTCTGGTGATGCACATGGTGTTCGTGCTAAATCTTTAATTGCCGGTATTTTGTGTTTCTTAGGGATATATTTCATGATTTTTGCCTCATGATAATATGTTCATTTGTTCTTACATGTGTTTCTGATGCACACATGGTGGTAGTGGAGCAGTTGGTGTGGGAGTTCTTCTCACTAGTTGGACTTGCTGTGTGGTCTAGTACATCCATCTGTAATGCATTCTGGTTATGGAGTTTATATGAATATTTTGTGCTCTAGAATCTTAAGCATCCCTGTTAAAATGTGTGTTTTTTTTTGCTTTTTCTGTACCTTATACCTGTGATAGCCCTTCACAACAGTAATGTATTTTCTCGGATGCTTAAAAAAGCTCAGTTTTCTGAAGCTTTTTCTCTCTACTTTCAGCAAGTAATAAATATTCGTGTAAGAAATGAAATGGGAAAAGGAATGGGAGATCAATACGTATGACATAAAGTGAAATGATATGGAATGGATGGCAAAATCGACAATCTTATTCCAAGAAACAACAAACAGGTGAATAGTATTTGAGGACATGCAATGCATAAGGACATGCTACTGTAGCTTCCCTATGCACACACAACACTGCAGTGTGCCATTACTCTGTAGATGAGGAGAAAAGGATGTCACTTAACACCATTTAATTTAAGCGACATTTCTCTGGCACTAGGCCGACGGTGATATTTATTATATTGTTCTCGATATTTAATTCATACCCTATGCTTTGTATCAAGTTGACTCAATTTTGGTGCCATGCCTTTCACCAGGTAGGACCGGGCCAGCGAGGAGGCAGCATGAGTTGCTCGCTCCCAAGGCTGGGTGGAGCACCTGCAGGAAGTCAAGCTGCTCACCACACCAAGGCGACATTGCCGTTGTCACCCAGGAACTAGTCGACATCAGCATCCAATGGTACATCCTTTGTTTCTGTCGAACAATTTGGTAGTGCAAAATTTGTTGTGATTGCTTCCTCGTTTGCTTATTCCTATCAGTTGGCTGTGATTGCTTCCTCGTTTGCTTATTCATGTCTGATAGTTGTGATTACACCATGTCTCTGTTTATTGATCCTTTCATCTCGACATTGTTTTATTTTAGTTCAAAGTGGATACTTGTTAGCTACGACAATGTACCTATTTTAATTATTGGAGCAGTGGTTTTGTTGTTTACATCATTACATCTAAATTGTAATGATCTCACTGCAGTGACCCAATTATGCTTGTATGTGAAAAGTTGAAAACTTTAGGTTCTCAATTGTCAAATGTTGCAATCCTTTGCATCTTCAGAACCAGCCATGCTTATATACAAACTGTTTAATATGCTCTTAATTCAAATTTTCTCGCTGTATGTATATGCAGTTATACAGGAAGAGGGTGACGGGAATGACCAGTGCACGGCCGTGGTTGTCGGTAGGGTGCTGCACACCGGCGAGAGGGTACCCTCCATAAGGATGTGACGGAGGGTTGTAGTCTACCATGCGCTGCAAGGAACACACTTCTCCTCTTAGAAGGTGGCGGCGGCGTTCCTTGTGCAATCTCGAACATCCAAAGGTGATTTTTTTGCACTCTGCTATACATCTTGAATGTCCTGTTACCAGTTTTCGTGTATAAGGCAATCTTTCATCCGAATTTTTAATTCAGCAAGATCTTGACCTGGAAGGTAATTAAACAGTACCAAATTTATCTTGGGCTTTGCATTGAATTCTAACTTCATAGTAGGTTAGATCCACATTGAATTAGGAATCGAAGAATTCACTGATATCCTAGATTTTTTCTTTCCATACACGAGGAGAAAGGGCTGTAACTTAACACCATATAATTTTGTGGACATTTCTCTGGCACTAGGCTGATGGTGCTATTTATTATATTGTTTTTAGAGAGTTTCACTTGCACTGGACTGATGGTGTTATTTATTATATTGTTGTTAGAGAGTTAAGTCATACCCTATTTCTTGTATGGGGTTGACTCGATTTTGGTGTCATGCCTTTAACCAGGTAGGGATCTGGCCAGCGAGGAGGCAGCATGAGTTGCTCTCTCCCAAGGCTTGGTGAGGCACCTGTAGGAAATCAAGTTGATCGCCATCAAGGCACACTGCGGCGACATCGGCATCCAAAGTTACATCCTTTGGCGCTATCGAATCGATTGGTATTAATGTGAAAATATGTTGTGCTTGCTGCCTTGTCTGATTATACCTGTATGATAGCTTACAACTGGTATTGCCCATGGTATGGAGATGAGTCTCCTAGTATACATATGCTAGTTTATGCATAAACCAAAAAAAAATCTTTATAGGATACTTACTATGGCAAATAGTGTAAAATCAATTCTATATGCTTTGCATATAGAAAACAGGTAGATTTGTTGTGTCGGGAAACCAAAAAGATAGCAGTAGTCCTCTCGCTCTTTGATATAATAATAATAGATTATGTTAGTAGTGCGGTAGTTATGTGAAACATCCGTCAACAAATGGCCAGTGAATGCAACTTTCTGTTTAGATTGTAAGTTACTGTTACCAAGTTTCTCCTGATGGATGCAGTTTTTGTGTAGAATTTGTAATTGCCACTATTTTGTGTTTCTTAGGGATCTATTTCTTGATTTTTGCCTCATGATAATATGTTTATTTGTTCTTATAGGGTGTTTCCATTGCGCAGATGGTGGCGGTGAAGCAGCTGGCGTGGGAGTTCTTCTCACAAGTCGGACTTGCTGTTTGGTCTAGTTCATTCGTTTGCAATGCAGTCCGGTTTTGGATTTGATATGAATCTGCTCTAGCAGGTTATGCATCCATGTTAAAATGTTTTACGCTTTTCCTGTATCTTATACATGTGATAGCCCTTTACACAAGTAATGCGTTTTCTCGGATGCTTTAAAAAGCTCAGTTTTGTAAAGCTTTTTTCTCTACTTTCAGTGAGTAATAAATATTTGTGTAAGAAAAGAAATGGGAGCTCAATATGTCATACCCGTAATATAAAATGATTGGATGGAACAATAGTATATCCATGCTCCAGTCACCTATGCAACAATAGTATATCTTGTTTGTGTGTTGAGTAATAGTTTTTTGTGCTGTGGTTTCTATGTATGCAAACCTGTTTAGACTGCTGTGTTGTTTGCTTGTTTAATTCAGTGGATAAAAACATGTCTTGTATATTACCAACTGGTTAATTAAGTTCTTGTTATACTAGTAGTACTTGGACATACATGTAAAAAATTAAATTTAGTGGCTGGTCTATTTGTTTGTTTGTTTATCCTTCAGGATTCCTGAAACTGAACTCTGCTTTCATGCATTTTTAGCTGATTGACCACCAAGTACAACATGGTTGTCAACGTGTTCAACAGCCTTGACGAGGCACTCCTAATCACACCCGGTGAGCCCTCTCAGTAACATCCAATCTCCAATCCTTTGATGCACACTCTTTTGGTTAACTTTATGATGAGTGCAGTATGATGACAAGAAAGTGTTGCTCTGAATTTCTTTTATGTCACAGGGATGGCATCCAGCAGTGGGAGAATTGCTGGCAAGATATCATTGGGAAATGGGTGGTTGTTGCGGTGATCCAAGTCTCTCCTTACCAGGAAATAGCAGCTGCAGTGGGGGCTTCCAAGTCTATGACCGAAGCCAAAAGCCTCGAGGTGTGTAGCGATGCTCTTATTCTATTATGTGATTTGTTTGTTTATTATCTCTGTGTAGCTATTTTTGACTTTTGCTTAGGATCCGATTCGTATAGAAATATTGATAGAACATGGATGTGATTAGGTAATGCTGCCTGTGGCTATCTTTGCTGTTGCAGGCTTTCTATTTGCGCGTCATAGGCACGTGCTTTTCTTGTGCCAGAATGGAGTTTACATACATCATGGTGCTAGTTGAAGTTGAATGTGGCATTGTGACGCTAGTACTGGAATGCTTTTTAGGAACTTGTGTTCTTTTTCTTGTACTCGAATGTGCTATTGGTGGTGTAGTTGATCTGGTGCTAGTTTTATTTGCTAGTTACGTTTCTTAAAACTGGAATGGGAGTGTTGCTTAGGTATATGCTATTTATGTTTCTTGATATATATATATATATATATATATATATATAATGATTGCTCATGTCTTGAGATTAACATAGAATACTAAGAATGTTGAGGATCTATTGTGTTGTTCGTAGGGATCTTAGTTTGCGACTAGGTCCAACATGACCGGAGATTGCATTGCCATTGTAAACATTCAAGAAGTGTTGTAGACTTAGACGACTTGTCCATATTCTAGCATGAATCTTACTGGAAATAACAAAGCATAGAAAGCAATAACACTTGGTTTTGCTTGGTCCTGGTAGTAATAATCCATAGATGTACCACGTAGTACAAAAATACTTGGCTTTTATCATATCACTTGCATAGTTTGCAGGAGTTGTTCTTTTATTTCACTCGAATACCTTCCGGTCATAAAATGTTAGTTTATGATATCGAACATGCTTTATGTCGTGCTGATGCTTGGTCTTGCGTAGTATATCTTGTTTTTGTATTGAGTAATAGTTTCTAGTGCCGTAGAGGTGAATTTGATTTGGTTTGTTGTTGTGCAGGTGATGGATGAGCCGGGCTCCTTCAATCATTCGTAGTTGCTGGAGCAGTACATGGAGCCGCATATTGTTGTGGTGTTCGTGAGGAGAGAAGTGGGTGTGGTCTTGATGCAGCGGCATGGCGAAAAGTGGAGCCGGAGCTGGCCATGGCCGCTCCCTACTTCCTCCTTCGCCTTGGCTACCGCAGCGACCACGATAGTGGCGACGTTTGGTTTCAGCTACAACTCTCTGGTGGTTCCTCCCGCTGTTCCTGTTTCCTTCTGTTTTGTGGTACCATGGCCATCTTCTCGTTTAGGTTGAGTGGTGGTTGATGTATATGTACGTGGTTGCTCGATCTTGCCGTACTGCTCTGTATGCGCATGGTGACTGCTTATTTTTCTGGTTCCATAGTAGTACCTGAAATCTAATTCTAAGATTTGAGCATGTGGTGATATGTAATTGCTTATGTTTAACAACTGACTAAGTCACTAGAGGTTTTTATTTATTTAGCTATAGCTATGCAACATGGTAAACACAAACACTTCACTTGATCCTGGTTTGAGTTAGTTATCATGCACGATCCGCTTTCAGCGTTTCCCTTCTTGTTTGTTGCTAGGGTGTAAATATTCAAGTCTGCAATGAAATGCTCAAAGCATCATCTTGATGATTCACTATGACCATAATGACTGATTCATGTGTGTGCTAGTGCCTTTGCTGCGGTGATGCACTTAGTATATGCAAAATGATTTCTTACATGTGATCTACCTTGAATTTGTATACCTCCCTATGTATCTACTTTTTTTTAACCATCGGACTGAATTTTTTGCTTGTTTGGAACTTATCTACTATTAGACCCATGGATCTTTGTTGGTTTGTTGTCTGCAGGTGATGGACAAGCCGGGCTTTTTCAACCATTGGTAGTTGCTGGAGCAGTACATGGAGAGCGTTTGTGAGGGAGAAGTGGATGTGGCCTTGATACTGCGGCAGGGGGAAAAGTGGAGTTGTAGCCTTCCTGGTGGTAGCCATGGACGCTGACTATTTCCTCCTTCACCCTGGTTACCCCCACGACCACGAGCTTCTTTGACTAGTGGTAGTTGGACGGGACGCTAGAGGCGTGCATGGAGCAGCAGACTTACTATGGAGCTCTGGGAGTTCGCTTTGGGAAGGAGAAGCTTCCACACCCGTGCTACAGGATAGGAGGAAGGGGTGCCTCCACTTCTCAGGAGCTGCAGTGGGGTGCACTTGCACAGATTGTGCCCGATGGGGGGTAAAATTGATGCATCAGAGCTGCGTGATGCTCTCCTCACTCTTGGTTATTCATTTTCCCCGACAACGCTAGACTTGCTTGTGTCTAAATTCGATAAGATTGGGGGATGAGCAAAGCAGTCGGATATGATAACTTTATTGAGTAAGATTCCTTCAATTTTGTTTGGCTGATTGTTCCAAAATAAACAGTACATGCTCTAACATTCAATATATTAAAATTTACTTAGTTTCTGTTGTTTCTATGCTATGAAAAGTTCTATCAGGTCTCAGTTTTTCATTTCTTAATTAAGTTTAAAATTGATTATTTGCCACATGACCACCACATGTCAGTGACACCAGAAATAGCAAATAATCAAACTGCAAACTAATGTGTGGCAAATCGTCAAATTCCCCGTTTATTTTATATGTTGTCAGGATTATGTCTTTATTGTTTATCCTTGTCTTGAATAAATTTGTAATACTACCTCCACCAGCTCACGGTTTTTCCTTTCGAATCATGGAAACCAACGACGCCGCTGGCTATCGCATATCCGATCGTAAGCATGGAACTGAAAACGGACGAGCACTAGTTTTGGCACTTTGGAATTCTGGAGTATATTCCAAACAACACTGCTACTAATATGTCCACAAGTGATTTCTAATGTTGTTTCGATTTAATTTATAAGCTGCTGCCACATTTAGTAATCATGGAATTGTCATGATTGAAATCTGATTATTTATCTTCTTACTCTTGGCTAGATCTAGTGCTACATTTCTGATGTTTCAGTGCATGTCCAGTTGTCATCTTTGCTTATGCTCGGCCTTTTTTGAATGTAGGTATAGTACCATAGGACCTTTGAGTCGCATATGATTTAATCTGACATGTGCCTCTGATACGACTTCCCTAGCCTTATTGTTTCTGTGATGGTTTCCTGTGCCATTCGTGGAGGTGAACCTTTCTTGGTCTGTTGCCGTGCAGATGACGGACTGACTAGCCGAGCTTCTTTGACTAGTGGTAGAAGCTTCCACGCATGTGCTATTGGACAAGAGCAAGGGGAGGCCTCCACTTCTCAGCAGGTGCAGCGGATGCACTTGCACGGACTGTGCCTGATGAGTTAACCATGACCGGAGTGGTAAAATTGATGCATCAGAGCTGTGTGATGCTCTCCTAAGTCCTTATTATCCAGTTTCTCTTACAGTGCTAGACTTGCGTGTGTCTAAATTTGACAAGACTGGGGGCATGAGCAAAGCAGTCAAATGTGATAACTTTATTGAGTAAGATTACTCCTTCAATTTTGTTTGGCTGATTGGTCCAAAATAAAGAGTACATGTTTTAACATTCAATCTATTAAAAGTTACTTAGTTTCTATTCTTTCCATGTTAAGAAAATTTCTATCGATTCTAAGTTTTTCATTTCTTATTTGAGTTTGAAAATTGGTGAAGAGCTCCTGTTCTAAGCTTGTCGGGAATCTAGATATATATTACTGAGATGATGCTTCCGTTCAAATCTTAGCTCAATAATGTTCAAGAACATATTGTTAACATAATTTTGGAATCATAGATCTCTATGGGTGTGCATCAATTGGACTCTTGTTAACCCCAGTAACTCGAACCGTTGAGTTGGTTTACTCCATTTTATTGAAATAAAGACGTGCCCAGGTGATGAAGTCTCGGTGAAAAATGGATGTGCATCAATTAGACTCTTTATTTTTTACCTAGTTTTCTGGTGCAAAACTTCAGTTTCGCCTATAACAGTCCTAATTTTTTCTTTGTTCATCTATGTAGGCTTTGCCTTACAGTCAAGGTAAACCATCATTATGCTGCACAAACATGATGTTATGCAATGTACCGTACTGATTCGTGTGAAGGTGAGAAGTGGGGCAGGAGATGAATGGTTTTTTTGTTTGTCTTCAGCCGGTGCTGCGGTCGGTTAGGTACTAGTGAGCTCAATGTCTAATGCCGCATCGTTGTTATCTTCAACTGATTTTTGCACCTTATTTTTATGCTGCTGGACCAAATGATTATGTTGTGCAATGTGTGATGAATGGTTTATATCGAGACAGAAACTGTTTGCCTTTTGTCTTCCGGGTGAACTCTGGCTTGAGGTAGGCATAAATTGAGCCCCTCAGCTAGGATATCAGTTGCTAGGAGGAATGTGAATGTGATGGATTTGTTGTATTTGGTATAGAATAGAATCTTGAATGAATTCTCAAATTACTTTTGTGCTTGGTTTAATGGTGTGCCCTATGGCCTCTCACGCTTTCCTCGATGCTAGAGCGTGTGTGAGACGGAGTTGGGTTATTAGCTGATACATCAATCTCGCCTAAAGTTGAGTTATTATGAAGCAAGATGATCCGAAACCAGCGGCGAATGCACCATATCCACCGGATGTTGCTGCCATAGATCCTTGTGACCGCGTGTTGGATTCAAAATCCATTTCCTCGCACGGTCTATGTTATGGCCACATGTTTTGTTGAGTGCCTTGAGCGGCGCTTGTAAACGAGGATAGCTTTCATGGAACTTTGGATCAAAGGTGACAGAGCAGTTGTACCGACGGTGAAAATACGACGCTTGCTCAACCAAGAATTTCCGCACATCTTGCTGCACAATGCGATTGTAGGTCATCTCGCTAGGAAGATATTTGGATACGACGCCAAAGCTGAACGCTACGTGGGCAAGTATATGGCCGTTGGATTTTGGCACCCGAGTCGCCCCATTTCTCTTTAAAGAATACTTATAATTGTAGCTCCTAATTATAGCCGCTCTTAACTGCAGTAGCCTAAATTCTATCCCGGCCCCCCATTTTCTTTCTATTGGAGAATAATTGATGGCAGCCACCCTTTTCGTCTTCTTCTCAGCAATAACTGAAGCAGTCCACGGAAACCGAAAACAACCAATGAGACCAAAGCGTGCATGCTCTCTCATGGTTTAAGTAAGGATGGATCCTGTGGTGGTAGGTGCGTCCATGTCAGCGATCCGCGTAACAGCGGGTACATCCTAGCGGTCTGTTCCTTGTTAGCAAGAAACAAAGAGACGACAGAGAGCCAGCTCGTCTCCAAGCTACTGGGCCTATTTATAGTAGCCGGTCGCCGCCAAAACCGCGTGCGGGTTCGCGTGACTTGTGACTTGGGCTTGGCGAGGCGACGACGAGGACGAGTTGGAGCTCGCCGAGTAGTGGGGAGGGAGTTGCCGCTCGTGGACATCCTGCCGAGAAGGGCCTGTGGCCATGGCCCTGGAGCGCCGAGGGAGTTGCCGCTCGCGGACTTGGTGCCGAGGAGGCTGACTCTGAGTCGCGGCCATGGCCACTGAGGGAGGCGCGCGCCGGCCGCGATAGACATTGCGTCCTGGTCGATGGACGGCGAGCTCTTATTTTGATCGATCAGTCAGGTAATCCATACTTGGCATCTTGGCTCAGACTGGTACATATATATATTCGTATTCTCCGTGGGAATAACGAAGCCAGCCGGCAGGAATTAAGCATGTCCATCTATATAATTATAAGGTTCCAGCTAATTAAGCGACGCAACGAGATTTCAAAAGCGAAATAAGTTTGGATGGACGGGTCGGTATTTTGACCTGGCCCATAATATATGCTTGTTTTTTTTTCTTCTTTTGAGAATGGGCCATATGCATGTGATGGATGGATATTGTGCACGCTTCAAATAGCAGCAAAGAAGCGACGTTTAGTTCTGAAGAAAAGAAAAAAAAAAAAAAAGGAAAAGCGACGATTTTGGCTGATGCAGGCATCCGGTCGACTCCTTCCGTGCACTAGCTAGGTGCGCGCGCCATCGACCGTGCGCAGGCAGAAAGGAACGGTCGATCTTCGCGTACAGCTACGAAACGTGTCCGAGCGCTTCTTGAGAAGTAAACCGCGCAGTCGGCTAGGTGCGAGGCAGGCATCTAGGCCCCCTTCCTCAAAAAAAAAAAGGCATCTAGGCCCCCAGAAAAAAAAAACACTACGAACCCAGTTTGGCGTGATGCAGCTGGTGGCTGGCGCGACTTGGAGTTTTCCATATGCATGTGATATTGTACGTGCACGCATACCCGCTTCAAGCGCGAGGCATGCATCCGGCCGGCTCCTTCCCACGGCAGAAAGCTGGGAGGAAGGAAGTCAAGTCAAGTGACGGCGCTTCTCGGCATTTGGAGGCATCGAACGTGCGCTTCTCGCGGGACCATCCTACGAAACCAGTTTGGCGTGTGCAGGCCAGGGTTAATATTTCCCAAGGTGGCGATGGCGCGACTTGGAGTTTTGCTCTCGTTCCGAAAGACTTGGATAGAAAGAGTCGTCAGAACACGGCAACTGCCGACTTATTTCTTTTGTGCCTCCGAGCTTCACTATCTTGACTTATTTCATCGACTACAAAAGAGACATTCCTCGTTGGCGTCTCGAGGACCAGAATGCACTGCCTATAAATAGAACGAGAAAATTTAGTAGCTCATCACAAAACCACTTCACCAAGCCACTACAGTTCAGCTAGCACTAGGACAACAAGAGCGCACACACGCACCCACACAACCACGACATGGTGACCTTCACGGCACGCCGGAGCGAGCCCGTGCTGGTGGCGCCGGCGAGGCCGACACCCCGCGAGACAAAGGCCCTCTCCGACCTCGACGACCAGTGGACTCTGCGCTTCTACGAGTCCATCGTTGGGTTCTTCCGTGCTAGTCCCGGAAAGAGCAACCAGCTGCCAGCTGGAGCTGCTGGAGGTGACATGGCGAAGGCCATCAAGGCTGCCGTGGCGGGGGCTCTGGTCTTTTACTACCCGATGGCCGGCCGCCTGCGGAGGCTCCCCGGCGGGAACAAGCTGGCCGTGGACTGCACGGGGGAAGGGGTGGTGTTTGTGGAGGCGTACGCCGACGTCAGGCTGGAGGACCTCGGCCAGCCGCTGCTCCCGCCGTACCCGTGCGTCGAGGAGTTCATGGGAGATGCCGGGGACATCAGGGACGTGGTTGACAAGCCGTTGCTCTACCTGCAGGTAATGCTTTTTTAAAACTTTTTGTTTTTGTTTCATCAGCTGAAATCTCCTCAGAAATGATAAATTCACATTCCAAATGTTCTCCTGGTAGCTTTTTGTAGCTTTAACTTAAGTAACTTAAGCGCATGTGTTTTCAGGTGACACAGCTCAAATGTGGGGGATTTGTTATTGGACTGCACGTGTGCCATTGCATAGTTGATGGTTTCGGCATTCTCCAGTTCATCAAAGCTATCGCCGACTTCGCATCCGGTGAACTAATCCCAACTACCTTGCCAGTGTGGAAAAGAGATATTTTCACAGCACGTATCCAGCCCTCCCTCGCCCATGTCTATCCAGCATACAAACCATTTCTCCGTGGCCTAGACTGTACAGGGGATGATGTGATGCTAACCACTCCAGAAGAGGATATGGTGGAGCAACACTTCCTTTTTGGGCCAAGAGATGTAGAATTTATGAGAAGCCATATCCCAGAACACTTAGCCCAATCTACCACAAATTTTGAGCTGCTAACGGCTGTCATGTGGCGGTGCCGCACATTGGCATTAGGCTATGAATCTAGCCATAAAGTGCGTGTCATGTTTACTCTAAATAAACGTGGGAAAAGCATGAGTTGTGGCACCACAGTCCCACGGGGATACTATGGAAATGCACATTTCTCGCCCATGGTAGAAGCCACCGTCGACGAGTTGACAAAAAAGCCGCTCGCAAATATACTCGAGCTCATGCGCAAGGCTAAGCTGGAAACCACAGAGGATTGCATGAAATCAATGGTGGATTTATTGGCATTGTGGAGGGAGCAACCACCTTTCAGCATGGATAGAACATACGAGCTCAGTGATACAAAATGGGTTGGAGGAAATGCATTGAAGTTTGGGCCGGCTGAGCTGATCGGTGGTGGCACACCTCTTGTTGGTGATCTAGCTTCAAAGCTAATAAGTTACCATACAAGCTGCAAGAACGAAGATGGCGAAGATTCAACTGTGATATCTCTTCTACTGCCGAAATCGGCAATGGAGAGGTTTACAAAGGAGATCGCGTTTTGGGTGAAGAAATGCGAGGAGAAGATCATATATTGACCCAGTCTTAGCTGTGGTTGCCTGCAAACGATGTGCGCCTCACTGTTGTCTACAATTTGTAAAACATATCCTATAAGTTCCTTTCCTCACATGAGTTTCTGCTGTGATATCATGCAGCTCCATATCCTTTATGTAATAATCGCATCGTACTTGCACTGAAACACACTGTGTTTCTTTTCTTTATGTAATAATTATAAGCATTATGTATGGTGCTAGCCTGGTATCGTCTCGATGGATACAATTTCATCTGTTCTGAAACTACTGTTCATCGAATGCAACACATATAATTGCTTGGGAATAGATGAAATGTGAGTCATAGTAGCGTCACTGAGATCGCTCCCACACTATGGACCGCACCTCCTGTCTTTTTGGCTATCTGTATACGATCTTTTTAACCAACATCTATGTTGCAATTGAGAAACTGAAGTTGCTAAGCTGTAAGGCTGCTTGAAAATAACAACTGTGACTGTCTTTATTTCATCAAGAGAAGTTGGGCTATCATGGTAGCTGAACATTTTATTCTTATGTTATTATACACAGACAAATCTAACCATCAACTAGCACATCACTTGGTACATATATAACCTTAAAGTTTAACCCTTTACCTCCACACATAATAGTTTAGGAGACAGTCGAATAGGAATCTTCAATGACAACACGGACTGCTATTGGGATTCGAACCCAATGGCTGCCTCCATCATGCCAAGCCAAATTACCAAATGAGTAATCGCCCTGGATCTTTCGCGTTGCCTTGAACATCACCTTGAAAGACTGCGAGCTTGTATCCTTTCCAAACACCAACATCATGGGCTCGACCAGCATATCAACGCCAGAAGGAGGCTCAACAAATGCTTTATACACTGCATCAGGTTGTCCCATGTTCGTTACAGTCCTTGATACCGTTTGCGATGACTTGAGATTAGGGATGGCGATTGATGGGAGATTCAAGTCAAACAAAGTTTTCTCAGTTTCTGTGCACCTACCATTTGTATCTGATCCAACCATGCAGTTGAACAATTTTTGGTAATCTGAAGCATCGATATCATATATAAGTCCAGGATCGCTTGCTCGAGTTGGATTAAGAAATCCAGCTCCATAATCGAAAGGGTCTGCAATCTTATTTGGGGTTGCATCAGCTAGTAATGGGAAACCGTTGTTGTCTGCAACATATGCTGTAAAACAACCAAGTTGTGTTAAATTAAATGCATTACAAACATATGATGTTGAACATACTTCGAAATCTACAAAAGGACTTTGTTATCCTACCCGTTGTCATGAGTGCTGATTTGAGAGCAGCAGGTGACCAGTCTGGATGGAGTGACTTGAGCATGGCTACAACGCCCGACACATGTGGACAAGCCATTGATGTCCCTGAATCCAAGAAGTAGAGCCCCAATTCCTTGTAAATACCAATCTGTGGTGCTGCTGCTAAGATATTCACCCCCGGTGCAGCAATATCAGGCTGTTTACGATGCAGGGTGAAGTTATCATTTCATATTTTAACAACATTGAAATATTAGTGACACAAAGATCAACGGTAGTAACTCAAGAGTGTATCCGTGCATCTGTTCTTGTGGTGCAACTCGTGCACCGGATACCGAAAACATACTTTCAAAGTTGTAAAAAATTCTGAAAATAAATTATGAGACACATAGCATATATCTATCATGCCACAAAATTTCAGTTCCAAATTTAAAACATAGCCTAGAACAAAATAAAAAATTCAGCATTGGTCATGTTAATGGGCAAAATTAACAACCCAATTTAAAATAACTACTATTCACACATGATTTGACATATTTTAGTTATTCCGGGTCGGCTATCAATCTGAAATTTAAGCGATGATCAATATGTACGAGTATTATGTCAAATATTACGTATTTTTACAATTTTTAGAGTATTTCCGACTGGTTGCACCACGAGAATGGTTCACCAGATACAATTATCTTAATGAGTCCTCCAAACGAACAAAAAAAATGTGGACAAACATTTATTGTGTAAAAAAGTGAAATCCCACGGGATATACCTTGAGCACAGTAGGATAGACGGGGCTTGGACCTCTACTTGAGAAAGCTGCAATCTTCGGAGCAGGAATTCCACTTCCAGTTTTTGTTCGACTCAAAGAAACCTTCGCTACCGGATTCTGACTGGTACTATTGAGAAGGAGTAGCAGTGTTAAAGGCCAACTGAAGTAACAAACATGCACATATATTTCTGCATACAAAGTGTAGATTTCACAAAATTACAAGTTTCACTTCCAGTTTTTGTTCGACTCAAACAAACCTTTGCTACCGGATTCTGACTGGTACTATTGAGAAGGAGTAGCAGTGTTAAAGCCCAACTGGAGTAACAAACATGCACATATATTTCTGCATACAAGCGTAGATTTCACAAAATTACAAGTTAAATGTACAAATTATCATAAACTTACAGGTTTAAGAATAAATTGCACAAAATAGACTACAACAATTGTATTAATCAAATCTATCCAAAACTACATATAATTTTTTTTGTGAGTACGCTTATGTCAGACTGAATTCTTCCTAAATTTGTTTGTGAGTACGCTTATGTCAGCCCGGAAAGGACCAACAGGGTTGTTTGGTTTTTTGAACCCTAGGTAGGACTACCTACTCATTGGCTTTCCAGATTACTAATGTGCATTAGTAATGGATGTCTAATATTTCACAACTTGTTTAAATACTCTCTTAGTCATGGTGTTTCTGCAATACCATAATTTTTCCGGTAAAACCTATTTTTAATATATTTGGTTTGGATACTGAAACCAACATTTGGAATAAAACACAACAAAACATCCATGACCGCAAACAGTCCCCTACCCACAAGGTTCCTTTCATTCAGAAAGGATTATTCCGCATAAAGATCAGAAAGTTCAACAAAGACTTGATCTTAAAAACAACATATGGAACTTATAGTATCGATCATTTACCAGATTGTATAATGTAGTATATTTTAGTAACATCTCATACTTCTACTTGGAGCAATCTTACATTCGATTTGTGTTGCCTACTCTAATTCTCGAGATGAAGGATAGATATCAACCATCCATAACTAAATCTAAGGGCAACAGTGGTATTAGCATTAAGACATGACCACGAGCTGTCTTATGCTCACTTTTAATCAACTTTGGGATGACACTGGAAAGAGAAAAAAGGTATATATTTCATATGTCTTCTGCGAGATTGTTTAAATTTTCTCAACAAACATCAATATGCATGGATAACACACTCTCACTATAATGATAACCACGGACTTACCTGAAATACTCAAGTATCTTGTAGGCAAGTTCCAAATCGACAGCAACACATGGGATTGACATGGCACGAAACTGCCAAGAAACAAGAAAGTCGGTACTTTGTTGTGTGAAGATAAAACCTTCTCCTCCATTACTGACCACTGCTGATGCTAACCCATACAGTTCTGCTATCGGGAAGATAGAGGTTGTACTAAAACAAAGAACAATATTCCCTTTCACATCTGTACTGTTTGCAACAGTCAAGTTACACCTGCAAATTTACATGGGGAATTAAAGCACCGAAAAACATGCACATGCTATCCGGAAACTTTACCATATTAATGGGCTATGGCTCCATAAAAAGTAACACCAAATACAGAAGTAAACAAATGAAACATGTAAGTGTTCAAGTGCAGGATATAGTGTAGTTGTACATGCTGTTTATGTAGAGCTTGATCTTGTGAAACTGATTTGCTCTCTCCATATCCACAAACAAGGATTGCCCCTGTAACCAGAGAAAATTTACTATAAGAATACACAATATTAATAGCGTATACACTAAAAATAAGATAGCACTTACATTCTGCAATGATGCTTGCTTCTCTTCTATCTAAATAAATTAATCATGTTTTGTGAGCTATGGTGAATCTGCCAACTCTAAATAGCAAGCATGTCCTCAAGTTGCTTCAACCTGATTTAAGGGCTGACATGCTATTTATGGAAAAAAAAACATTGTTTATTCACTTACGAAAGAAAATCATTTGTGCAGCTCAAGAATTATGTGCATCTATCAAATTTTTAATTTGTGTTCACAATAGGTAAGGTACATTATAACGAAGAACTTGCAACAAGGCTAGAATCGAAGATCACTAACCAAACAATATCCTAGTTTACACAAGACTGGAATAAGGTCCAGATAAATTTGTGGGATCACAAACTAAGAACTACTCCCTCCGTTCCACAATGTAAGCCTTTTTAGCAAGCTAGTTTAGCTTGCTAGAAAGGCTTACATTATGGAACGGAGGGGCTTATTAAAGAAGAAAACCATCGAAAATCTATCTGATAAAGCATCCAACTTGCAGACTTCATATCACAAATCTTACTGCTCACGTCTTAAGGTTGCCGTTGATTGTTTCTAGGCAATTTTGGATGATAGAATATGAACCCATGGCAATTACACTTACTGTACATACTTTGAAAAACTCTTCTTTTGGTTCCAATAAAGAGGATAGAAGATAGAAACATACCACAAGTGTCTGTCCATTTCCAAGAGTGATAGCAGTAGGAAACAACCGATCCATTGTTGATGCTGCAACTGTAAAGAGCCACGGAGCTACGTTACCCATCATCTGGGCATAGGGTCCAAAATTCCCGGCTGCATATACCACCGGTATACCCTTTGCCACCGCGTGAAACGCAGGGAGGTGGCCCAACGTGCTGAGTATGGACATCGATAAGATGTCAACTCCATCATGGATGGCATCATCTATAGCCTTCATAACTGCTGCCTCACTGCATGTGGCCTCTGCTGGTGGCGCTTCAACGCTCCAGCAAGCCTTGTACACTGCGATGCTGGCTCTCGGTGCACCGCCGCGTGCGACACCAGATGCCAGCCCATGAAAGCTTGTGTTGTGGACAATGTTTCCCGCTGCTATCGAAGCCACGTGGGTGCCATGGCCGTTAAGATCTCTGGGAGACAAAAATTCACCTACAGGAGGTTGGGTTTCATCGACGACATCGGCGTACCACCGTGCACCAATGATCTTGTTGTTGCAGCTCTTGGGACTGAAGGACTTGCCAGATTGACAGGTCCCCTTCCATCTTGGAGGAGGGGGGCCATATCCATCATCATCGAAGCTCGGTGACTCTGGCCAAATACCTAAAGTGTGGAAAACTGTCAGATTCGACCATTCAGTTTGCAGATTCAGAAGATGCAGATTCAGTTAAGACGGCCCTTTCTCCATTCCTGTTTGTATTTTTGGAAGTAGCATACCATTTCATCCGTAAATGATATATGAAAGTCATGTTGCAAGATTCATGTGAGAACGATGCATGCATCACCAAATGGTTGCGACACATCAAAATTCATCTTGCCTTAAACACTAACACCCCAAAAAACAGTTTCTATTTACTAGTATATCTTTCTTTTTTTGCGAGAATTTTATAAGTATGTTGTTCCAGTCTCAAATTCCCAATTTCTCTCCGGCTCTCACTGTTCCCCTCTTTTTGCTAGCTGGCCTTCGGGTTACACTGGCCATTTAATCAAAGAGCCCGAGTGCTGATATCCAACAATATATGCACTAGTATTATCCATTAAATCGTTTCTAAGCCGGATGCAAGGAGGACAAGAATATGAATACGCCTACCAGCAGCAGGTCACAATCACATCGTGCCGCGGAATCGAGGATGCCAGAATAAGATGGCCCCGGTGCTGCTAGATGAGGCGAGAAATTGGCGGCTGGGTGATCCGAGATGCCGAGGTGGGGAGCAAGAACCGGCCGTGGGTCGTCAGCGGCCAGATGGCCTGGCCTGGAAAGATCGGCGGTGGCGGAGATGGCTGGATGCTTGGATGCGGATGTGCAGCACGAGCTACACGGGGGAAGCGAGATGGGGTGCAGAGTTTTGGATACCGAGCTCCACGAAACACATGCGCAGTAAGTTTAAGGCATTTTTTTTTAGTTTAAGCCCTTGTTTTGGTACTCTACTGGTCTATTTTTGGGATCGGTAGCGAATATCTCGGTCGTTTTCTTTTCCCAAAGTTGAGCCGCCGGTGCTAATTTCAACATAGACGGGCGCCGTTTTTCAACCGTGACCCTAATAGAATAAAGCGAAAGTTTACAAAAAATTAAAAGAATGATAAAATCCGATGAACTTTTGATCAAATTTTAGACGATTCCATTAAGGGCTCCCTTGATTCATAGGATAATAAAAGTGTAGGAATAGGAAAATCATAGGATTGAGATGACATGTCTTGTTGAATCCTATGGGAAGAAGAAGCATGTTTGATTGAGTGAAGGAATTTTTCCATGAGGTCCAACCTCATGTTATTTTCCTATGAAGTTTGTACTACAAAATTCCTATGGGAATTTTTCCTATAGGATATGATCCTATGAATCAAACGGCTTCAAAGGAAAATTTCCTATAGGATTTCTATCCTACACAAATCCTTTAGCATTCCTATGAATCAAAGGAGCCCTAAATTAGCCAAATATAGGCGATTACATAGCAGATGCGACTAAAAATAAACTAAAATTGCCTAGTCGATGCTGAGGGCCCGATAGACATCGGTTAGTCGTCGTCGTCATCATCGTCGTCGGAGTCTGCTCGACGGCAGGTCCTTCGGGGCGCGAATGGAGTTGTGCCCTGCCCTGGGTCGCTGACTTGCGCTGCCAGCGGCAGGATATAGAGGGCGCCATCCTCATCGTCGCTGCCGGAAGGGACAACGACCTCATTCGCCGGCGGAGCCCGCCTTTCGTCGATGACGATGCTGCTCCGAGTTCGGCGACGTGGCGGCTTTTCCTTTGCTCGGGCTTGACAACGGCGAGGGGAACGAACGACGAGGACGAGCATTGGCGGCGGCGGAGTGGGAAGGATCAGGCTTGCTCAACTGCCGCTCGATATGGGCAAGAACGGCGGGGAGGGTGCGCCCGAGCTTGCTCTACCAGATACAACGGCCTTGCGCGTTGTTGCGCCCCAACACCGGGCCGTCAGCTAGGAGCGCCGCCATCTACTGCTCGTGGCGCTCCTCAAAGTATATTGTCCAGGCCGCATTACTGCCTGGATCTCAGCGTGGTTGGCGCCACGTGAACTCCGTTAGGCCCGCCTTATGCCTCGATCTCAGCGGCCCGCTCGGGGCCGATGCGCGTCGGAGGCACAGGGACACCTCCAGCGCTAATGTCGGGAAGCGCGTAGTAGTTCGCCTGGTGTAGCGGACGCGCCTTCCACGGATGAAGCGTGCAGCGGCTGAAGCCGTTGGCGGCCGCGCCATCGCGTGGAAACCTCTGACTCAACAAATCCCTTCGGTGAACCTATCGGGTTTCGATTAGGAGAACCCATGAGCGCTGGTGGAATCGTCGGCTAGACAGGGGGCGAGATTTACCCAGGTTCGGGGCCCTCGTAGAGGTAAAACCCTTACTCCTGCCTCTGTCGATCTGTATTGATGATTAGATCGGTTACAATGGTGGTGCTCGAATCGAGGGTAAGATCTCGAGTTCAAGGCTTTTGGTCGTGCGGTGTTGCTTGGTCCTCTCCCGGGGGGCTCTCCTGGCCTTATATAGATGGCCAGGTCTCGAATCCTACCCGGAGAGGACTCGAACTCTAACTAGGTCGGTTACATGTTTCCTAGCTTAATCCGCAAGTTAGTGCGGGTGGGCTTCATGTGGGCCTTCTGGAGTATTCCAAGGGCTCCTCTTTTTGGGCCTTAACCTTGGGCCTGAGAGGGGGTGTCCTTATTCGCAGGGTCCATGATCCATATCTTCGTCAGTAGCCCCCGAGCGTTTGCTCGAGTGGGATTTTTCCAGTCGAGTAGACGGTCAAACCTTTCTTGGTCTTCCTTTCTTATGGATAACCAGCTTGGTTGTTTCCTGTTTAAAGGGTGTGTTCCCTATGCAACGAGTCTTCATGCTCGAGTATCGAGCAACATAGGTGCTTGTTTTTGCGGCTTTTATCGCAGAAGGATGTGGCACAGTAGCTTGGCTCTCCCGAGAGATCAGGGCCAATTAATTGCGACTAGGGCAAAAACATTCCTGGCCTACACAGATTCGAGACCTCTGACTCGAACCCGATAAGGTGATTGTTGCGACTGGGCCGTTGTGGACTTATCGAGTCGAACTTAACCTATGGGGGTACCCGGCGCGTCCGCTAGGATTTTTCTTCGTGTTGTTGACACGGAATCATACCGGAGGACGCAGCTTTCGAGTGCGATTCCAGGCCCTTAAGAGAGATCTTTTTGGGTCTTACCTTCATATTCGAAGAATATGGCATCCGGATGTGCCTAGTCGGCTGAACAATCCAGGTTTTTATGATGTAAAAAATATCATGTGTGAAAAGAGGTAGATTCTGCCTACCCGAGTGATTGTTTGAGCTTTATACGAAAGAATTTTCGTGCTGAGGAAAGTTATGCCCATATGAAAGAGTTTTCATGTTTGGAATGTCGTGCCCGTACGAAAGAGTTTTCGTGTATAGGGTATTTCTCTCTTGTTTAAAGAGGTCTTGCTCCATGATTTGTTCACAAAAAGATCGCCTTTATTCGAAGGAGTTTCGTACGAAGTTGTTTTCGTGTTTGAATTTTCCATTCGAAGATTCTTGAGTTTGATGATGCGTGCCATGACGTCATGGCGCACTTTTCTCCTCCCGATGGGACGTGACGGAGTGGTAGCAGATGGGCTGGCCCACCTAGTCAGCTTTTGACCGGGAAACGAGACGCCGCTCCCGGTTTTTACACGAACCGTGCAGTAAATGCGCACGATCTTCTGTTAAGATCGTGGCATAGAACAACGTTCACCGTCTCCTCGTTTCATCTTCACACGTGGTGGCTGCGATAAGCGCCACGTAGCGCATCGAATGGTTGGGACTGATCCGCTCCGTGTATAAGTACGAGACTTAGCGCTGTGGTAAAACTTTCCCAGCCTTCGTCTTCAATCCATCTCCTTCCTCGCGCCCATCTTCTTCCTCGTGCTCAAGCTCGCGCTGTCAACCATGGCTGGAGGCAAAAGACGTGGCGCTGCCACTTCCGCATCCGGAGAAGTCTCCGCGCAACCTGCGCCCCGAGCTGGCGACTGGCGTTCGCCCAACACCACCGCGAAGAGCATCAAAGAGATGCAGCGGGAGGGGCTGCTGCCGGCGGAAGCTGAGAAGCGGGTGCGCCTCGGGAAGAAAGAAGAGGTACCAAACCCGCAGTCGAACGAGCGCGTGGTCTTTGCGGACCACGTGTCTCGGGGTCTCTCCTTCCCTCTTCATCCTTTCCTAGTCGGGTTGCTGTATGTCTGTGGCATACAGCTTCACGACCTTCCTCCGAACGCGGTGCAACACATATCGTGCTTCATCATGTTCTGCGAATGCTTTCTTAGCATTCGCCCACATTGGGCGCTCTGGAAGGCCCTCTTCAAAGTTCGGATCTTCCGCGAGAAATCGCGGGTAGACTCCGAGTCTGGCGAGCCGCTACGCACGGGTGGCTTCGGGATCCAAGCGCGACTGGAGAGCAGCTACTTTAGCATGCACTTCATCGACTCCGCCCAAGGCTGGCGGAAAAAATGTTTTACGTCATCGACAACAGCTCGGGTGGGATCGTAGAATTCCACCCGTTCGCTGTTTTGAAGAGGCGGAAGTCCTGGGCGCACAAGCTGTCAGCCGAAGAAACTCAGGTTGTTACACCCCTACTCGTAAGGGTGTCCGCTCTCCGGGATCAAACTGCTGGAGTTGTGCTCAACGGGCTGCACCTGGCGAGTATTTTTCTGAAGCGCAGGATCCAACCTCTGCAGCAAAGGCCTTCCACCATGTGGGAATACCAAGGCTCTGAGGATCCTAGCCGAGTGAGCCGCGAGGAGCTTTCGAACGTTGAGTTCGAGAAGAAAATCGCGGCTATCACTAGCTTGAAGGTGGGAGAGAAGTTCTGTCGCACCCAGGGTTTCTAGAGGATACTCTTCGCACGAACTGGAAGTCAGGTGCTCGGATTATGGGGCATACATGCTCCCACGTCCCAGCTTCCTGGTAGGCCTGCGCTTATGCGCGACAACACAAGCCCTGCTTCCACCGTCGAAGTAAACTATCCGCTAGGAACCTACAGGCACTACTGTCGACGTACTTCATAATCAAACACGCACGGTACGTCAACAGTTTGGTACGAATGATAGCACAGAATGTCTCTAAGACACAAAAGAATGAAATAAGTGCAACTGGCCTTCACTAAGGCAGAAAATATCGAATACAGTCATCCAGAGGACACATGTCCCAACATATCATCCATTACAACAGCGGAAGCAATCAAAGGGGTCTGAGTACAGACAAATCCATGGCTTAAGAAGCCGGAGAAAATAAAGAAAAGCGAAGCCCATCCACGTAGGTCTGGATCCTGCCCTGGTCCAGCTAACTACTCGTCTGCAGCGTCATCGAACTTCACAAAGTAGCCATCCTGGGAAGCATCGTAGTCGTAGTAGTACTCTGCGTAAACCACAGCCCCAACGGGGTCAGTACATCCAAGTACTGGCAAGCAAGACTCACAGTTCATCAAGGAGTTACCCGTCAACACAAGCATAGATGCTTGGGATCAACGGAAGAAAGGGGTGATATAAAAGTTGCTGCTGGCTGCTCTAAACAACTACAGAATATAACTACAACTTCCGGCTAACAGAAAAGATAAGATCGAGGATTGTAACCAACTGAAAGATAAGTTCAACCAAAACCCATCCTGGATCTCGCCCCTTATCCAAAGAAGCAATCCGAGGATAACTCACACGGTTGTAATAAGGTGAATCAAGTTATTGTGTGAATAAACTATTACTAGTCAGGTTATTAATCATTGGGTGAAACATGATTGATCATTATGTTGAAGTTGTCCTGAGTACTTGTTAGCCAGTACTTTCACCAAGTAATCCATAACCGCGGAAAACACGGCTTCTCGAGAAGATTATCCCTGCAGGGTTGCACCAATTTGGCCGTACACTCATGAATATCCCGCCAGATGGGATGCCTCCCACCAAGCGGGGCACTCAACACAACCAACCATTCTTCGCATCAAGCCCAAAGCACCTTGGGCGCACGGCTAATCAAGCCCAGAAGAAAATGGACCATCATAGCACTCTAAGACCGTGTCCCCCTATATGCCGACTACGAAAGTTCCACCCTGCGCTGGGCTCGCAAAAACATGCATGCGGCAAATGGAAAACACGAACTAAATGAGGCAATTTGGACGAGATGCGAATCAGGTCAAGTTGAGGGGGGCGCCCATACTCGCTTCCCAAATGCGGGTAGTGCGCTCATCATGGATCAGTAGACAAGACCCTTTTCCTATTAGGGTCGACACTAGCAGGCTCCAAAACCACTCATGGGCCTCCTGCCGGTGCCTTATCATCAAGTTATTATTATAACATTAGCAATTAACAGGATTTATTGATTAACAACGAGCCCCGTACAAGATAATAAGATAGTAACAGTAGTAACCGATAACAGACTCGAGTAAAAGCAACCCTAAGCATGCTAGATAATAACAGGCACAAGCAATGGCTGTAGGTA
Organism: Alopecurus myosuroides; assembly: GCA_028641055.1. Lineage (NCBI taxonomy): Eukaryota > Viridiplantae > Streptophyta > Magnoliopsida > Poales > Poaceae > Alopecurus > Alopecurus myosuroides. The sequence continues at coordinate 283,514,329 of CM054057.1, read as the reverse complement.
TGGAGGTGGTGGCAATATCATGGCTCAAGGTATCATGTGATGGGTTCGGAGAACAAGCAACGATACATAGGGCTAGCAATAGTAGACAAAAAGATAGTATCGACAACAAGTGTGGAAAGGAACTCAATGATTCATGTGAGTGAGAACTTGCCTGGCAGCTCAGCCTCGTACTGGGCTAGGTCCTGAGTAGTGGTGTCGTAAGGCTCGTCGGTACCAACGTCGTCGTCTAATCGAGAAGAAGCAAAAACAACAACGAAGGAAGACGGGCAATCAATACATGGCATAGGTGCACAAACATTGGATGATGCATGTCATGTTTAATAGATGCACCAAACTAAGCTAGTTGAGATGAGACACAAGTTTAAATGGATTCCATATGCAAAGGTTGCATATGGAAGCCCATGCTTTAGAGTTGAATTAATTGTTCTATCACTAAGCATCAAGTGTAAGTGACTTAGTATGATGCATGCATGAGGAGGAACAATAATAACAAAATTAAATGCAATTGGAATGGTAGTTAACAATTTAGAAAGGCATTTATCAAATTTGGAATTTTGTTACTTAAACATGGCACACAATTAAAAGTTGTTATCATCAATTTAAAGTGTGCAAAACAAATTACAAATTTTATATTTGAAAAGTTTATCAAATTTTAGTTGGATTACATGTTTCACAATTTGAAATTGGACTTTGGATTAATTAGTTATGAATTAAACAATTTTAAACAATTTTTAATTGAATTAAACAAGATTTAAATAGTTTGGGCAATTTAAATTGTTCAAACCAGAAAACAAAATTTATATTTGAATAGGGAATTCAAAATGGTATGAAAAACATATTTTATTTGCATTATTTGGAATTAGTATGAATTAGTTATGATTTATTACAAATTGCATTTGAATTATTCAAATTTGAATTTTAAATGCATTTTGAAAACTCAAAACAGAATACAAATAAGTTATTTGGAAAGGTTATGAAATTTGGAGCAGTAAACATATAAGGTTTTTATTTGTTGGGTTTACAGAACAAAAGATATTGAATTTTGAAGTTTATAATCAAATCTATTATTTAAAAGTGATTTTTGGAATTTCCCAGGTATTCGCAGAAACCTTCGTTACTCAGGTGTTCTCTACACGCTGTCACTGCGCGGTGGACCAGTGGGTGACTGCGCGCTTGCGTGGCAATGGCAGTCGCTGACATGCGGGCCGCTGCGCGCTGTGGAAGCAAAAAGGAGGCAAAAGGTGGGGCGCTGCGGATTCGAACCCGCGCCCTCTCCTTCGCACATAAGCAGTGCAACCACTGTGGTAGCTGCATTCGTTTGACAGGGAAGCGAATGCAGACAGGTTAAGGTCGAGCCCGCAGTGTTAACTGACGAAACCTGACGAGCGAAACCTTGCTCGACTGCACAGAGGGCGATCGCCGGCGGGAAGGACACGGTTGCCGTGCTCGATTTAGTGTGCGCGCGCGTGCAGAAACATGTTGAGCGCGTGTGCGTGCACGAGTACAAGGTAGAGGGAAAGCACGATGGCCTCACCGGCGGGTGGAGGCGTTGCAGAGTGCCGATGCAGAGGTGGTCGTCGGCGAGGTAGCGGACGGCGGCGTTGATCCTTGACGTCCCTGGTCCCGCTGCGGTGTCCAAACGGTAGCTGGGATGGTGGCGGCTTGATTCCAGCAGCTAGGAGGTGGGGTGGCGCAGCGTGGTGGTCGGCGCCGTTGCGGATTCAGAGGTAAGCCCTCCGGCGAGATTCAGAGAGGGGAGTGGAGGTGGAAGCGATGGCGGCGATGGAGGGAAGTAGGGGGGAGGTATCTAGGGTTGCGGCGGCAGGAGGAGGCCGCGGTGCTTTTATGGACTCGGAGGAGGTGTACGGCGGCCATCGGGGAGGTCCAGGAGGCGATCGACGAAGGAGAAGGCGTCGTACGCCATGACGCCAGCAGAGGGAGAACGATAGCGACGTGAGGGGGGAGGTTATCGGGCCAGAGGGAAAAAACGGGCTGGGCCTAGCTCCTCTCCTCTCCTGGCTTTTATTTTTTTTTTGTACACTGTTTTTTTTGTAGTTGAGTGAATTGGAAACAAAACAAGATGTTGTTTACTGAAATTTTTGGAACAAAAATAGGGTAAATTTATTAGTGGAAAAATGCAACCTTTTGGTAGTTTTTGTTTTCCAAAAAAAATATTGTTTGTTTGTTGTTTTAAAATTAAACCAATTTAGATGAAATTGCAATATTAATTAATATTGGTAAAACAAAACATTTTCCATAGGGTTTTCAATTAGTGGTGAATTGTTATGTTTTCAAAAGAGTGCTGATTTGAAACTTGGTTTGAAATGGAAAATAATTTAGGAGTTAATGATTTAATTAATTGATTTGATAATTGGTTTGATTAAAGCAACAATTTGAGAAGTGGAAAACAAGGAATAAGAGGGTTGTTTTTTATTTGTTATTTTGGTTCCAATAGTTGTAACAGAGCAAGTATGAAACCAGGTTTGAAAAAGGTTTGAATTTGAATTGTGAAAACATGATAAAACAGATGGAAAACAATGCAAACAATAAGTAAACATGATGACATGATGCATTGCTTGAAATAAAACAAAGAACAAAGCATTCTAGGGGTATTTTCATACTTGGGATGTTACAAAACGCCCCCCCTTGAAGGAATCGCGCCCCGAGATTCCCTACTGAGAACTGAACAGGTCCGGATACTTCTTGCGAAGATCATCTTCGGTCTCCCACGTTGCCTCTTTATCGGAATGATGCGACCATTGGACTTTCAAGAACTTGGTGCTCTTGTTGCGAGTCTTACGCTCGGTCTCATCGAGAATACGAATAGGGTGCTCCTCATAAGATAGATCATCTTGCAGTTCGATGGAATCATGATCAACTGCACGATCTGGATCTTTGAAACACTTCTTGAGCTGTGACACGTGGAACACATCGTGCACTTTGGAAAGTTTTTCTGGAAGTTCAAGACGATAAGCATTCTCTGCACGTCTTGAGAGGATGTTGAAAGGGCCAATGTATCTTGGTGCAAGCTTTCCTTTCACACCAAAACGATGGGTGCCTCTGAGGGGAGTTACACGGAGATATGCCTTATCACCAGGTGCATAGACCATATCTCTGTGCTTGCTATCATAATAGCTCTTCTGACGAGACTGAGCAATCCTGAGATTGTCACGAATGATACGAACTTTCTCCTCGGCTTCCTTAACAATGTCAGGGCCTAAAAGTGAACGTTCACCAGCTCCAGACCAATTGATTGGACTCCTGCATCTGCGACCATACAGTGCCTCAAATGGTGCCATGCCTAGGCTTGCCTGGTAGCTGTTGTTGTAAGAGAATTCAGCATATGGAAGGCAATCCTCCCATTTTATGCCAAAGGAGAGACCACATGCTCTGAGCATATCCTCGAGAATCTGATTGACTCTTTCGACTTGCCCCTGAGACTGAGGGTGATAAGCTGTGCTGAACTGAAGTTTAGTGCCCAAAGCTTCTTGAAAGCTCTTCCAGAAATGAGAAGTGAAAATACTTCCACGGTCTGAGCTTATTTCCAATGGAACACCATGAAGGGGAACAACCTTTGCTGTGTAGAGCTCTGCTAACTGGCTAGCTGAGATAGTTTCCTTTACAGCATAGAAGTGAGCAACCTTAGTGAGACGATCAATAACAACGAAGATTGCATCGTTGCCCTTTTTGGACTTTGGAAACCCAGTAACGAAGTCCATTTCAATCATGTCCCACTTCCACTCAGGAATTTTCAGGGGTTGGAGTAGACCTGCTGTCTTCTGATGGACTGCCTTAACACGTTGACAAACGTCGCATTCAGAAACGTATTGAGCAATTTCACGTTTCATGCCAGGCCACCAATACAGAGTCTTGAGATCCTGGTACATCTTTGTACTTCCAGGGTGAATGGATAGAGGAGTTTCATGAGCCTCCTTGAGAATGATATCCTTGAGACTTTGAATCTGAGGGACTGCAATGCGTCCTTCGAAGAACACAGTTCCCTTGTCATCAATTGAGAAGGACTTGAACTTATCATTGCCCTCCTTGATGTGATCCACAATCTTCTTGATTTCATTATCACGAAGTTGTTCAGAACGAATCTTGTCCTCGAGAGTTGGGCTGGCTGTCAAGCTAGCAAGGTATCCTTCCGGAACAAGACCAAGGTTCAGCTTCTGGAATTCCTCATGAAGTGGAGGTTGGCTTTCCATGATCATGAGATTATTGCAATAGGATTTGCGACTGAGAGCATCGGCCATAACATTAGCCTTGCCTGGAGTGTAAGAAATGGTGAGATCAAAGTCTTTAATCTTCTCAATCCATCTCCTTTGCCTGAGGTTCAGATCTGGCTGAGTGAAGATGTATTTCAGACTCTTATGATCGGAAAAGATTTCAGTTTTGTTACCCAACAAGTATTGTCTCCATTTCTTGAGGGCAAACACAACTGCTGCAAGTTCAAGATCATGAGTGGGATAGTTTTGCTCATGTGGGTTCAACTGACGTGAAGCATAAGCCACAACTTGACGTTCTTGCATAAGAACTGCTCCTAGGCCTTGGAGAGATGCATCACAGAATATCTGGAATGGTTTGGTAGTGTCGGGGCCAACTAGAACAGGTGTGGAAGTGAGTTTAGTCTTCAGGAGGTTGAAACTCTCATCACATTGTGGAGTCCAAACGAACTTTTTGTCCTTCTTTGTGAGATCAGTGAGAGGTTTGGCAATCTTGGAAAAGTTTTGGACGAAACGACGGCAATAGCTAGCCAAGCCAAGAAAACTTCTGACTTGCTTCACCGTCTTAGGGGGTTTCCAATCAACAATTGCCTTAACCTTTTCCGGGTCAATGGCTATGCCTTTGGCAGAGATGATATGACCAAGATATGCAACTTCTGGAATCCAGAACTCACATTTGGAAAACTTGGCATACAGACGATGCTCGCGAAGTTTCATGAGAGTGAGACGAAGGTGTTCTCCATGCTCTTCCTCGGATTTGGAATAGACTAGAATGTCATCAAGATATACCACAACGAACTTGTCGAGGTATTCATGGAAGACAGAATTCATGAGTCTTGAGAACGTTGCCGGTGCATTGGTGAGACCAAAGGACATGACGGTGTATTCATATAGACCGTACCTAGTGGTGAAAGCTGTCTTAGGAATATCTTCCTTTCTGATCTTTATCTGATGGTAACCCATCCTCAAGTCCAACTTTGAGAATATTGAGGCTCCAGCAAGTTGATCAAAAAGATCATCGATACGAGGAAGTGGATACTTGTTCTTGATGGTTTTCTCGTTGAGAGGACGATAGTCAACCACGAGTCTTTTTGTTTGATCCTTCTTGGCAACAAACAGAGTTGGGCAACCCCAAGCGGAGGAACTAGGCTGAATGAAACCTTTGTCCATATACATATCGATTTGCTCCTTCAACAATTTCAGTTCAGGAGGAGCTATCTTGTATGGATGCTTAGAGATTGGAGCAGTACCTGGCTCAAGCTCGATCACGAACTCAACTGCTCTGTCCGGAGGCATCCCTGGCAACTCTTCTGGAAAGACGTCAGGGAATTCACAAACCACCGGAACATTTTCAATTGCAGGAAGGGGTTTGGCATCGAGGCTGAACAGCTGAGCAGAAGTTGATCCATATGGAGAATAGACTATCTGGCCTGAAGTGTGGGAGAGAGTTATTGACTTTTGAGCACAGTCAATTTTAGCTTTGTGGGTCTTCAACCAATCCATACCCAGAATGACATCAATGTCAGAATTTCCCAGCAACATGAGTGAAGCAAGGAATATGCGACCTCCAATTAGGATCTGATTGTCCATGCTTATCTTGGAAGTAATCATTTTAGTTCCCGGAGAGTGCACATAGATTTGATTGCTTAGCGGAACCAGAGCTAAATTGTACGTTGTAGCAAAGATCTTTGACACAAACGAATGCGATGCTCCAGTATCAAACAACACTTTAGCTGGAATAGAGTTTACGGGTAATATACCGAGAACGACGTCAGCAGCCTCCTCTGCTTTGTCGGCCTTGATATGGTTCACCCTCGCGTTCCTCCCGACAGGCCTATTGTTGGAGTTGAAGGCTTTAGCCGGAGGAGCACGAACCATAGCCTGGTTGGTGTTGGGGCGAGGAGGTAGGGGTAGCTGCTTCTGAGTGCACTTGTCAGCATAATGTCCAGTATCCTTGCACTTGTAGCAAGTGACGATACGAGAAGGACCTGGCCTTGGCTGCCCCATAGGAAACCTCTGACCCTGCATCTGAGATGGGTTGGGTGGGCGGGGACCAAAGCCTGGAGAAGCCTGGGCATTTGGAGCCCGAGTGACAGCACCATTTGGCACCCAGATGCGGCGCTTCTGCGGAGGGGTGGTCATGTTGGAGGAGGAACCACCCTCACGCGAGTGCTTGCGCGACTCTTCGAACGCCTTGCGCCCATTCTCCTCATTGAGCGCGGTGTTCACAAGCTCCACGAAGTCCTTGCACTTGATGTTGGTGAGAGCGTACTTCAGTTCCGGGTTAAAACCTCGGCGGAACCTTGCCATCTTCTTGGCTTCGGTGGACACTTCGTCACCAGCGTACCGAGCGAGACGATTGAACTCGTTCTGGTAGCCGAGAACGTCCAGCTTGCCCTGTCTGAGAGAGCAGAATTCCTCACGCATCTTTTCCATGAGACCATCCGGGATGTGGTGCTTCAGGAAGGCATCCTTGAAACATCCCCAGTTGATAGGAAAGCCAGCCCTCATGGCCTGGTAGTTCTCCCACCAAGTAGCTGCCTGACCCTTCAGTAGGTAGGTGGCGTACTTGACCTTATCCTCTTCAGCAACATGAGCTATCTCCAGAGCTCTTGCTACGTCACGGATCCAATCATCAGCATCCAGGGGCTCACGTGTTGTCACGAAAGCTTTTGGGCCCAAGCTGAGGAAGTCCTTGATGGTGACCCTTGGAGCATTCTGGTTGTGTTGCTGGTTAGCCTGGATCTGGGCCATCTGTGTCACCACTTGGGTCATCTGAGCCAACAGCTCCCCCATTGGTGGTGGCGGAGGCGGGTTGTTCCTGGTTGGAGGCATCCTGAACAGAAATTCATTTTAGCACAACAACAGAAAAGGATAGACTTGGTAACCGAAAGATAGATTATTCCGACGCATGAATAGATAACCAACAGGTACATCATCACATGTTCAAATACATCAGAATATCCAACAGACCAATACATGGTTCGAAAACGAAAGGATAGACTAGACACAGCTAGTAATGGATACAACGGTACTCCCATGCTCATCACGCAGGACGGCGGTGAGTAGTACGACGAGAGATACGGTGAGGAGGAATCCCACGGAAGTAGGTATCACGACGATCCATGTAGATAGGAACTGCTCTGAGAGCAACTCTCGGTGTCGTGAAGTAGCAAGCGTCGTATCCCTGTGCTCCAAAGCGGGGAATCCCTGTGTAACCAGCTCCGAGATCGAGAAGTGGGCCTCTGATCGGCTCGTAACCTCCAGCATCTGGCAACGGAAGACCAGCTGGCTGAACGACACGTGCGAAGCGCTCGTCTCCAACAAAGTCTGTGGTGTACGTCGCCAGACGAGTGAGAGCAAGGTGGAGCTGCTCCCTGACTGAGGCTAACTCCTGAGAGAGTGCGGAAGCAACGGCATCACTGTGACTAGCGAACTGGGCAGTGACCTGGAGCCTGGAGCTATCAGTCTCGTAGGTATCCATGTCGCGGTGGATAGTGAAGTGAGCTCCCGCTGCCGTGATGTAACCACGGGGGATGTGACGAAAACTGGACTTATCAAACCCCCAGTAGTCAGCACGGAGAACGGTGATACTCACGTACGCTGCCTGCTGCACTGCCATATCCACTGTGGACCCTACTGCCTCGTACTGGTGTGCAATGCTCCTGCCATCATCCGACAGAATGTAGACGATAGCCCGGTAGCAAGTCTGGTCACACTCTCGCTGGTGCTCGTAGACCTGGTACTCTGGTGCCCAACGGAACCCCAGAAAGGTAACCATGTCTCTCAGCAACTCCGGAAAACCGGCGGTGCTCTCACAGCGAGTCATGCGAACCACCTGCGGATAGTAGTTGAGACCCATCTGCAGATGATTTGGAAGGTTTTGATTAGACTCCGGTAGATGAAAAAGGATGTGGAAAACAACAACAAGGTTCAACGGACGATAATGATGTTGAAAAGAACATGATATCGAAGCAACATCGGGAAAACGAGACCAAAAATCCTGAGGTACTACAGATAACCCAAAACTCGTGAAATCCTAACTTGAAAGTTTAGGTGAGAACAGAAAACAACGTTGCACTTCCTTACCAGAAAAGGGTGGGTGGGTGGGGAAAGAAGAAAAATGGCAGAATTCCTACTCTCACGTTTCATTTTTCCTATATAGCTACAAAATAGTTTCTAGACTCAACTGCGACCAGTAAAAGGGATCCTACAGGCAGACAGGCTCTGATACCATTTGTCGCACCCAGGGTTTCTAGAGGATACTCTTCGCACGAACTGGAAGTCAGGTGCTCGGATTATGGGGCATACATGCTCCCACGTCCCAGCTTCCTGGTAGGCCTGCGCTTATGCGCGACAACACAAGCCCTGCTTCCACCGTCGAAGTAAACTATCCGCTAGGAACCTACAGGCACTACTGTCGACGTACTTCATAATCAAACACGCACGGTACGTCAACAGTTTGGTACGAATGATAGCACAGAATGTCTCTAAGACACAAAAGAATGAAATAAGTGCAACTGGCCTTCACTAAGGCAGAAAATATCGAATACAGTCATCCAGAGGACACATGTCCCAACATATCATCCATTACAACAGCGGAAGCAATCAAAGGGGTCTGAGTACAGACAAATCCATGGCTTAAGAAGCCGGAGAAAATAAAGAAAAGCGAAGCCCATCCACGTAGGTCTGGATCCTGCCCTGGTCCAGCTAACTACTCGTCTGCAGCGTCATCGAACTCCACAAAGTAGCCATCCTGGGAAGCATCGTAGTCGTAGTAGTACTCTGCGTAAACCACAGCCCCAACGGGGTCAGTACATCCAAGTACTGGCAAGCAAGACTCACAGTTCATCAAGGAGTTACCCGTCAACACAAGCATAGATGCTTGGGATCAACGGAAGAAAGGGGTGATATAAAAGTTGCTGCTGGCTGCTCTAAACAACTACAGAATATAACTACAACTTCCGGCTAACAGAAAAGATAAGATCGAGGATTGTAACCAACTGAAAGATAAGTTCAACCAAAACCCATCCTGGATCTCGCCCCTTATCCAAAGAAGCAATCCGAGGATAACTCACACGGTTGTAATAAGGTGAATCAAGTTATTGTGTGAATAAACTATTACTAGTCAGGTTATTAATCATTGGGTGAAACATGATTGATCATTATGTTGAAGTTGTCCTGAGTACTTGTTAGCCAGTACTTTCACCAAGTAATCCATAACCGCGGAAAACACGGCTTCTCGAGAAGATTATCCCTGCAGGGTTGCACCAATTTGGCCGTACACTCATGAATATCCCGCCAGATGGGATGCCTCCCACCAAGCGGGGCACTCAACACAACCAACCATTCTTCGCATCAAGCCCAAAGCACCTTGGGCGCACGGCTAATCAAGCCCAGAAGAAAATGGACCATCATAGCACTCTAAGACCGTGTCCCCCTATATGCCGACTACGAAAGTTCCACCCTGCGCTGGGCTCGCAAAAACATGCATGCGGCAAATGGAAAACACGAACTAAATGAGGCGATTTGGACGAGATGCGAATCAGGTCAAGTTGAGGGGGGCGCCCATACTCGCTTCCCAAATGCGGGTAGTGCGCTCATCATGGATCAGTAGACAAGACCCTTTTCCTATTAGGGTCGACACTAGCAGGCTCCAAAACCACTCATGGGCCTCCTGCCGGTGCCTTATCATCAAGTTATTATTATAACATTAGCAATTAACAGGATTTATTGATTAACAACGAGCCCCGTACAAGATAATAAGATAGTAACAGTAGTAACCGATAACAGACTCGAGTAAAAGCAACCCTAAGCATGCTAGATAATAACAGGCACAAGCAATGGCTGTAGGTATGGAGGTGGTGGCAATATCATGGCTCAAGGTATCATGTGATGGGTTCGGAGAACAAGCAACGATACATAGGGCTAGCAATAGTAGACAAAAAGATAGTATCGACAACAAGTGTGGAAAGGAACTCAATGATTCATGTGAGTGAGAACTTGCCTGGCAGCTCAGCCTCGTACTGGGCTAGGTCCTGAGTAGTGGTGTCGTAAGGCTCGTCGGTACCAACGTCGTCGTCTAATCGAGAAGAAGCAAAAACAACAACGAAGGAAGACGGGCAATCAATACATGGCATAGGTGCACAAACATTGGATGATGCATGTCATGTTTAATAGATGCACCAAACTAAGCTAGTTGAGATGAGACACAAGTTTAAATGGATTCCATATGCAAAGGTTGCATATGGAAGCCCATGCTTTAGAGTTGAATTAATTGTTCTATCACTAAGCATCAAGTGTAAGTGACTTAGTATGATGCATGCATGAGGAGGAACAATAATAACAAAATTAAATGCAATTGGAATGGTAGTTAACAATTTAGAAAGGCATTTATCAAATTTGGAATTTTGTTACTTAAACATGGCACACAATTAAAAGTTGTTATCATCAATTTAAAGTGTGCAAAACAAATTACAAATTTTATATTTGAAAAGTTTATCAAATTTTAGTTGGATTACATGTTTCACAATTTGAAATTGGACTTTGGATTAATTAGTTATGAATTAAACAATTTTAAACAATTTTTAATTGAATTAAACAAGATTTAAATAGTTTGGGCAATTTAAATTGTTCAAACCAGAAAACAAAATTTATATTTGAATAGGGAATTCAAAATGGTATGAAAAACATATTTTATTTGCATTATTTGGAATTAGTATGAATTAGTTATGATTTATTACAAATTGCATTTGAATTATTCAAATTTGAATTTTAAATGCATTTTGAAAACTCAAAACAGAATACAAATAAGTTATTTGGAAAGGTTATGAAATTTGGAGCAGTAAACATATAAGGTTTTTATTTGTTGGGTTTACAGAACAAAAGATATTGAATTTTGAAGTTTATAATCAAATCTGTTATTTAAAAGTGATTTTTGGAATTTCCCAGGTATTCGCAGAAACCTTCGTTACTCAGGTGTTCTCTACACGCTGTCACTGCGCGGTGGACCAGTGGGTGACTGCGCGCTTGCGTGGCAATGGCAGTCGCTGACATGCGGGCCGCTGCGCGCTGTGGAAGCAAAAAGGAGGCAAAAGGTGGGGCGCTGCGGATTCGAACCCGCGCCCTCTCCTTCGCACATAAGCAGTGCAACCACTGTGGTAGCTGCATTCGTTTGACAGGGAAGCGAATGCAGACAGGTTAAGGTCGAGCCCGCAGTGTTAACTGACGAAACCTGACGAGCGAAACCTTGCTCGACTGCACAGAGGGCGATCGCCGGCGGGAAGGACACGGTTGCCGTGCTCGATTTAGTGTGCGCGCGCGTGCAGAAACATGTTGAGCGCGTGTGCGTGCACGAGTACAAGGTAGAGGGAAAGCACGATGGCCTCACCGGCGGGTGGAGGCGTTGCAGAGTGCCGATGCAGAGGTGGTCGTCGGCGAGGTAGCGGACGGCGGCGTTGATCCTTGACGTCCCTGGTCCCGCTGCGGTGTCCAAACGGTAGCTGGGATGGTGGCGGCTTGATTCCAGCAGCTAGGAGGTGGGGTGGCGCAGCGTGGTGGTCGGCGCCGTTGCGGATTCAGAGGTAAGCCCTCCGGCGAGATTCAGAGAGGGGAGTGGAGGTGGAAGCGATGGCGGCGATGGAGGGAAGTAGGGGGGAGGTATCTAGGGTTGCGGCGGCAGGAGGAGGCCGCGGTGCTTTTATGGACTCGGAGGAGGTGTACGGCGGCCATCGGGGAGGTCCAGGAGGCGATCGACGAAGGAGAAGGCGTCGTACGCCATGACGCCAGCAGAGGGAGAACGATAGCGACGTGAGGGGGGAGGTTATCGGGCCAGAGGGAAAAAACGGGCTGGGCCTAGCTCCTCTCCTCTCCTGGCTTTTATTTTTTTTTTGTACACTGTTTTTTTGTAGTTGAGTGAATTGGAAACAAAACAAGATGTTGTTTACTGAAATTTTTGGAACAAAAATAGGGTAAATTTATTAGTGGAAAAATGCAACCTTTTGGTAGTTTTTGTTTTCCAAAAAAAATATTGTTTGTTTGTTGTTTTAAAATTAAACCAATTTAGATGAAATTGCAATATTAATTAATATTGGTAAAACAAAACATTTTCCATAGGGTTTTCAATTAGTGGTGAATTGTTATGTTTTCAAAAGAGTGCTGATTTGAAACTTGGTTTGAAATGGAAAATAATTTAGGAGTTAATGATTTAATTAATTGATTTGATAATTGGTTTGATTAAAGCAACAATTTGAGAAGTGGAAAACAAGGAATAAGAGGGTTGTTTTTTATTTGTTATTTTGGTTCCAATAGTTGTAACAGAGCAAGTATGAAACCAGGTTTGAAAAAGGTTTGAATTTGAATTGTGAAAACATGATAAAACAGATGGAAAACAATGCAAACAATAAGTAAACATGATGACATGATGCATTGCTTGAAATAAAACAAAGAACAAAGCATTCTAGGGGTATTTTCATACTTGGGATGTTACAAGTTCCCCGACTGCACAGTCGAAGCCTTCGACGCTTCGAGACCTCCACCAGCCGCGGTTAGTTTACCCTTCTTGTCTTCTATTATTTTCTTCCTTGCTCTGAGCTTAGTCGATTGAATTTTTTCTTGCCTTCTTTGTAGAGTCTAGCAGTGGCGAACTGCTAGCCGCCAGTTGCGGGAGAGGACGCCTCGGAGTTATTGGCGAGTCACCTGGACGGTTTAGCCGATACCAGTGTCGCCGATGCTTCTTCAAGTTCCGAGCATGATTCTTCGGATGGTGCAGATGACTCGAATGGCGGCCTCCATCACCACAAATGTCGTCGGGTGGATGATAACGAGGCTACTTCCAAGGATAACTCCTTGGAGGAATCGCCTGGGAAGGCTCCTATCTCCGCGACTCCACTTCGCTCACTCGCCCCTTCCCCTTCATTCCCAGTAATCGCAACCGCTTGGAACGCGGATTTGCTGGATGAAGATGAAGACGATGAGTAAGTTCTTCTCCTCGTTCTTAGTCGAACATTTTTCTTTGCGCCTATGTTGATGTTTATTTGTCGCAGTCTGCAAACCATCAGTCCTCGTAGGTACGCTTCTTCCATTCCTCCCGAAAAAAGGAATAGAGCAGGAGCTGCGGGTGAGACTCCCACTGCTGGCACCGTCTAGAATTCTCCCAGCGCAGCCCCCAATGCGGCGACTGTGGAACATGAAGCTCCTAGTTTTGCTGCCAGGACTTTAGCTTCGAAAGAGGTGACGGACAGCTCCGCAGATCCCCTCTCCCGCGCCACGGGCCAGGTAATCTTTGTCATTTGTCATGATATTTTTATCGGGTGCACGACAGTGCTCCCGATGGGAGTAGCCCCCGAGGCTGTAGTCGATCGCGTGCGGTCGGCTACAGGCTCAAAGTCTTGTCTTTTTCTTCTTCTTGATTTTATCGGGTGCACGGCAGTGCTCCCGATGGGAGTAGCCCCCGAGGCTGTAGTCGATTGAATTCAATCGGGTACAGGCTCCAGTTTATATCTTCTAATTCTTCTACCTCTGTACTTTTGTAGTCGCTTGTTGACTCTCTTGCGGCGATTGGCCGCCGAGTTGTTCTTGCCGAGTCGGAATGTGAGTCGCTTCGATCAGACCGCAGTCGACTCCGCACCGAGAACGAGCTTCTTAAGAGTAAGTCTTATCATCTTCTCTTGTTCCTATTCTTTCCTCAATTCTTGATTTCTGACAAGTGTCACTATGCAGCTCGACTCGAATTTTCGGAGTCCGAGAAGGGCAGTCTCTCTGAGCGGGTAACCACTCAGGAGGCTGATCTGGCAGCTATCCGACAAGAACTGGAGGCCTCCCGCATGCGATCGGAGGATCTTGAAAGGCAACTCGCGGATGCGCGGAAAGCTCTAAAGGATCAAGAGGATGCTGGCAATAAGGCCGATGCTGACCTTGTCACGTTCCTCCGTCCCCTTGCTGAGCGTCTCGCGGGTAAGTGATTCGGGCTCTCGTGATTTCATCTTTTATCCCGCTGAACTTGCCAAGTCTTGACACAGGTCTTCTAGATGTTCCTCTGGAGATCCCTGGGATCCAGCGGGTAGACGTGCTAACCGACACTCTTGCTCAACTCAAGAGGCATGCCGAAGAGTTTGCTCCTTGATTGGAGATGCCACTCACGTGTTGACGCAACTGCACAGTCGCTTCCTCGCCAACGCTGCACCTCCATCCGCGCTAGACGACTTGCTGAAGATTTTTTCGAAGAGCAATCTCTTGGATGCCTACGCGGTCGCCCAGTCGGAGTCTGGCGCAAAGACTGCGATCCAGTTCGCACTGGCGCATGGAGTCAACGGTTTGGAGGAAGCCTACTCGGCTCTTCCAGTCGGCCCCTCCACGGGCAAAAAGGTACGACTCTCTCGTTTTGGCGAGCAAGCCGCCATCCTTGCTCGGAAGCTGTCTGAGCTATTTGCTCGACTCAAAGGAGGGGCGACTGCCGCTAGCGGGAGCACCACTGTAGCTTTGTAGTCTTGTTTTTCTTTTCCCTCTTGAATGTAATGAACCTTGGGATGTATTCCCGTATTTTCATTGTCTTTAATCGAAATGTTCGTCTGGAAATTACTTCTTGTAGTTTGTGCATTCTCTCCCGATGGGAGTAGCCCCCGAGCACTCGTCAAATGTGCGACTAGAGATACTTCGAATAGGGCGTCTTACTTCTTTCCTTGTACTCTTCCAGGCTACTGGGTTTGTCGCAGAACCCTCAAGTGGACTTGCTGCCCGAGCTGATCCACTTGTTGCCGCTGTTGGGACTTTGGCGGGTCTCCGTGATCGTGTAGCCGATGGCGAGCGCAGGCTGAAAGTGTTGCGTGGGGTAGCCGATGTGGCGAAGTCCAAACAAAAACTGGCGACTGAACGCGAACAGTTTGTGATGGACGAGCTGGCTTCCCTTGCTAGGGAACTATTGTGTAGGTAATACAGCCCCCAGGTCTTCTTTGTCTTGTTTCCTTATCTGATCACGCATATTTTTCTTCAGTTGTTAAACCGGATGATAGGGAGGAAAAACAGTGGGTAGAAAACCACATTCTTCAAGAAGCTGGCAGCTCAAGGCCTCATGCGAATAATTTTTGGTCTGATCGCAGCCGAGGTTTTGTGTTAGCTACTTTGAAGTTCCGTGTCTCCCAGGTAAAAGTTCTCGTGAGTTCTTTTCACGAGGTCTTGATCGCGATGAACGCTGCATTCTACCCGCTTGAAAGGGGTCCTGAAGACTGGAGGTATCTCCTTGGGCTCTTCGGGCAAGAGGGAGAAATTCGCGAGTGCGTGTGCAACCAGATGACTTGCGGCGCGGTGGTGGCTCTCTCCTTTGTCCGTATATGGCATCCTGAAGTAAATTTTAACTCCGTAGCTAGGCTCCCAGATGGCCCAATCGATGACATTTCTCCGCATTACGATGCTGTTCGTCCTGCAGCGGAGAAAATCATTCGACTGACCTCTGAGGAAGTAGATAGAGTGTTGGCGACTGAGAATGCTTATCGCCATGATTGATTGTTGAATGTGTACATTCTGTGATGCTGTATAGCTTGTAAAAACTGTTTATAAGGTGTGTAACCTTGTTTGTATAAATTTTCTTGTGATGCTTAGTTGTAGGCGTAGCCCCCGTGTGTTTATGGGGTGTGTACCTGTAACTATTTAGCATGTAAGAAGAAATAATCTTCGAGTAAATATGGTTGAGAAACCATGTATTTTATTGCAATGACTGAGAAGCCATGTATTCGAGCTACAAGAGTGGCTAGTATAGCTTTACTTGTTGTGATAACAAGTAAACCTAGGGATAAAATTTGCGGAGGTGTGCGATATTCCAAGGATTGGAATAGATTCCTCCAGTCGATGGATTCTTCAGCCCGTAGGCTCCGCCTGGGATGACTTCGTGTATGATGAAGGGTCCTTCCCAGGGTGGCTCGAGCTTGTGTCCTTCCTTCTGCTTGAGCCGCAGCACTAGATCTCCAACCGCGAACGCTCTGTGGCGTATGCGGCGACTGTGATAGTTTCGCAGTGATTGCTGATATACTGCGGATCTTGCGAGCGCGATATCACGCATCTCGTCGAGTGCATCCATATCTTCTGCGAGTGCCTTGTTGGAGGTTTCTTCGCTGTAAGCCACAACTCGTGGGGCGCTGAATCTAACATCCTCGGGAAGGACATCTTCTGCCCCGTATACCATGAAAAATGGTGTGTATTTTATGGATCGGTTTGGAGTTGTGCGGAGGCTCCATAGTACGGAGGGTAGCTCTTCTGCCCAATGTCCTGCTGCGGGGTGTAGACGATCGAGTAGGCGTTTCTTGATGCCAGCCGAAACTAAGCCGTTGGATCTTTCGACTTGACCGTTCGTTTGCGGGTGGGCAACTGAAGCAAACTTGAAGTTGATGCCCTTTTCCTCGCAGAACTGTTGCGTTTCCTTTGCTGTGAAGTTTGTACCATTGTCTGTAATGATGTCGTGTGGCACACCAAATCTGCATACAATGGAGTCGAGGAACTTGACGGCGCATTGGGCGCTAGCCGAAGTTACTGGCATGGCCTCGATCCATTTGGTGAACTTGTCGACTGCGACCAGCAAGTGTGTATATCCGCCAGGTGTGGACTTGCGTAGTGGTCCAACCATGTGCAGCCCCCATTGTGCGAAGGGCCAGGCAATGGGTATCATGTGCAATTCCGTAGCAGGTGCATGTGGTCTTGGTGCGAATCGCTGGCAAGCATCGCATCGTTCGACCAGGTCCTTTGCATCGGTAGCTGCTGTTAGCCAGTAGAATCCTGCTCGGAAGGCCTTTCCCATGATTGTTTTCCAGCTAGCATGATGTCCGCAGTCTCCTTGGTGGATGTCCTGGAGTAATTCTTTGCCATCTTCGGGTGCGATGCAGCGCTGAAGTATACCCGAGATGCTTTGCTTGTATAATTCTCCGTTGACTACGCGAAAGAATTTGCTGCGTCTCATTATTTGTCGAGCCTCGTGTGGATCGGCCGGGAGCTGTCTGTTGGTCAGGTAGTCGAGATATTTCTGCGTCCAGACTGGCTCGACCAGGAAAACCTGTCGTGATATGTTATGGATAAGCTCGATAATGGCGACTTGCGGACTGACCTCTGTTTCTGGCACTGCGGGTGTTCCTGCAGATTTCTTAACTTTGACCGATCGCTTGGTCATCCGTTCGAAATATATTCCTGGCGGTATGGGTGTGTTTGTAGAACCCATGTTTGCCAATTTATCTGCTTCTTCATTACTTGATCTCGCAATGTGCTTCAGCTCGCATCCTTTGAAGTTTCCTTCGAGTAGGTTGTACATGTCGCGATATGCGACCATGTTTTCGGCAACTGTGTCGCATTCTTTCATTGTTTGCTGTACGATGAGATTGGAGTCGCCGTAGATCATTAGTCGGGTGGCTCCACAGGCGACTGCCATCTTCATCCCATGTAACAGAGCTTCATATTCTGCGTCATTGTTTGATGCCGGATCATCGGGTGGAAAATCCAACCGTAGGACGTATTGCAGCTTGTCTCCCCTAGGCGATATGAGGACAATTCCAGCTCCTGCTCCTTCGTTTCGTTTGGACCCGTCGAAGTACATTATCCAGTTGCTCGTGTACTCAGGTGGTCCTGGCGTTTGTAGCTCTGTCCACTCGCTTAGGAATTCCACGAGTACCTGGGATTTGACTGCATTGCGTCCTGTATAAGTGATGTCCCAGGCACCCAACTCGATGCTCCATTTGGCTATTCTTCCAGATGCCATGGGGTTGTTCATGATTGTCCCGAGTGACGCATCATTAACCACTGTGATGGTGTGTTCCTGGAAGTAGTGTTTTAGCTTTTGGGCTGTAAGAACAACTCCGTATGCGAGCTTCTGGTAATGAGGGTATCGTTGCTTGCATGGCGAGAGCACTTCGCTAATGTAGTAGATTGGTCGCTGAACTCCGTACGCTTTGCCCTCCTCAGGTCGTTCGACTACGATTGCTGTGCTGATGACCTGGTTTGTGGCGGCTAGGTATAGGTAGAGTGGCTCCCTTTCTTGTGGCGTTGCAAGGACTCGCCTACTTTGCAACGATCGCTTTAAGTCTGCGAATGCTTGCTTAGCTTCTGGTGTCCACTCGAATTTGTCTGTCTTCTTTAGCAGCTTGTAGAAGGGTAACGCTTGCTCTCCCAATCGTGCGATGAACCTACTCAGGGCGGCCAGTCGCCCTGCAAGCTGTTGGACTCCGCGTAGATTAGTTGGCTCCTTCATTGTCAAGATTGCTTGTATTTTCTCTGGGTTGGCTTCGATGCCTCTGGAGGATACCAGGTACCCGAGAAGTTTCCCTGCTGGGACGCCGAAGACGCATTTTGTCGGATTGAGTTTGATCCTGTATGTGTTGAGGGCGTCGAATGTTTCTCTAATATTCTCGAGGAGTGTGCTCTCAACTCGAGTCTTGATGACTATGTCGTCAACGTACACTTGTATGTTCTTGCCAATGAGCTTGGCGAGGCATTTTTGCATGCAGCGCTGGTATGTTGCGCCTGCGTTCTTGAGCCCGAAGGGCATTGTCGTGTAGCAGTAGACACCGTGAGGTGTGATGAATGCTGTCTTTTCTTCGTCTTCCCTTTTCATCCGGATCTGGTTATATCCCGAATTGGTGTCCAGGAAAGAGAGGCGTTGGCACCCTGCCGTAGAGTCCACGATCTGGTCGATTCGCGGGAGGGGAAAGTTATCCTTGGGGCAGTGCTTGTTTAACGACGTGTAGTCGATGCATACCCGAAGGATGTCCGTGTTCTTTTTGGGGACCAGCACCGGGTTTGCTAACCAAGTGGATATCTTGATCTCCCTGATGAATTTTGCTGCTAGCAGTCTGTTTACTTCTTCTCCAAGCGCCTTCTGCTTGGGTTCTGAAAATCATCGAGTAGTTTGTTTGATGGGTTTGGGATCTGGAAAGACTTCGAGTGAGTGCTCGGCAAACTCCATGGGTATTCCTGGCATATCTGATGGCTGCCAGGCGAAAATTTCCCAGTACTCACGGAGGAGTTCGACGAGCGCGCTTTCCTATGCTTGCGAAAGGGTGGTGGAAACCAGCGCTGTCTTCGTAGAATCCGTCGGGTGCACTTGATGCTTTCGGGTGTCACTGTTAGCGCTGAATTCCAGTTCAGGCGCGTTTTCTTCGTGAGGGGCATCACAGAGTGATCCGTGGTTTTTGCCAGCTCTTGAAGTTCTTCTTGCATCCCGAAATATTTTGCGATCTCATTGAATTCAATGTCGCATTTGTTGGATTTCTGAAAGTCTCCATCGATGGTGATTACGCCATGTTCTCTAGGTAATTTGAGCTTCAGGTAGGCGTAATGCGGTACTGCCATGAATCTGGCGAACGCTGTTCGACCAAGAATGGCGTGGTACTGCGAAGGCCAATCGACAACTTCGAAGTCGAGGAATTCTCTTCTGTAGTTTCTCTTGGTGCCCAGCACAACTTCTAGGTTGATTGTTCCGAGTGGACGGATTGCCTTTCCTGGAACTATCCCGTGGAAGGATGTTTCTGATTCCTGGAGGCCGTCCAAGTTCCTGTTTATCCGACGGAGTGTATCCGCATAGATAATGTTGATGCCACTGCCACCATCCATGAATACGCGGGCCAAGTCATAGTTGGCAATTTGTGCTTGGATGACAAGGGCGGCGTGTCCTGGTCGATAGACTCGTGGCGGGTGGTCCTTCATCGAGAATGTTATTGGCTGGTCCGCCATCTTCAAGTATTCTGTTTTTGTTGGCGGTGTCTGCACGGCCATGCACAATTGCCTTGTGTTAGTCTTTTGAGCTCTGCGGGATAGACATACCTTCTGGATCATCGCGAGTTGCCCTGCTGGATTCGAGTACGCGTTGGCTCTGGAGTTTTGTGCTGGTGGTGCAGGTAGTGCAGCTAATGCCATGTTTGGATTTGCTGGTGGAGGTGGGGGTTGTGGCGGCTGGAATCCTTGGTGGCCTCTTCCTGGAAGCGGTGGGTAATTTTGCGTGTTTGCAGATCTTTTCCTGGCGAGTGCTTCTGAGATATCAATAAACTTTCGGCAATCCTTAAGAAGGTGCGTTGCCTTAGTTTTGCCCGTGCGTTTATCTGTAAATAGATGTAGCGAGCAGTATCCATCGAGGTCTTCCTCGGGTGATTTTTCTTCAGCTTTTGGTCTCCACTCGCGATTCCCACGGCGACCGGAGTCGCGGCTTCGCGTGAATTCCGCTGCGACCAACTCCTCTCTGTCCTCGTGATCGTAATATTTTCTCCTCTTCCTCCGGCCATGACGGTCTTCATCATGCGCAGGTGATGATGCCCTCTCATTGCGCACCGCATCTTCTCCGTTAGCCCATTTTTCGGCTATGTTCATCAGCTCCCCAATAGTCTTGGGTGCGGCTCTGCCCAGTTCTTCTCTGAAAGTCGTTCTTCGGGCGCCTTTTGCGAAGGCTTCAATCGCTACTTCTTCCGAGATGGTTCCTGCGGTATTCCTAAGCGTAGTCCATCGCTGGATGTACTCGCGGGTGGATTCGCCACTTCTCTGCTTGCATGCTCGCAGTTCTTCAATGGTGGCTGGCCTCTTGTAAGTCGACTGGAAATTTTTGCAGAAATCGCGGTGCAAATCATCCCACGATGCGTAGCAAGATTTTGGTCGTCTCTCCAGCCAACTGCGGGCCGCGCCGGTGAGATGCAAATTGAGGTATTGCATAGCCGTGTTTTTATTCCCACGTTAGCATTTTACTGCCGTGAGGTAATCGCTTAGCCATTGAGAGGGCTCGAGTGAGCCGTCGTACTTCGTTACTTCCGTGCTAAGCTTGAATCTTTTAGGTAGAGGCGCCTCGCGGATACTGCGGGCAAAGCAGAGAGCACCGCAGGTTTCGTCATCCAAGGAGCCGGACGAAGAGCGCTCGCGATATCGCGAAGCCCTCGCCTTATCCACCCTTTTCTGAGCGAGATCTGATCGCGCGTCGTACTCTGGCCGGTCGCGGTCAGTATCCTTCCTTGGCTCCTTGCTTCGCTTTCGCGAGCGGCTGCTATGATGCCGCGAGCTTTTGTCTCTCGGGCTGCCTTCGCTGCTGCTTCGACTGTCATCACGGCGCCGTGCTTCTTTTCCTCGACCACGACGTGGTGACCTGTCCCTTCTTGGCGAAGAACTCCTACGTTTGCGGGATGCTTCCCTATCCTTCTCTTTCTCCTTCTCCTGTTCCTTCTCCAGCTGCTCTGCGGCTTTCTTTCGATCATAAGCGGCGAGCCTTGCGGCTGCCAGCCCTAATCCCTTGCGTACTTGTTTATACTGCTCCGCCCGAGGATCGCTTTCCGTTGGTTGGTCCATCTGCATGTAAGTTGATGCGGCTAGAACCGCGGCAGCAGGAGTTTGCGAGTAGACATTGCCATCGTCATCGACTCGCATGAGAGAAGGAGTGATCGATCTGCTGGTCCTGGCTAGGGACTCATTGTCCCTGGATGTAGATGCGTGTCCCTTCCTCGCGGGTCGGGTTCCGACCGAGGGTGTTATGGACAGCCCGGCTCGCCTTTGGCTCGACTCGTCCGCCGCTCTTCTTCGGCGGGCCAGATCTATCCGAGCGTCTTTGATAGTTGTGGCTGCTCTCACTAGGTGGTAGTGGTAGGCAACCATGTCTTCGTGTGAGGCCCCGGCTGCGGGTGGCTTGCTCGTTCGCATAGCCTCCTTTGCTCGGTTCCAAGATTCCCGTGAGACGCCGATTATGTTGCGCTCTGCCGCGCTGTGTTCTGTTTCCGAGACTTGTTCTGATCCTGCCATGCAGACTTGAGCCAGTCGAGGCTCGTGCGTCCTAGGCGTAGGTCGAAAGTTTCTTTGAATTCTCGATGGTTCCTCTGTCGAGAGGGTATGATAGTCGTTGGCGTTGAAGCGGATGGACTCGCCGCTTTTCTCCAGATGACGGCGTGAGTCGACAGCTCCAGATTCAGTTTCCGATTCATCCGAGAAGTGGAGGATTCCGTCCCTGTTGGTCACGAATTTTAGGCTCCCGAACGTCAAGGTGACGCTTTTCTCCAGATCCTCGAATACCGAGCGCGATTCCGGCGAGTGAGGTGTGACCACGACAGATCCGATCCGTATAGGATTGTTCGGAGCCGTAGTCGATGGTATCCAACGGGAGTGGGTTGTCGATGAAGCCGAAGATGCCGGTGATCCAGCGCACGTCGTCCCCACGGTCGGCGCCAATTGTCGAATCCCTGACTCAACAAATCCCTTCGGTGAACCTATCGGGTTTCGATTAGGAGAACCCATGAGCGCTGGTGGAATCGTCGGCTAGACAGGGGGCGAGATTTACCCAGGTTCGGGGCCCTCGTAGAGGTAAAACCCTTACTCCTGCCTCTGTCGATCTGTATTGATGATTAGATCGGTTACAATGGTGGTGCTCGAATCGAGGGTAAGATCTCGAGTTCAAGGCTTTTGGTCGTGCGGTGTTGCTTGGTCCTCTCCCGGGGGGCTCTCCTGGCCTTATATAGATGGCCAGGTCTCGAATCCTACCCGGAGAGGACTCGAACTCTAACTAGGTCGGTTACATGTTTCCTAGCTTAATCCGCAAGTTAGTGCGGGTGGGCTTCATGTGGGCCTTCTGGAGTATTCCAAGGGCTCCTCTTCTTGGGCCTTAACCTTGGGCCTGAGAGGGGGTGTCCTTATTCGTAGGGTCCAGGATCCATATCTTCGTCAGTGATCGAGAAAGATGAGAGAGAAGGTGGATGGGAATGACGAGGGAGAAGTGTGTGACTCAGTTCGGGATGAGTGTTTTTTTATACCGGCGAGCAGGCGGGAGAGGGGCCGACGCGACGGCGACAACGCTATAACTCCGCTGTGTGGGCCGATTCAACTGCTCGGCCGCGCCGCATGGCGACTGGACTGACCAACGTCGTTAATATGCGGGGGAGACGAGGACAACGGTGTTCTGACTTGCTGACAGGGCGGGCCGCGGGCGAGGAAAAAGGAAAATGGTCGTGTAGTGTTTTTTCGTCTTTTTCTCTTCCACGGGCTGCCCCCAGCATGCTAGGTTCGGTTTGACTACGCCAGCTCTATTTTCGGCCCTAACCGGTGCTATTTGGATTCCTTGGGGTGCGGGTGGGCAAAATTTCTTGCGCATGCGAAAAAGGCCTCCTAGGGACTCCCCGAATCCCCACATAACGCAAAAACTATTTGGTTACGTATTTAGCAGATTTTATCCCACTTTTCCATAGAATTCGTTAAACTCTACTTTATTTTTCTGTATACCAAATCCACTCCTTCTACCAATGGATTGGGGATAAATAGAGATTTGATGGGATTTGTTGGAGGTGGAGATTTCACCCGAGATTATCCTTCTAATCCCCTAAAACACTCTGATGCTAAATAAGACCTAGGAAATTCTGACTTCTCATATGCAGAGTAGTACGTAACATTTTTTTGCAAACGAGCATTTAACCCTATTTTTTTTGACAGGGCATTTAACCCTATTGTTGATTTGTACTAGAGCATCTCCACGGGCCCGTTAAGGGCTTCTTTGGATCGTGGGGATTTCAAAGGATTTTCACAGGATTCCTACCCTAAGGATTGATTCCTCTAGAACGTGTTTGCATCAGAGGATTGACACATTGAAATTCCTTAGGATTGCTTCCCTATAGTGCTGATTCCAGAGGATTTTAGACATTAGGTCTGAGCTCTTGGAAGAAATCCTGGCGGGAAAGGAGAGTACTCGTGTTGGCTCTCGCACCAAAATAGGTAACTGGTTGGTGCCCCTGAGAGAAAAGCAGCACAACTCACTTCTTGTACTCAAAAGTATAGTATTTAATGCATTGAATTCCTGTACCATTCCTATGGTGTAGCCAAAGGCTCTCCATTTGTTAATTCCTTTGGTTTGCATTCCATAGGATCGGACATGTCATCCACTCGAATCCTCTAGTTTACCCATTCCTTTGGTTTCAAGATCCTATAATCCAAAGAAGGCCTAATGTGTTGGGCAACTCAAAATATTTTCTGCTATGAGGGTTGTTGGACACGTGTCCAAACCTAACAACTACGGATTATCTTCTTAGTAAAAAAGGTTTTTATGTGGAATTTTCCTTTGTAGCCGGTGAAAAAAACGTGGCCTAACACGCCTAGCCACGGCATGGAAAATACTTTCAGTAGATTCACTAGTGGAAACAACCCCTCTCGTCCAGGGGGCCAGGGGGCATCTGTCCCGGTTGCAACCAGATCCCGGACCTATGCCACGCATTGGTCCTGGTTTGTGTGACCGGTGCAACAGAAACCGTCTGGGGGCATTGGTCCCGGTTCGTGGGGGGCATATTGGTCCCGGCTCGTGCCACTGACCGGGACCAATGCCTAGCCACATGCCACGTGGCACGCGCATGAGAATTTGTCCCGGTCCAGGCCACGAACCGGGACCAATGTCCCCCTTCCCCCTATATATACTGCCCCAGCCCCCCCACCCTTCCATTTTTTTTCTTGGAGGTGTGAGAGAGGTGGGTGTTAGTGTGTTTTATTTTACTATGCACACGAGGTGTTCGACGAAATTCCCGAGCCACATATAAGCTCACTAAAAATGGTATCTTCGACCGAGGTTAACAAACTTATCTTTTTCATCTGTAACTGATACATAAAAAAGTAGTTTTTGTCGTATTAATATGTTATTGTAATGTATTTTGATAAACTTAATTATACGATGCAGCTGGATGCACGGCAGCGATGGATGTATGGTGACCGACGCACTTCCGAGTATATGGCAGGCCTGAATGCATTTCTTGCTGTAGCTCAGGCGAACAAAGATAATGGCTTCATGTGTTTCCCATGTGTTGATTGTCGGAACGTCAGAGAGCACTCTTCCGAAAGAATCATTCACGGCCATCTACTTCGGAGAGGTTTTATGCCCAGCTATAATTGCTGGACGAAGCACGGAGAAAGAGGGGTTGTGATGGAAGACGATGATGAAGAAGAAGAAGATCCTTTGTTCCCTGAATACGACGATACTGCAATGGAAGAGAATGGAGAAGAAGGAGGTGATCAAGAACAGGCATCAGAAGAGCCCGATGATGATCTTGGCCGAGTTATTGCTGATGCAAGGGAAGACTGTGAAAACAAATTGGAGAGGTTGAAGCTGGACAACATGTTACAGGATCACAAAAAATTGTTGTACCCAAATTGCGAAGATGGTAGCACAAAGCTCGGTACCACACTGGAGTTGCTGAAATGGAAGGCACAGAACGGTGTGACTGACAAGGCATTTGAGAGTTTACTTCAACTAATGAAGCCAAAACTTCCAAAGGATAACGAATTGCCTGAGAGTACGTACGAAGAAAAAAAAGCTCTCTGTCCTCTAGGATTAGATGTGCAAAAGATACATGCATGCATTAATGACTGCATCCTCTTCCGCGGTGAGAAGTACGAGAATTTGGATGAATGTCCGATATGCACTGCACTGCGGTATAAGTTCAGAGCAGATGACCCTGGTGATGTTGACGGCAAGCCCCCGCGTAAGAGGGTTCCTGCTAAGGTGATGTGGTATGCTCCTATAATACCACGACTGAAATGTCTGTTTAGAAACAAAGAGCATGCTAGGTTGTTGCGATGGCACAAAGAAGACCGTAAGAAAGACGGAAAGTTAAGGCACCCCGCCGATGGATCGCAGTGGAGAAAGATCAAGAGAGACTTCCGAGACTTTGCAGGAGAGGCGAGAAACTTATGGTTTGGTCTAAGTACAAATGGCTTTAATCCTTTTGGGGAGCAGAGCTCCAGTCATAGCACTTGGCCTGTAACTCTATGTATGTACAACCTTCCTCCTTGGTTGTGCATGAAGCGCAAGTTCATTATGATGCCAGTTCTTATCCAAGGCCCGAGGCAACCTGGCAATGATATTGATGTGTATCTAAGGCCATTAGTGGAAGAACTCTTACAATTGTGGGGCAAACTAGGTATACGTGTGTGGGATGAGAACGAACAAAAGCCATTTGACCTACGGGCGTTGCTTTTCGTAACCATCAATGATTGGCCTGCTCTTAGTAACATTTCCGGACATACAAACAAGGGATACAATGCATGCACACACTGTTTAGATAATACTGACAGTGTTTTTTTTTGGATAAATGTAAAAAGGTTGTATACCAGGGGCATCGTAGATTTCTTCCGATCAAGCATCCCGTAAGAAAGAAAGGAGGGAAGCATTTCAGAGGTGAGGCAGATAACCGGAAGAAGCCTGAGCTACGTAGTGGTAATGATATATTCGATATGGTCAAGGACCTAGAAGTAATCTTCGGTAAGGCTGCTGGCAGCCAACCAGTTCCTTACGGCCCTGATAAGTGCGCACCCATGTGGAAGAAGAAATCTATATTTTGGGAGCTACCCTATTGGAAAGTTTTAGAGGTCCGGTCTTCGATCGACGTGATGCACGTGACAAAGAACCTTTGTGTCAATCTGCTATGCTTCCTGGGCGTGTATGGGAAGTCCAAAGATACGCCAGAAGCACGGGAGGACCAGCAACGTATGAAATACCCAAGCAACAAGCACACAGATACAGGGCGCCATTACTTAAGCAGCTACACTCTTACTAAAGCAGAGAAGGAAATATTCTTTGAAGTCCTTTACAGTATCAAGGTTCCGTCTGGCTTCTCGTCGGAATCTAAGGGATAATAAACATGGCAGAGAAAAAATTCCAAAACCTGAAGTCTCATGACTGCCACGTGATTATGACGCAGTTGCTTCCGATTGCATTGAGGGGGGCTTCTACCGGAAAATGTTCGAGTACCCATTGTGAGCTATGTGCATTCATGAACGGCAATATCTCAGAAGGTAATCGATCCAGAAATTCTGACAAGATTACAGAGGGATGTGGTCCAGTGTCTTGTTAGTTTTGAGTTGGTGTTCCCACCATTCTTCTTCAACATTATGACTCATCTCCTGGTTCACCTATGTGAAGAGATTCATATTCTTGGTCCGCCTTTGAGAGGTTCATGGGAGTCTTGAAGAAATATGTTCATAACCGTGCTAGGCCAGAAGGAAGCATCTCGAAGGGCTATGGAACAGAGGAGGTCATTGGGTTCTGTGTTGACTTTATTCCTGACCTTAAGACAATTGGTGTTCCTGAATCGCGGCATGAGGGGAGACTGAGGGGAAAAGGAACGCTGGGAAAGAAAACAATGATACCTAGGGACGGGCATTCTTTGACCAAAGCACACTACACAGTTCTACAAAATTCTATGTTCATGGCTACGTATCTCGAGGAACACAAGAATATTGTACGGTCTGCAAACCCGGGGAAGGATGACTCATGGATTAAACGCGAACACATGGAGACTTTCGGAAGTTGGTTGCAAACACATCTTATAAATGACACCACTGTTGAAGATCAGTTGTACATGTTGGCAGGGTCACCATCTTCGACTATTGGGAGTTTTCAAGGGTACGAGATAAATGGGAATACATTTTACACGAGCTCCCAAGATAAGAAGAGCACCAACCAAAACAGTGGTGTCCGCTTTGATACAACAAACGAGAATGGAAAAAATGACACATACTATGGTTACATAGAGGAGATATGGGAACTTGACTATGGACCTTCTTTTAAGGTCCCTTTGTTCAAGTGCAAATGGGTCAACCTGAATGGAGAAGGGGTAAAGGTAGACCCGCTTTATGGAATGACAACAATGGATCTCAACAATATTGGTTACAATGCCGAACCATTCATCCTAGCCAATGATGTGGCTCAGGTCTTCTATGTGAAGGACATGTCTTCCAGACCGAAGAAAAGAAAAAATAAGGAAACAAATTCATCATACGATGAGCCAAAGCGTCACATAGTTCTCTCAGGAAAAAGAAACATCGTGGGAATCGAGGACACGACAGACATGTCAGAAGATTATAATAAGTTTGTTGAAATTCCACCCTTCACAGTGAAAGCTGACCCCACCATCCCGTTAAATAATGAAGATGCTCCATGGTTACGGCCGAAGCGATCATAAGCAAGGGACACGAAGAATATTCAGAAGACTAGATAGGGATGTTGTTGGTGATGTGTAATAATAAATGTGGAATACATTATCATAGTTCTTATAACGTAGTATGAACGAGATTTTGTTAGCCAAAATGATATTTATACATATTCTGTGATTATGAATGGAGTAGGTGCAAGTTTGACCAATAATTTGTATTGATCGGTCAAAAGCTGGCAAGCATTGAGTGCTTGACAACTATGACCAGCCTGACTTCATTATTATTCCAACCAGCGGCACACCCACCCACTTTTCTGTTTCTCTCTCCTCCGTCTGTTGGTGATGTGTAATAATAAGCGTGGAATACATGACCATATAGTTCTGTTTGATCAGTATTTTGTATTGACCGGTAAAAAGCTGACAACTATGACCAGCCTGACTTCATTATTATTCCAACCAGCGGCACACCCACCCGAGTATGAGATAACTGTAGGCAGATATTGCAGGCACACTTCGAAGTGATAGTACGGATACCATCCTGACAGATATCCTTAAAATAAAAATAGATTTTCGGTACTACCTTGGAGTTCAAATGACGCAAAGGGTTGCACCTCTGCGGTTACTTTGGCAAGCTGCTAATGCATACACTCCTGCACTGTTTGAGATTTTCAGATTAGAATTTGAACTGATCTTGGATTGCGTGGTCTATAACTGTGGCGAAATTGGACCCATATCCGAGTATGAGATAACTGTCAAAAACAGGCGTCGGGGTCATTTTGTTAGATTCGACTCATCAGAATACATTTGTATAAGAAGTTTGAAAATGTAGGTCTTCCGTGTTGCTAGGTACTGAAGGTTCTTGAGATCAGAAATATCAAAGAAATTCCACCATACTATGTTTTGAAAAGATGGCGAAAGAATGCTTAGAGTAAATCTTCGAAGGAAAACTATGGTTTTTCTGTTGTAGACGAAGATCTCAAATTCACCGTGTCAATAAGGTACAACTCTTTTTGTCGAACTTTATATAAATCACCCGGGATGCCTT
This sequence comes from Alopecurus myosuroides, assembly GCA_028641055.1. Lineage (NCBI taxonomy): Eukaryota > Viridiplantae > Streptophyta > Magnoliopsida > Poales > Poaceae > Alopecurus > Alopecurus myosuroides. The sequence goes on along the minus strand of CM054057.1, from coordinate 283,485,164 downwards.
GTATGCTCTAGACTAACTCGAAAGATCACGAGAGGAAACAAAAATTGTAAGATATTTATATTCAAATTATATACAAATGGTAAAATAAATAATAGTTTCAATAGTTAAAATAATTATTTAGTTGAACGAAAAATGGATTTGAATTAGTTATGCAAATTCTAGCATTTTTCATGTTGAAATTTTTGTCAAATTCGAAAGTATAGAGAAGTTGTTAATGTGCAAACTTAACAATTTTCAAATTTTGGCGCTAAAAAATTTTGGGCGCGCAGGGTGCCACCAAAATTCGAAATAAGTTTTTTTGGTCCCGACCCGTAGTACCAACCGGGACCAAAGGGGCTCTAGTCCCGGTTGGTGGCACGGGCCGGGACTAGAGGCCCAGCTGTATAAATATCTCGGCCCTCTCTCCAGGCCGAGCGACCACCCAGGACAGCGGACATGGCTAGGCGAAGCCCTGCCGGCGGCGGGAACGAGTAGGAAGATCCCGCCGGCGCTGGTTCCGCCGGTGGGGTTGGACTAGGGACATGTTGGACTAGGGACACAAATATATATTTAAAAAGGCCCGTGGGCCGTGCTTACATAGGGGGGCGGCGCGGCCACAGGCGGCCGGCCGTGCTTACATATAGGGGGCGGCGGCGCGGCCACAGGCGGCCGGCCGTTTCTTGGGGGGGTGGGTAGCTTAGCCTACGGGGTGGGCGCACCGGCGCCGGCCTACTCCTCCTCGTCGGAGGAGATGCAGTGGTAGGGTGGTGCCTGCCACAGGTGGGCATGCAGCTGGGGCGGGCCCGCCGGTGGCGGCGGAGGCATCGGGGGCGCGTGCGGCGGTGGCGGGGGCAGCGCCTCCTGCCGCGGCGGCGGTGGCGGTAGCTCCTCCGGCGACCATACGCCGCCGGTCCAGGCCCAGGTCATCCCGTACTCCAGGCCGGGGGGCAGCGGCTGTGGCGGCGGTTGGTCCTCGGAGGCCTCCAGGTCGGCGTTCATTACCTGCCACCAAGGGGCAGGCGCCGCAGGGAGCGGCATGGCTGCGCCGTCGGCGGCGGCCAGGACCTGCTCCCACCGCTTGACCTCGTCCTCGACGAGGGAGCGGCGGGAGGCCTCGTAGGCTTCCTCCAAGCCGGCCTGGAGCTCGGGGTCGTCGTCCTCGAGGATGTTGTCGGCGATGTCCTCCAGGAGCCAAAGCTCCGGCTCCCTGCCCGGCGGTGGCGCGGGGTAGTCGGCGGTGCTTACCTCCTGGGCTGTGGGGATGAAGGAGCGGCGGCGCTGGTCGTGCTCCTGCTGGAGCCAGACGGCCCAGTTCGGGGAACTACGCGCGTACGCGCGGTCCCTGAGGAGGTGGGCCGGCAGGAGAGCGCGCCGGCGGTCGATCTCCTCGCGCAAGGCCTCGCTGCTGGACGGGGCCGGCGGCACGGGGATGCGCTGCGGGTTCAGGTGCCAGCCGTCCGGAAGGTGGACGTCCGGCCAGAACACCGGCGTGGCGCGTTCCCAGTGCCACTCGGCCTCCTCCTTCCGGACGTACCGGCGGAAGCGCTTGCCCTTGGGCGCGGCGCGGGGCGGCACGCGTGACGCCGGAGGCGGAGCGGGGACGCGCGGCTGCCCGCCGATGCGGACGCCTCCCGGGCCGAAGCCGAAGGCCTCCGCCGGCGGCGGTGGAACGCCGGAGCGCGCGCCGCTCGAGGACCCCGCCTCGTGGTCGTTCCTGGGGCGCTTGAACCAGCGCGACATGGCGGCTAGGATTGCTTTGGCTGGGACGCGGCCGGGGTGAATGGGTTGTACGGGCGGCGGGGGCCCTTTAAAAAGGACCCGGGGGAGGCTGGCATGCCAACCGGCGGCCGGAACGTGGCGGCGGTTGCAGGCGGCCATGAATGCGGGGGGAGGGAGCCGAGGCGTGCCGTTCGTGGCCACGCGCGCCTGGGGAAGTGGAGGCGCGGGAAGACGAGGCGGCAGTGGGCCCTTTGACCGCGCGTCCCTGTGGTCTTAATTTAAGGGACTGGGCGGGCCAGCCACTAGGCCGCTGGCCAGTGGCCCCTTTGACCCCGCGTGGCCGGTGGCCCCTTTGACCAAAACGTGGCCAGTGGGCTTATAATAAAAACGCGGGCCAGTCGGCCCTTTGACCAAAATGTGGCCAGTGGCTTAATTAAAGACGTGGGCCAGTGGACGCGGTCGGGGAAGGGGAGGCGGTTGGGGATTGCGGGACAGAAACCAAAAAAAAATGAAAAAAAGAAAAACCTGCCACGGCAGAAAAAAAAAGGGGCGGAATATTTGTTTTATTAGAAAAGTTATCCATCCCGGTTCCTAAAACGAACCGGGACGAAGTCCCTGTCCATGTTCGCCACGTGGGCCATCCCTACCCATCCCGGGTCCTGGTACAACCGGGACCAATGGGGGAGTGCCATTTGTCCCGGCCGGCCCATCCCGGTTGCACAACCGGGACAAATGAGGCTTACCAACCGGGACTAATGCCCGTGTTTCCACTAGTGATTGCTCGAGGATGACTATATAAAACGTTATTTATTGTAGCCCAAAAAACTTGATGGGGTGCCTAACCATAGAAAATTCTCCCAATGAATCGGTAGCGCGTTAAAGTGGGTGACATGTGGACCAACTTGACGGGCGTGTCTCTAGCACATGGCCCCGCTTGGATGGCCGTAAACTAGCCCAATACGGAGGTATTTATTACGGACCATCAGACGTCCGTTTCTTTTCCAGCGCAGACCAGTGGAATTCCCCCGTATTTTAACCAGCAAGGTATAATTACAGGACATCCAAGCAGGCCCAAAGTTGGGGGTAGGTAAACAGTTGCCAAACAGTTTTTCAGAACACCTGAACCGACAGGGACGCCACTTTCTATTTTTTTTATTGTTGGGAATGCATTGGACCGATGGGGAAACCTATCAATAACGCCGGTGAAAATGCTCTTATGACACAAGAGTATAATTTTATTGAAATTCATAGTTTACAAGCTACATAAAAAATGGTAGGTCAGAGAATAGATTATCATCATGCTTCATACTCCATCCGTCTCAAATTAATTATCACAAAATTTGACAAAAATGAATATATCTAACACTAAATTATATCTAGATATATCTATTTTTGTTAAACTTTACGATAATTAATTTGAGACCGAGGGAGTACATAAATAAAATGGAAATTGGTAGGCCCATAATAGAAAATAGTATATCTATGTTGTATCAACATAATTTTATTTTGTATATATAATAAAGAGGTATATTTGATTCTTCTATGTGGTATATTGAACGTTCGGAGTACATACACGTGTACATAACCATTTTCCTATATATATATATATATATATATAATTCAGATTTTTAATAAGATTATAAATAATGTTTTTTATTTTTGTAAATTAACAGGCCCATCTAGCGTGGAAACAGTTTCAGTTTTTAATGAAAACTAAGAGGTTTTGTTCATGCTAAAATTCCTACGGGAAACATCCAACATCCTGTATGATTTTTATTTTTTTTGAAACGGGCCAAAAGTTTTTGCCCCGATCAATTAATTAAGGAGAAGAGTTGTTTGTTAGTACAATGAAGAGAAAAACTGTGAAAAGAAACAGCACACCACACCACTCCAAACCTCAAAAGTCTACTCTCCAGGCATGATTTCACTCAAGCATTTTGCGCCGGCTATGATCCAAAGTCTAATCTCCTCCTTGATCTTACCAAAAGAGACCAACAAAAGATGTGTGTGAATGAACCTGAGTCAATGACACCGATGATGATGCCCTCTCCCATTCCGGCGGCTGCGAGAACTCCATTGGGCTGGCCGTAGGGCAGTCCCAGGAAGTCCCAGCTGCGGGTAGTATGCGTACTATGCATCTGGTTCATCCTCACGCTCACCACACCAGGCAGCCCTGTATAGAATTAAGAAGAGTTCTTTGTCAATTTTCTCTGTCTCGGTTCACTGACCACGGGTTGTTTTACCTCTGATGGTTTCGGCCTCTGGTCCTGTGAGCATCGCAGAGAAGCCAGAGAATCCATGCTTGTAGCTGTACACGATCGACTCGGCAGCCGCCTCGTCGCTTCAAAACGAAACAAACGTCCAACTGTTTCAGTGTGGTGTACAAATGTTATGCTGTATGGCTGTATACTCTTTTGGGTACCTTCCGAGAACTGAAGATAGGATGCTGTGGTGCGAGGCAGTGGCATGATCAGCGTCCTCGTGCTGTCTCTCCCCCAGGTAGACGATGTACAGCTTCAAGGGGAAAAAAAAGCAGACGATGTACAACCAAAATCATCATTCGATACTTTTCTTGGTTACAATTATATTTACTGAAGAAACACCCAGCACCTATAGCAGTGTGTACACTGACAATAAATAGTACTTTCATATAGACCGAAAATAAAATGTTAGAAGCAGCCCTCACCTTCTTCGCTTCGTGTGAAGCATCAGACCAAGCAAAACCGGCACCGTGAAAAGCCAATAGGGCGACCAAGCTCAGAGCACATATTGTCGGAGCACGCCTTGTTAAAACCATGTTTATTCACTGTATGTTTCTGTTGGCACGGTTGCCGCTGTGAGGGTATATTGGTTGGTTGCGGGCCCCTTTATATACTCATGGTCTCTCCCGTATTCGACTAAAAAAGTTTATCGTCAATTTGTACTTGAGCATTGTTTAGCAAATCCTGAGGCATCGTTGGCATGCACGGACAGGGAACACGGCCGGGAATGCTGAAACTTCAAGTCCATCCTGCGCCAAATTTCCAAGTCAACTTGTTGATAACTGAACGTGGCAGCAATCGATGTGACTCGCGGTGCCCGGCCGCATGAGGGTTAAATTTCTTTTTGCTGAAATCTTTGAATACCTGATGATGCGCGTGTCTCCCTATTCTCGGGTGCATGGGTACAGGAGTATAATAAACATATATTGACCAAACTGTTGAATAGGAGAGTTCAGAACCTGTTTGAATTGGATAAAAACCGTGGGATTTCGGCGAGCGCTAGGTGTAGGTCGTCCTACGCTACCGAATTCTAGGTCCCCTTGTTGAATAGTAAGAGAGTTCAGAACCTGTTTGAATTGGATAAAAACCGTGGGATTTCGGCGAGCGCTAGGCGTAGGTCGTCCTACGCTAGAGAATGCTAGGTCCCCTACTCTACCGTTAAATCTTCATCCAATGGCTATAAATCAACAAATCGCAATATTTTATTTTAGTACGTCACTTTTTTAGAAACTAAACGCACACTCCACAATGTACCAGTTAACCGAAGAGGTATATCACATTGCCCTCGGTTATTTTGATAATTACAACAAAAATGGCATTGCAACAAATTGACAGGTATCGCAACAAAAATTATTACCCCATATACAAAAAAAAGTATTGCAACAAATTGTTTCAAAACAAATCGAAAAATAAGTAATGTTATAAAATAATAGTTAAACAATGTGTTTATTTCGTTGCAACAAAAAAGTTCAAGCAATTCAACAAAAAATCGCAACCTATTGCAACAAAAAAATTGCATCAATTAAAAAGTTGGTAAGCAACAAAGAAAATTTGTCACGGTTCCAGTTGCAACAAAAATTATCCCTTATATCAACAAAGAAAAGAAAATGATAACAACAACAAAATCACATGTTTACAACATGTGAAGGAGCGCATAAACATATCATTCCAAAATGAGTTCTAAACACATATACGCATTTCCTACAAAATCATCCAGGAAAATATTGCAACATCTCATTTGTGATTTCTCAACAAAATACGTGCGAAAATGATACAAATTTTAAACACGTATGCAACGTTGATCGAAGATGACAGAAACACTTAGTGTAAATATATGCTTGTGGTTTGTACGTTGGACTTGTAAAACACTGGCCAGGCACGAAAACTAGTCTCAAAATCTGAATTGCTACTAATTGGGCCGGCCCAAAAGCTCGCTAGCTGCTCCCTTCGCTCGCTCGCTGGGCGACCTACTGTTTCACCGCGTAGATCGCCCTAATATAAGCACTTTCCTTTCTAGAAGCGTGATGTCCAAAATAATTCTAACATTTTCTTGAGAAAAAAATATTTGTAACTTTAATTCTTTAGATTGGTAAGTGATTTATCAAAATTATACTAACATGAACCTAATAAAATATAAATGGACATAGACAAATATTGGAGACCGAAAGAGCATCTAATGCCCTCCTACATGGGTTCTAGTGATAGACGTCAGCACACTTATGGGACTAAGAATTCTATCTAGTGTACCCATGAATCCCAGATGGTTGATTGGTTATAACAACAATCATGTTGATCAATCACATATAAGCAAAATTGGCATGGATCCTAGGCGAACAAGATTCAACCTCAGAACAAGAACTCCCTTGGGAAGCAAGAGGAATGCCAACACATGTGAAGATCAAGGAGAAGTAACGAGCTCATCTAAACATTTGATGCAACGCTTCAACAACACCACCACTGGTTGAAGAGACATACCCACAGCTGGTTGAAGATAGAGAATATGAGTCAAGACAAACGCCATCCACCAGAACACCAAGGCACCCTTGAAGACTACGCTGAAGACATAATTAAACGAAGAAATCAAGGTACAAACACATGCTCGACGCAAGAGTTTAACTTGCACCTTGAGTCATATCTGCTGAGAGACGACGAGCTGAAGATCAATATACAAAAACTACCTTGGCTCAATGAGTGAGTCTGGTGCATATGAAGAACCACCACGTAATCAACAGTGAAAATAGTACGGGTCAAAGACAAGAACATGAAGACTGTGTTAGACATATTTTGTAACCGTATGTATACGGTACGGAGTAGTACTCCGAACGTATACATACCTCCCTGTACACGCCACCGTAGGGGGCTGTTCCCTAGTATATGAACACGTACCCGATGCCCCTACGGGTAAGATTCGTTCCCGTAAAGTTGATATGGTATCAGAGCCATCTCCCTCACTGAAACCCTAGCCGCCAAAACCAAAGAAACTCACCGCCGTCGCCGCCGCCCTCATCAGACCGCCGCCGCCGCGATCGAAACCAAACACTGCCGCTGTCGTGTTCTATTGATTGGCCGCCGCCCCTCCAAACCAAACCACAAACCAAAACACTCTCAAAAACCTCACCGCCATGAAGCTCCTCTTCGGCCGTGACCACAAAACCAAAACCCACAAAGCCTCAAGCCTCAGCCGCCGCCGTCAGTTCCGGTCGCCGCCCCTTCCAAAACCAACAACAACACCAAAAACCCCACATCCCAAAACCCTCAAACCCCATGGAGTCAAGCACCAACTCCTCCATGTCCTCCGTGGCTGCCTCTCTCGGCTCTCCTCCGCTGCGAAAGTTAACCCTGAGAAATTTCTTGTTCTGGAAAACGCTCGTCTTCCCTGCACTCCGTGGAGCCCAAGTTACTGGACTACTTGATGGATCCGATCGAGCCCCGCCATGCCTATTGGAAGTAGAGGACACGGAGAAGAAATGCAAAACTGTTGTCAATACTGACTATGCACCATGGATTGCTCGCGATCAAGCAGTGCTTAGCTACCTCCTCAACTCGTTGTCCCCTGACATACTAGCTCATGTTGTCGGGTTGGACACAACCGAGGCAGTATGGTCTGTCATCACGTCGATGTTGTGAAAGTGCATGGTGCACCCGTATGTGGTTTTGGTAATTAATGACAATCCTTATGGACTAATATTTGCATTGAGTTATCCTTGTAGATCTTGTCCATAGGAAATAATGGAGTTCATGTGTTGAACTCTATTAGCTTCCTTGATGGCCATTGTTATATTCATGGATCTATATGAGGAATGGTCATGGTTTGAGTTGAGCTTATTGCTAGTGTGTCTTGAAGAAAAGGATTAGGTGATCTTTCATTATCATCTTCAAGACATCATCATTTGAAGTAAGAAGCAAAGATACAAGGTTGATCAAGCAAGCGATCAACACTCAAAGCTACAATTTGTACCAAGTGGGATTGTGTATATCATGGTATGGTAAGCAATTGTAAATATAGCTTTGTGAAATAACCCATGATATGTGTGTGTGGCATTTCGATGTGTGGTTAGGTATCTTTCCATGGGCATGAACCAAAAGGAAGATTTCATATTGCCCGTGGTCTATGTCGTCGTCAAGCGGTGTTCGTCATCTAGCTTGACGTGGAAGCTCAAGTGAAGCATCTAGAAGATATCCTATGCTTGATGCTTGCCACCCTTTTGGAGATTGTGTCCTTGTGAAGATTTGCCGAGAAGGGTCTCTCCCATAATGGTGTATGGGGGAGATAGTCTCTCCCATAATGGTGTATGGGGGAGCAACTTGCAAGTCTTCATCAAGCGGAACTTGTGCTAGCAAGCGCAATCAAGAAAGAAGATCCAACTTGAGAGAGTCAAGATTGTCATCATCTACCTCAAGTGGAATGCTCAAGGCAAAGGTATAATCTTGATATGTTTTCTATTTTACCGGTCTCGTGTCTTCGGGAGACCGGGTTATAGGATAGATAGTCGTACTATCAAGAGGGGCTCTCAAGTGAGTAACGTGATCGAATTGTTGTGGAGAGCTCAAACCTTTGCATACTTTGCATATCATCTTTCTTGGTTCTTATTTGGCTTTTGTATCCTTTGGGTTCTAGTGCTTGTCGTGATCTTCATGGCAAGCCAAGGTTTATCAAAAACGGTTTTGATAAGAAAAACTTGTTGCGATTTCGGTGGTGAAAATATCCGGTTCAGCTTTGAGAATGTTTCTACACCTTCCATGTGTGGTAACTTCTCCATTACTTTTTTTTGGATATTCCTTGTTATTACCTTTCCAACCCATTTGGATTCACCTTATTCGGAGTTCATTCGCAAAAGTTATGTGTGTTTTCGTGTTGGAGGTTTCACCGGGTGTTCCTATTTGAGAGGTCTAAACCTTTACCCATTTGGTTTTATCTTCCATTCATGGACAATGATGTTTCTCTTTATATTCTTGCAGTGCTCGTCGTTGCGATTTCAACGATCCCAAGAACATCGAAAACGGAGTCCATATGCAAAAGTTATAGCATTTCTCGTATCGGTTTTCAGTCTCACTGTTGCAATCCGGAATTGATTCCGGACCATTCCGGGATCCGGAATTTTCCGGGGCCATTCTGGCCTCAACGGAAAAATGCTCTGTTGCCATCCGGAATGGCTCCGGAATCTATTCCGGGCCATTCCGGACTCCGGAATCATTCCGGACCATTCCGGAATGGACGGAAAAAGTGGAAAACGGCTAGTTTTTTAGCACCTATTTAAGGGGCTTTCTTCCCCAAAGTCCCCTAGTTTTTCCCAGCCCGTTTTCTCTCTCTCTCCCCACAATTGTTGACTTTGGAAATCTTGCTCCTCTCTCAATCCCTCCAATGATTCTTGCATATCTTTGAGTGAGAAGTTAGAGGAGATCTAGATCTACATTTGCACCAATCCATTCTCCTTCTTAGTGAGGGAAACCTAGTAGATCTTGATCCTGGAGTTCTTGGTGTTTCTCCATTGTTCTTCCTCTCTTATTCCCCCATAAGCATTTGTTGCTTTGTTGGAATTTGAGAGTGGAGGATTTGAGCACTTGTGCTCTTGCCATTTGCATCGGTTTGCTCTCTCCACGAGGATTCGTGGAAGTGAAAGATTGTGAGCTTGTTACTCTTGGGTTGACCCTAGACGACTTGTGGTGATTCAAGAAGAGTTGGGAGCCCCCAATTTAGTTGTGGGTGTGTGCCCCAAGTGTTTGTAAAGGATTCGATCCCTGCCTAAAAGGGGTTCAATAGTGAGAGGTGAACTAGGCCTTCGTGGCGGAAGTTCATCGGAGAATAGGGTGAGGCCTTAGTGGCGTTGAGTAGGCCTTCGTGGTGAGCTCACACCCCTCCAACGAGACGTACTCCCCTTGTGGGAGGAACTCGGGAATACATCATCGTCTCCGTGTGTCTCGGTTATTTCTATACCCGAGCTTTTTTACTTATGCAATTTACATTGTGATAGCCTTCGCGCTTGAAGTCATATATCTTGCTATCACCTTGTTACTTGTCTTGCTTAGCGTAAGTTGTTAGTTCATCTAGTTGACCGTAGAATACTTAGGTTGTATGCTTGTTAATTTAAACACCTAGTTTATTTCCGCATTTAGCAAGCTTTAACCGGAAAAGTTTTAATCGCCTATTCACCCCCCCTCTAGGCGACGTCGTTGTCCGTTCAATTGGTATCAGAGCCTCGTCTCTCTTATTAGGCTTTACATCCTTGAGAGTACGATGTCGTTTAGGGAAATAGAGCACGATCCCGCTTTTATATTCTATGGTAGAAACTATGATATTTGGAAAATTCGCATTCTTAATTTTCTTACGGACATGGGTCCAAAGTATGTAAGGAGAATTGTAGATATGGATTTTCCTCCCCCAAAGGATTCTCAATATTTATCTTTAGAGGATGAGGAAAACTCTTATCTCGATAATCTAGTATCTAATGGTCTGTTGTGTGTTTTGAGCGATGTAGTTATTGAATCAATCATGCCTTTTCGGAACGCTCATGAGCTATGGAAAAAACTTCAAGACATATATGATGTGTCCAACATTATTGAGGATGATTGTTCTCCATCCACTTCCGACCGTGATGAGTTCACATCTTTCTCCACTCCACCAACATGTGATTTGTCACAAGGTAATGATATGGTGAGTGGTGATAGAAATTGCATTGTGGATAGTGAATTTGCTATTGACTATACTTCATCTCTATCCCATTGCAATGATCTATCTTTGGACTTAATATCTTCTAGCACTCAAAGTTCCATACATGCTAGTGTTGATAGTCCTTGCATATCATGTAATAGTTGTTTAACTAAATCTCATGATGATATGCTTCCTATGTCTTGTTTTCATAAAAACAATGCTTCCATTTCCTCTAGTACTTGTGTGGCTAACAATGTAGAGGAATCCCAACTTTTGTTGAAACAAGACATGGACCTCAATGGAGCTTCATGCATTCTATCTTCATCACCTTCCTATCCTCACTTGTGCCTTATGGCTAGGGATTCAAAGGTATCTCCACCTTTGGAACCCACTACATCTTGTGATGATGAGGATGAGGATTTATCTTGTGGAGAGTATGAGGATGAGGTCTCCTTAATGAAGAAGGGTGAGTTGGTTCTTCTTGATCTCCCTAAAGGTAGTAAGCTATCACTCCTTTGGGTGAAATATTGGCTTTTGCTATTTATAGTGCTAAAATCATTGAAAATAAAGGTGAGATTGAAAGAAGTGATGCCGATGAAAAGGCATCCCTCACTATGTCTCTTGAGGAAGAGTATGAGCTCCGAGTTACTCTTGAGGAGAAACTTGAATCTATCGAGGAGCTCCATAATGAACAAATAGCCTATCTCACTAAAGCACGTGACCATACCAATGCTAAATATAAAGTGCTTAAAAGTGAAAAGGTTGAATTTGTTGTTGGCAATGCTAATCTAATTGAGGAAAAATCTAGGTTGAATAATGAGCTTGCCAAGTTATCTTCTTCTATTTCTAATGATGCTTGTGCTACTAACTCCACATCTTGTGAAGCATCTATTTTGAAGGAGAATGTTGAGCTAAGGGCTCAACTTGAGTTAATGACTAGCAAGTGTGGGAAATTGGAAGAAAGTCATGAAAAGCTATCTAGCTCTCATTAGGATCTTCTAGCATCCCATACCAAGCTAAAATTAGCTCTTGAGGTTATCACTACAAAGGTAACATCTTGTGAGACTCATGTTGTTACTAGCACAAGATCTTCTAGTAATGATATTTTGACTTGTGCTCGTATTAGTAATTCATCCTCTCTTAATGTTTCTACATCTTGTGATCAATTAATTAAGGAGAAGAGTTGTTTGTTAGTACAATGAAGAGAAAAACTGTGAAAAGAAACAGCACACCACACCACTCCAAACCTCAAAAGTCTACTCTCCAGGCATGATTTCACTCAAGCATTTTGCGCCGGCTATGATCCAAAGTCTAATCTCCTCCTTGATCTTACCAAAAGAGACCAACAAAAGATGTGTGTGAATGAACCTGAGTCAATGACACCGATGATGATGCCCTCTCCCATTCCGGCGGCTGCGAGAACTCCATTGGGCTGGCCGTAGGGCAGTCCCAGGAAGTCCCAGCTGCGGGTAGTATGCGTACTATGCATCTGGTTCATTCTCACGCTCACCACACCAGGCAGCCCTGTATAGAATTAAGAAGAGTTCTTTGTCAATTTTCTCTGTCTCGGTTCACTGACCACGGGTTGTTTTACCTCTGATTGTTTCGGCCTCTGGTCCTGTGAGCATCGCAGAGAAGCCAGAGAATCCATGCTTGTAGCTCTACACGATCGACTCGGCAGCCGCCTCGTCGCTTCAAAACGAAACAAACGTCCAACTGTTTCAGTGTGGTGTACAAATGTTATGCTGTATGGCTGTATACTCTTTTGGGTACCTTCCGAGAACTGAAGATAGGATGCTGTGGTGCGAGGCAGTGGCATGATCAGCGTCCTCGTGCTGTCTCTCCCCCAGGTAGACGATGTACAGCTTCAAGGAAAAAAAAACAGACGATGTACAACCAAAATCATCATTCGATACTTTTCTTGGTTACAATTATATTTGGATAGCGCTGAGCGTCCCCCGGGGGATCGAAACTTTCGATCCTCCGCCTCGTATGGTTGACACGTGTCCATGGGACCACACCGAAACATCACGCGCATGGAATTGGTCAACTGGCTCACGCGCACAGAGAAAAAAAAATCCGCAACGCACGGAGCCATCCATCCATGTGTCCTCTCTCACATTCGTATCCTTGCCAAACAACATCCCAGTTGCTCCTCCATTGCCCCGCCCGTCGCCGGAGAAGATCGCCAGAGTTGTCATTGTATCGACAGCCATCCTCCCATGGCAGCACCACACGAGCGTCGGGAGCTCTGCCACTTCCCCATGGGAGCACCACCACTTCCCCATGGAAGCACCACCCCTAAGCATCGGGAGCAGCGCCACTTCACCATGGGAACACCTTCGCCTCTCCCATGGAAGCACCATCATGAGCGTCAGAAGCACCACCGTCCCTCCATGGAGCGCCGCGTCGAGAGCCCCTCCACTTCACCATGGGAGCACTACTGCCCCCCGATGGGAGCAACACCACTTCACCATGGGAGCACCTTCGTCCGTCCATCGGAGCACCTTCGTCCCTCTATCGGAGCATCGCCCCTGAGTGTCGGGAGCACCACCGCCCATCCATGGGAGCAATGCCCCTAAGCGTCGGGAGCAGCGCCAATTCACCATGGGAGCACCATCTTGAGCATCGGGAGCACCACATCCCCTCCATGGGAGCACCACCACCACCACCCCTTGATGTGAGCACACCCACGAACGTCGGGAGCACCGCCACTTCCCTATGGGAGCATTGCCACTTCACCATGGGAGCACCGTCTTGAGCGTCAGGAGCACCATAGCCCCTCCATGGGAGCACCACCACCACCCCTTGATATGAGCACGCCCACGAACGTCGGGAGCACCGCCACTTCCCCATGGGAGCAGCACCCTCGCGTCACGGGAGCACCACATCTTCCCCATGGGAGCAACACCAACGCGCCATGGGAGCACCACCTCTTCCCCATGGGAGCACCGCCCCCTAGGCGCATGCAACACCGCGGCGCATGGGTGGCGGCGCCGTCGTAGCCCACAGAGCTGGAGCAGCTACGGCCATGGGGGACCTTGATGGTCGTGGGAGCAGAACTCTACGGCCATGGGGAACCTTGATGGTCGTGGGAGCAGAGCTGGAGCACGGAGCTGCGGTGGCCATGGGACTCACTCAGGTCAGCGGCCCATGGGATTCGTGCAGGTAGGCGGGGGGCATGGGATCCGTCGAGCACGGAGCAGAGGTGGTGGGAGAAGAGGTGTTCGCCGGCAATGGGCGTCGTGGTGTCCCGCGAGCATACAGGGGAATGGGGAATTTGTGGTTGAGGGAAGAGATAAGGTGTGGGGGCCAACATGACGTGGTGTTTGCAGCGGAACACGCGTCTGACGCGCGACCCGGAGGATAGATGCAAGGCATCCTCCGGGGGATATTCAGCGTTTCCCTTATATTTACTGAAGAAACACCCAGCACCTATAGCAGTATGTAGACTGATAATAAATACTTTCATATAAACCGAAAATAAAATGTTTAGAAGCTATCCTCACCTTCTTCGCTTCGTGTGAAGCATCAGACCAAAGGAAACCGGCACCGTGAAAAGCCAAGAGGGCGAGCAAGCTCAGAGCACATATTGTCGGAGCACGCCTTGTTAAAACCATGTTTATGCACTGTATGTTTCTGTTGGCACGGTTGCTGCTGTGAGGGTATATTGGTTGGTTGCGGGCCCCTTTATATACTCATGGTCTCTCCCGTATTCGACTAAAAAAGTTCATCGTCAATTTGTACTTGAGCATTGTTTAGCAAATCCTGAGGCATCGTTGGCATGCACGGACAGGGAACACGGCCGGGAATGCTGAAACTTCAAGTCCATCCTGCGCCAAATTTCCAAGTCAACTTGTTGATAACTGAACGTGGCAGCAATCGATGTGACTCGCGGTGCCCGGCCGCATGAGGGTTAAATTTCTTTTTGCTCAAATCTTTGAATACCTGATGATGCGCGTGTCTCCCTATTCTCGGGTGCATGGGTACAGGAGTATAATAAACGTATATTGACCAAACTGTTGAATAGTAAGAGAGTTCAGAACCTGTTTGAATTGGATAAAAACCGTGGGATTTCAGCGAGCGCTAGGGGTAGGTCGTCCTAAGCTAGCGAATTCTAGGTCCTCTCCTTTACCGTTAGATCTCCATCCAATGGCTACAAATCAACAAATCGTAATATTTCATTTTAGTACCTGATTTTTTTAGAAACTGAACCCGCACTCCATAATGGACCAGTTAACCGAAGAGATCTATCACGTTGCCCTCGGTTATTTTGATAATTACAGCAAAAATGCCATTGCAACAAATTGACAGGTATCGCAACAAAAATTATTACCCCGTGTACAAAAAAAAAGTATTGCAACAAATTATTCCAAAACAAATCGAAAAATAAGTAATGTTATAAAATAATAGTTAAACAATGTGTTTATTTCGTTGCAACTAAAAAGTTCAAGCAATTCAACAAAAACCGCAACCTATTGCAACAAAAAAAAATTGCATCAATTAAAAAGTTGGTAAGCAACAAAGAAAATTTGTCACAGTTCCAGTTGCAACAAAACTTATCCCCTATATCAACAAAAAAAGAAAACGATAACAACAACAAAACCACATGTTTACAACATGTGAAGAAGCGCATAAACATATCATTCTAAACACATATACGCATTTCCTACAAAATCATCCAGGAAAACATTGCAACATCTTGTTTGTACTTTTTCAACAAAATATGTGCGAAAATGATACAAATTTTAAACACGTATGCAACGTTGATCGAAAATGACAGAAACACTTAGTGTAAATATATGCTGGTGGTTTGTATGTTGGACTTGTAAAACACTGGACAGACACGAAAACTAGGCTCAAAAACTGAATTGCTACTAATTGGGCCGGCCCAAAAGCTCGCTAGCTGCTCCCTTCGCTCGCTCGCTGGCTTCGCTCGCTGGGCGACCTACGGTTTCACCGCGTAGGTCGCCCCAATATAAGCATTTTTTTTCTAGAAGCGTGATGCCGAAATAATTCTAACATTTTCTTGAGAAAAAAATATTTGTAACTTTAATTCTTTAGATTGGTAAGTGATTTATCAAAATTATACTAACATGAACCTAATAAAATATAAATGGACAAAGACAAATATTGGAGACTGAAAGAGCATCTAATGCCCTCCTACATGGGTTCTGGTGATAGACGTCAGCACACTATGGGACTAAGAATTCTATCTAGTGTACCCATGAATGGTTGATTGGTTATAACAACAATCATGTTGATCAATCACATATAAGCAAAATTGGCATGGATCCTAGGCGAACAAGATTCAACCTCAGAACAAGAACTCCCTTGGGAAGCAAGAGGAATGCCAACACATCTGAAGATCAAGGAGAAGTAACGAGCTTATCTAAACATTGCCAACACATGTGAAGATCAAGGAGAAGTAACTAGCTTATCTAAACATTTGATGCAACACTTCAACAACACCACCAGTAGGTCTGGAATTAAAACTCGGAACTCGCGAGTTAAACGAGTAGCTCGCAACTCGACTCGGCTCGGCTCGAACTCGTTGTCCAACGAGCCGAGTCGAGTTTTTGTTTTCAATGGTAAATGAGGTCAAGCTAAACGAGCCGACCTTACCGAGTACTTGTTTAGCTCGTTTAACTCGGTCAAAATAGTTTTTTATGATATTCATGTTTATGTGAATATTTTTTTTACTGATTATTATAATTTATTTACTACAAATTGTTTGATGGTGACATATTTTCAATGATTATTGTCATGATTTTATCATACATGACCCAAATAATCAAAAATAATTATATATACATTATATAATATTGACTTTTTATAGTTTTATAAAATTAGATAAGTTAAACGAGTAGCTCGCGAGCTACTCGCGAGTTCACCAAGCTGAGCCGAGTTTTGATTTTGAACTCGTTTGTTCAACGAGTCGAGTCGAGTTGGACTCGTCAGTTGACCGAGCTTGAGCGATTCGAGCCGAGCCGACTCGGCTCGGCTCGAGTTCCAGCCCTAACCACCAGCAACCCTGAAGAGACATACCCACGGCTGGTTGAAGATAGAGAATATGAGTCAAGACAAACACCATCCACCAGAACACCAGGGCACCCTTGAAGACTACGCTGAAGACATAATCAAACGAAGAAATCAAGGTACAAACACATGCTCGACGCAAGAGTTCAACTTGCACCTTAAGTCATTTCTGCTGAGAGACGACGAGCTGAAGATCAATATACAAAAACTACCTTGGCTCAATGAGTGAGTCTGATGCATATGAAGAACCACCACGTAATCAACAGTGAAAATAGTACGGGTCAAAGACAAGAACATGAAGACTGTGTTAGACATATTTTGTAACCGTATGTATACGGTACGGAGTAGTACTCCGACCGTATACATACCTCCATGTACACGCCACCGTAGGGGGCTGTTCCCTACTATATGAACACGTACCCGATGCCCCTACGGGTAAGCATCGTTCCCCTAAAGTTGATATGGTATCAGAGCCATCTCCCTCACCGAAACCCTAGCCGCCAAAACCAAAGAAACTCACCGCTGCCGCCGCCGCCCTCATCAGGACACCGCCGCCGCGATCGAAATCAAACACTGCCGCTGTCGTGTTCTCTTGATTGGCCGCCGTCCCTCCAAACCAAACCACAAACCAAAACACTCTCAAAAGCCTCACCGCCGTGAAGCTCCTCTTCGGCCGTGACCACAAAACCAAAACCCACAAAACCTCAAGCCTCAGCCGCCGCCGTCATTTTCGGTCGCCGCCCCTTCCAACACCAACAACAACACCAAAAACCCCCACATCCCAAAACCCTCAAACCCCATGGAGTCGAGCACCAACTCCTCCATGTCCTCCGTGGCTGCCTCTCTCGGCTCTCCTCCGCTGCGAAAGTTAACCCGGAGCAATTTCTTGTTCTGGAAAACGCTCGTCTTCCCTGCACTCCGTGGAGCCCAAGTTACTGGACTTCTTGATGGATCCGATCGAGCCCCGCCATGCCTGTTGGAAGTAGAGGACGCGTAGAAGAAACGCAAAATTGTTGTC
Organism: Alopecurus myosuroides; assembly: GCA_028641055.1. Taxonomy (NCBI): domain Eukaryota; kingdom Viridiplantae; phylum Streptophyta; class Magnoliopsida; order Poales; family Poaceae; genus Alopecurus; species Alopecurus myosuroides. The sequence goes on along the minus strand of CM054057.1, from coordinate 283,467,499 downwards.
AATACTGACTATGCACCATGGATTGCTCGCGATCAAGCAGTGCTTAGCTACCTCCTCAACTTGTTATCCCCTGACATACTGGCTCATATTGTTGGGTTGGACACCACCGAGGCAGTATGGTATGTCATCACGTCGATGTTTTCCACGCAGTCGCTGTCAAAGGTGAATCACCTGAGGGCTGCCCTTACAAGCACATGGAAGGGCGCCCAAACTGCTGCCCATTACTTTTCCAAGATGAAAAGCTATGGGTCTAAGTTGCTCGCACTCGGCAAGGAAGTGGATGACAGTGAACTCGTTGGATACATCCTCAATGGACTCGATGGTTCATACAACAACGTTGTGGCCGCCGTCCATGCAAACCCCCACACCACGCTCGATGAGCTCTATGACCAGATATGCGCCCATGATCTTCGGCAGAGCATACTCTAGGATTCCGGAGATTCGTTCACCTCCTCGGTGAACCTAGCGTGACGTGGACGGGACACTCGCTACCGTGGCGGTGACTACGGTGACTACCTTGGCAGTGACCGCGGTGACTACCATGGTGGTGACCGCGATGACCGTAGCCGTGATGATGACCGTGGCGGTTATGGAGGATACCGTCGCTTCGAAGACCGCCGCTATGATGACGACTGTGGTGACCACGGGTACACGCACCGCCATGATGATGATCGTGACAAGGATCGCAACTACTCATGCCGTGAAGACGGGGCGCGCCGTCATGACGATCAGCGTGATGATCACCGCCATGATGTACGTTGTGATGAACTCAAGACAGCAGGCATGGTTATCGCCGCCGTGATGGACGTGATGGTCGTCGTCGTGATCGTGCCCCAACCCCATATGTTGATGTTACTTGCCAGATTTGCAAGATCCACGGTCACTCTGCATGAGATTGTTGGTGGAGGAACCAAAACAGAGATGATTCTGATGATGACACTGATCTTGGCAATGATCGCAAGAAGACCGCCAACATTGCTTCCTATGGCGTTGATGCAAACTTGTAACATGATACTGGTACTACTGATCACATTACTGCAGGACTGAGCAAGCTCTCCACACATGAGAGGTACATGGGCCGGGAGCACGTCCACACCGCCAATGGTCATGGTATGCAAATTTCCCATGTTGGTTATTCAGTTTTGCACATCCCCAATAGTTCACTACACCTAAATAATGTTTTGCATATTCCAAGTTCATCTAAAAACCTGCTTTCTGTTCACAAACCCACTCTAGACAATAATGTGTTCATTGAGTTTCATCCTTTCTTATTTTTGGTCAAGGATCGGGTCACCAAGAGAACATTGTTCCAAGGACCATGTCGTGATGGACTCTATCCACTAGCTCCACTCTCTTGTGGGTCATCCAAGCAAGCCTTCCTCACAATAAAGTTGTCATCTTCTAATAGGCATCGTCGTCCAGGACATCCTTCTTCGTTTGTTGTGCAACAAATTCTTAGAAAAAATGAACTTCCGTATTCCCCAGAAATAAATCCCTATGTTTGTGATGCTTGTCAACTTGGAAAGAGCCATCGGTTACCATACCCTATATCTACTAGGGCTTCCATTGTTCCTTTAGAACAAGTGTATTCTGATGTATGGGGTCCAGCACCTGATTCAGTTGGCAAACATTGTTAGTATGTGAGCTTTACAAATGATTTCAGTAAATTTACTTGGATCTACTTGCTTAAGAATCGTGGTGAGTTTATCAAGTTTTTCTTAATTGTTGAACGTAAGTTTGATAGAAAGATCAAAACTATGCAAACTGACTAGAGAGGTGAATATGAAAAACTCCACAGTTTTTTTTCCAAAAGGTTGGCATATCCCATCATGTTTCATGTCCACATGCTCACCAACAAAATGGCTCAGCTGAACATAAACATTGCCATATTGTTGAAGTTGGGTTGTCTTTGCTTGCCAATGCATCAATGCCACTTAAATTTTGGGATGAAGTCTTTCTTACGACCACTTTTCTTATCAACCTTCACCCTGGTAAGGTCATAAACTTGGACACTCCGGTTGAACGTCTTCATACAAAACCCAACTATGATTCTCTTCGCATTTTTCGGTGTGGTGTTGGCCAAACCTCCGTCCATATAATACACGCAAGCTTGCTTTTCGCTCCACTCGCTGTGCCTTTCTTTGATATAGTCCACTTAACAAAGGTGTAAAATGCTTAGATATATCAAACGGACGTGTTTATATATCTAGAGATGTGATTTTTGACGAGAATGTTTTCCCTTTTTCTTCTCTTCACCCAAATGCAGGAAAACGTCTACGTGCTGAAATTCTATACTCCCACAAAAATCTTCCTCCGGTTCCGAAACTAGTGGGAATGTACGCACTAATGATCACATGCCTTTGCCTATTATTCCACTTATTACTAACAATGGCCAGGAAACTTTGGAGCAAGCTGGTGCAGCAGATACTACGTTCTATTTTGAGACTACAGATTTTTTTTTGAGCCAAAACAGTGATTCTATGAGTTCAAACGACAAAGAAATAGAAATTTCAAATGCTTCGGTACATGAAAATGGCGCAGACTCACATGCAGATCCTGTATCCTCCTCGGATCCAGCGTCTGAGGATCCCGACGCAGATTCTGTGCGCACTCCCATGCACCATTCTGCCTGTGCCTCGCACTGTGTGGTGTCCCCCGACCGGGCATCGAGCCTGTCTCGCGCGTGGGTTAGTCGAGCGTGACGCACCATACGGAGCCCGCCACCTCGCCCGCGCGTGGTCTCCCCAGCTCCGGATCTTCTACATTGGCCGCAGATGCTGCCCCTTCTGCATCGACTGATTCGGTTCATACCGGATCTTCTACATCGACCGATTCTGCTGCTCCTCCTGCGCCTGGACCTCGTACACGATTTCAACAAGATATTACAAATCCACGGAAAATTACAGATGGTACTGTTCGCTATGATGTCAAACATGGTCGTGTAAGGTACGTTCTAACCTCGTTCCCTAGCGGAAGCACTTGATCATCCGGAGTGGCGACATGCAATGAAAGAAGAACATGATGCCTTCCTTCAAAATCACACATGGCACTTAGTTCCTCCCGGCTCCTCTAGAACTTAATTGACTGCAAATGGGTATACCATATAAAGCGCCTCTTTGATGGTACTATTGACAGGTATAAGCCTCGTCTTATTGCAAAGGGGTTTAAACATCGCTATGGTATTGACTATGAAGATACTTTCAGTCCTGTTGTCAAGGCAACAACTATCAGAACTGTTATTTGCAGTCTGAGTTTCTCGAGGCTGGAGTCTACGGCAGCTTGATGTTAAGAACGCGTTTTTACATGGTGTTCTTGAGGAAGATGTTTATATGAGACAACCCCAGGGTTTGAGGATCCCAATGCCCCCAGTCACATCTGCAAACTTGATAAAACTCTATATGGTCTGAAACATGCTCCACGTGCATGGTTTTCTAGACTCAGCTCTAAACTTCATGATCTTGGTTTTCTTCCATCACAGGCTGACACATCTTTATTTCTCTACCATCAATCTGATAATACTATTTATCTGCTTATATATGTTGATGGTATTATTGTGGCCAGTTCATCTGATGCAGCTATCATGGTTTTTCTCAAGAATCTCAATACTCATTTTGCTATTAAGGACCTTGGTGACTTACACTTCTTTCTTGGGATTGAGGTGAAGCGTACTTCGACGGGTACTTCTCACACAGGAAAAGTATGCCTCTAACTTACTTGCTAAAGTGGGGATGTATGATTGTAAGCCTGCTCCAACTCCTTTGTTTCCTACAGAAAAGTTATCTCTAACCGAGGGGGAGTCACATGATACAGATGATAGTACAAAGTATCGCAGTATAGTTGGGGCACTTTGGTGTCTCACATTGACACGTCCAGACATATCCTTTTCTGTCAACAAAGTCTGCCAATATCTTCATGCACCCACTGTAACTTATTGGACAACAGTTAAACGTATTCTTAGATACAAAAGTGGTACTATAAAGCTTGGCATTACTTCTTAGAAATTTAGTTCTCTTTTGTTGAGTGCCTTTTCAGATGTAGATTGGGCTGGGTGCCTAGATGACAGACGCTCTACAGGTGGTTTTGCCATCTTCATTGGACCAAATTTGTTCTCGTGGAATGCCAAGAAACAGCCCACGGTGTCACGTTCTAGTACAGAGGCTGAATATAAAGCTCTTGCAAATGCTACAACGGAGTTAATTTGGGTTGAAGCTCTGTTGAAGGATCTTGGAGTAAGACTGACAAATAAACCATGCCTATGGTGTGATAATTTAGGTGCTACATATTTGTCTGCAAATTCAGTGTTTCATGCTCGCACCATGCATATAGAGATTGAATTTCATTTTTTTCGTGAAAGAGTGGCAAACAGAAGTTTACAAATCAAGTGTATCTCCAGTAAAGATCAAGTTGATGATGGTTTGACAAAGGCGTTTCCTGTTGCTAATCTCCAGGAATTTTGGCGTAATCTAAATCTTCTCTGAAGCTTAGATTAAGGAAGGTTGTTAGACACATTTTGTAACCGTATGTATACGGTACGGAGTACTACTCCGATAGGTCGTAAACGTATCCTTGATTTCTGATGTTCCATGTTGTTTTTATGCCATATGCTACATGTTTTCCTTACACTTTATGTCATTTTTATCGATTTCCCGGGAATAACCTTTTGACAAGATGCCACAGAGCCAGTTCCTGTTTTCTGCTGTTTTTAGTTTCAGAAAAGTTGTTCTAGAAATATTCTCGGAATTGGAAAATTCGAAGCCCGGAAGTCTTAGAATTCCTGAAGGTTTCACGGAGTCCCGAAGAGGCCCGGAGGGGGCCACAGGGGGGCCACACCATAGGGCGGCGCGCACCCCTGGTCGGGCCTAGGGGTGGTGTGGCCCCTCGGGCACCCACCACCATCGCCCTTCCGCCCATATATTCTCCCCGATGCGTGAACCCTAAAAATATACCACTTTTCCACGAAAAACACCCGAGGCTTCCGTCATCGTCAGCCCAAGATCGGGAGGGTTCTGGAATTCTCCCCGGCACCCTGCCGGGAGGGAAAATCATCACCGGAGGGCTCTATACCACCATGCTCGCCTCCGGAGTGATGCGTGAGTAGTTCGTCCTTGGACTACGGGTCCATAGCAGTAGCTAGATGGTTGTCCTCTCCTCTTTATGTCCCACGTTTAGATCTCGTGAGCTGCCTCACATGATCAAGATCATCTTATTGTGATGCTACATGTTGTGTTTGCTGGGATCCGATGATTATTAAATGCTATGTCTCTTGGTTATAAATATATCATGTTGTCTTCATGTGTATGTTATTTATGATCTTGCATGCTCTCCATTGTTAGTAGATGCTCTGGCCAAGTAGATACTAGTGACTCCAAGAGGGAGTATTTATGCTCGATAGTGGGTTCATGCCTCCTTTGCATCTGTGCTCAAGTGACAGAAACATGACGGATGGAGGATGTGATGTTGATATTAGGGAGAAAACATCGATGTTTACTTTGTTTACATTGTTTACATTACACACTTTGCTTACTGTGATTATCTGTTGGTTGCAACTTAATACCCAACGTTTGTTCGGATGATATTTGGAGGGTGGATTATTAGTCATAGATGCAGTTGAATGACGGTCTATGTATCTTGTTATAATGCCCGCATGAATCTCATAGTAATCATCATGTCATGCATGTTTCATTATCTATCAATTGTCCAACTGTAATTTGTTCACACGCATGTTAGCTATGTTTTATGGAGAGACACCTCTAGTGAACTGTGGACCCCGGTCCATGTTCTCATAATGATAATACAACCACTGCTTCCACTGTTTTCACACCGCTACTGTTGTTTTCATATTGTTTTCCACACCATACGTTTAACATCTTTGTGTTCAGCAAAACCGGTGAGATTGACAACCTCACTTCTTTGTTGGGGCAAAGTGAATTGATTGTGTTGTGTAGGTTCCACGTTGCTGCTGAACTGGTAGTGCGTCCTGCCACCTCAGCCGTATCAACCTTCGGAAGTTGTTTCTTTCTCCTAGTGGTCGATTCAAACTTTGTTTTTTCTGAGGGAAACTTGCTGCTGTGCTCATCAAACCTTCCTCTTGGGGTCTCCCAACGAGTGCAAGACCTGTACCATCAAGCAATTTTCTAGCGCTGTTGCCGGGGAGGAAGAGAATTTATGCAAGAGGAGTCTCACACTTCCAATCTCTTTACTTTGTTATTGTTTTTCTTAGTTTATTTTATTTTATCTTGTTTGCTTCTCTTTATCAAAAACACAAAGACAATAGTTCTTATTCTAGCTATCTTTTCTTTATCTTGTTTTAATCTTGCTTTATCATGCTTGCTATCAATGGTTGATGTATTTGAAAATAGATCTTATTGGCAATATGGGTTCACGAAAGACCAACAAAAATATTATATTGAACACTGCTTGTTAAAAAAAAAAGGGATACACTTATGGGAGCAAATTAATAAATTGCATGACTATGCTAAAAACGTATGCTCTACTTATAATGTTACGTATTGCTTTGATAAAGATTGTTGCTGTAGGAGGTATAAACACCTCCCTTTTCAATGTGATTATAATGATGATGTTACCATATTTTCTTATGTTAAGGGAAATTATGACTTTTATGATGTGGAACAAATTCAAGAATTTATTGCTTGGAAGGGTGCATTCGAAATTGCCTATTTGCTTGAAAGTATTGATGATGCACCTTATAAATATGAGATATATGCTATACTTGAATATTGCTCTGATAACTACAATGATTGTAATTACTACATAAGTTAATATCTTAATAGATTCTCTCCCCCAAAGGGAGAGACTAATGCCTTGCAGGAACCTATGGAAGAAGAAACTGCTGAATCTGGAAGCTCATTGGATGAAAAAGAGGAGAAGAGTGATGATCAAGAGTAGGAATAATGGAGTAGCTACCCATGTCTACCTTCCAATGTGAGTAACTCTTTAACTCATACCTTATTTGATTACCCTCCATGCTCACCAAAGGAGGATGAGTATTATATTGATGATCCTATTGATTCTTTTAAAATATCCCTTTTTGATGAAATTGATACTTGCTATACTTGTGACCTTGATACTACTATGAATAAAACTTGTGAGAATGATATTGCTACTGTTATTTATGATAATCCGTTCTACTTTTATAAATCCTATGATAATCCTCTATTTATTCCAACTATTCATATGCATGATAACGAGGAAGTTTGTCTAGAAAATTTATATGATAATGCTCTAGATGATGGGCCTATGTTGTTGAGTTTGTTCATCATGCTAGTGAAAATTATTATGAGAGAGGAAAATATGGTTGTAGGAATTTTCATGTTACTAAAACACCTCTCTTTTTGTTGGAAGTTTTGAAATTGCTCTTGTTCTACCTTCCCATGATTTCTAGTTTGAGCTTCTTTAGTTTATTTATTTACAAGATTCCTATGCATAGGAAGTGGGTTAGACTTAAATTTGTTTTATACTTTCTTCTTGATGCCCTCTTTTGCTTAATTCATATTTCTTGTGTGAGCATCTACTTAATTCCATTTTTCTGAGCCTAGCTAAAAGGCGTTAAAGGAAAACACTTCTTGGGAGATAACCCATGCTTTTATTTTTGCTTTGTTTTCTCTGTTTTATTTGAGTCAAGGGGTTGTATACTTCTGTAACAACTCTTTTTTATCTTTATTTTCATGTATTAGCTGTGCCAAGTAAAGTTTCTAGCGAAAGTTGGATTTGGTTTTGGATTTCTGCGCAGGAAACAGATTTCTGCTGTCCACTGTAAAAAATCGTATAAATTCGAGAAAGATCAAAATGATCTAAAACTTTTTATGCTTATTCCTCATATAATTCCAAAAAACATCGTTCTTTATGTTTTTCGATCTGAGCAACATAAGTGCTCCGAAAAATTTTGTCTTTATAGATTGTTCTAATTTTGACAGATTTTGCCATTTTTCTTGCATTTGCTCTTTTACCGTGTCAAGTGGATTTGTTTGCTTCACGAAACATCAGTGGCTGTAGCTAATGTTTAAAATTATCAGTCGCACTTGCACCCATGTAGAACCCATAGATTTTTAATTGTTGCACTAACCCTCTAATGTGAATTACTTTGAGTGTGGTATGAAAGAAGTTTTCAAGGGTCAAGAGAAGAGGGTGATATAATGTGATCAAGAAGAGTGCAATGTCAAATCTTGGGGATGCCCTCATGGTTCATCCTAGAAAATACTAAGAATACTCAAGAATCTAAGCTTGGGGATGCCCAAGGCATCTGCTTCTTCATCAACAATTTAGCAGGTCACTTCTAGTGAAACTATATTTTTATTCGGTCACATCATATGAAGTTTACTTGGAGCGTCTGTTTATTTTTATTTTTTTCCTTTGTTTTATTTTGTTTTACTTGCTGCAATAATATATTTGGAACCTAGCATTCTTTGTGTGGGAGAGAGACACGCTCCACTTTTTCGTATGAATACTCGTTATGCTCGTATTCTTAGTTTTTCTTCTAGTTGCTGGAAAATTCCTGTTTAGCTCTTGTTTTTCTTGCATCTCTTATTCATAGCTATTAGTTTTAGTAGAGTTGTGTTAGTACTCTCTTGTTTCATTTCTGTATCTCTTGGAGAGTTTTTGTTTAGTATAAAATGCTTGGTGTTGGAAAGTAGTAGTACAGTTTTCGTGCTTATAACGGTGCAAATAGAAGCTTGTATAGACTATGGCTAGACTTTTTCATGCCATACTAGATGTTATTTTAATTCTAAATCCTAGTAGTTATTTTGTAGCATGATTTGTATCAAATATCTAAGAGTGTTTAATGTGCCATTGAAAGAATCATGAGTTGTTCTTGTCATATTGAAGCATAAATTTGTGGTGTTCTCCTTTGAATGTTTTATTTGGTTGACTTGGCGCATGCTCACACTATGTTTAAGACTACAAACACCAGTCACATATAGACTCTATGATCATTTAGTTTTTGAACTTGTAGTACCACTTATGCTTTGACTAATGATGTTTTTGTCGCTATGCATGATTATGGCCATTATTGCTCTCTTGATTTGTCGCTCCCAGTCTTTTGCTAGCCTCAACCTATACTGAGTACGAGCTCTACTCGCGCATCCAACTCCCAAAAACCAAAGTTTGCCAAATGTGTCCACCATACCTACCTATGTGGTATTTAACCGCAACTCCAAAGTAAATTGCTCATATGTTACCTTTAAAACCTTCAAAATTACACATGTTTTGTGCTCCTATTTTAGCTCATGAGGACGTAAATACAGAATCTTTATCTCACTTGTTGATTGGACTTTCACACGCTGGACTAGTGGCTTCATCCGCTTATCCAATTGATAGAAGAGCTGGCAGGGGGGTGCCCAGCCCCAAATTAATACAACAAATTCTCTTCACTATTTTTGCCCCTGATTTATCAGTCAAAGCATAATTGTGTAAACGAAAGAGAAAGAGGGATGACCTTCTACCCAGATGCGTCCTTCTATGGGATTCTCTATTGTGAAGTCTAGTTGGCTTGTGACGTACTGTATTTTCTGTTTACCATTTGTTGACATAAGCATACATGATTGTGTGATTGACACCCTCGTTGGTAAACCCCAAGAGAAAGGTTGTGAAGAGTGCAGCGGCAAGTTTTCCCTCAAAAAGAAACCAAGGTTGAATCGACCAGTAGGAGGACAAGCAATCTCTGAAGGTTGATCCAGCTGAGATGGCAGGGCGCACTACCGGTTTAGTAGGAACGTGGAAGACACAACACAATCAAATCACTTTGCCCCAACAAAGCAGTAAGGTTGTCAATCTCACCGGTTTTGCTGAACACAAAGAGGTTAAACGTATAGTGTGGAAAACAATATGAAAATAGTAGCAGCAGTGTGAAAACAGTGGAATTAGTGTGAAAGAAGTGGAAACAGTGTGTGTATTATCAGTATGAGAAAATGGACCGGGGTCCATAGTTCACTAGAGGTGTCTCTCCATAAAAGATAGCTAACATGCGTGGTGAACAAATTACAGCTAGACAATTGACAGATAAAGAAACAAGCATGACATAAAGATTACTATGAGATTCATGCGGGCATTACAACAAAATACATAGATCGTCATCCAACTGCATCTATGACTAGTAATCCACCCTTCGAATATCATCTGAACAAACGTTGGGTATTAAGTTGCAAGCAACGGATAATTTCAGTAAGCAAGGTGTGTAATGTAAACAATGTAAACGAAGTAAACATCATTGTTTTCTCCCTAATGGAAACACCACATCCTCCATCACGTTTCCGTCACTCGAGCACAGATGCAAAGGAGGCATGAACCCACTATCGAGCATAAATACTCCCTCTTGGAGTCACTAGCATCTACTTGGCTAGAGCATCTATTAACAACAGAGAGAATGCAAGATCATAAATAACATACACATGAAGATAACATGATAGATTGATAATCAACAGTCATAGCATTCAATAATCATCGAATCCCAGCAAACACAACATGTAGCATTACAAATAGATGATGTCGATCATGTGAGGCAGCTCACGAGATCTAAACATGAGGCATAAGGTGGAGAGTACAACCATCTAGCTACTGCTATGCATCCGTAGTCCAGGGATGAACTACTCACGCATCACTCCGGAGGCGGGCATGGTGGTGTAGACCCCTCCCGGCAGGGTGTCGGGGAGAGCTCCAGAACCCTCCCGAACTCGGGCTGACGATGACGGCGGCCTCGGGTGTTTCTCGGAAAAAAGTGGTATATATTTAGGGTTGACGTATCAGGGGGATTAAATAGGCGAAAGGGCGATGGCGGTGGACGCCCGAGGGGCCCACATCACCCTGATGCGTGTGAACACACGTTCGTTGGGAGACCCCAAGAGGAAGGAATGAAGAGTGCAGCAGCAAGTTTCCCTCAGAAAGAAACCAAGGTTGAAACGACCAGTTGGAGGAAGGAGTAACTTCGGAAGGTTGAAGCACCTGAGATGGCAGGGTGCACTACCGGTTCAGCAACAACGTGGAGCCTGCACAACACAATCAAATCACTTTGCCCCAGTGAAGAAGTGAGGTTGTCAATCTCACCGGGTTTTCTAAACACAAAGAGGTTAAACGTATGGTGTGGAAAACACTAGGAAAAAAGTAGGAACAGTATGAGAGCAGTATGAAAGCAGTAGGTGTTTTATCAATATGAGGAAAAAGGACCGGGGTCCATGGTTCACTAGTGGCGTCTCTCCGTGAAAGATAAATAACATGTGTGTTAAACAAATTACAGCTCGGCAATTGACATAAATGAAGGCTGCACCGTAGTGCATATACAAGACATAAATATTACTATGTGATTCATGCGGGCATTACAACGAGATACATAGACCGTTATCCAACTTCATCTATGACTAAAAATCAACCCTCCGAATATCATCCGAACAAACGTTGGGTATTAAGTTGCAAGCAAAAGATAATCGCAGTAAGCAAAGTGTGTAATGTAAACAATAACATCATCCTTAGACAAAGCATTGTTGTTTTCTCCCTAATGGAAACAACACTTCTCCATCCGTCACGTTTCTGTCACTCGAGCACATATGAAAAGGAGGCATGAACCCACTATCGAGCATAAATACTCCCTCTTGGAGTTACTAGCATCTACTTGGCCAGAGCATCTACTAATAACGGAGAGCATGCAAGATCATAAATAACATATGCATGAAGATAACATGATAGATTGATAATCAGAAGACATAGCATTCAACATTCATCAGATCCCAGCAAACACAACATGTAGCATTACATAAAGATGTTCTTGATCATGATAGGAAACTCGCAAGATCTAAACATGAGTACAAAGTGGGGAGAACAACCATCTAGCTACTACTATGGACCCGTAGTACAGGGATGAACTACTCATGCATCACTTCGGAGGAGGGCATGGCGGTGTAGACCCCTCCGGTGATGATTTCCCCCTCCAGCAGGGTGCCGGGGAGAGCTCCAGAACCCTCCCGATGTCGGGATGACGGTGACGACGGCCTCGGGTGTTTCTCGGGAAAAAGTGGGATATATTTAGGGTTTACATCTCGGGGGGATTATATAGGCGAAAGGGCAAAGGCGGTGGAGCCCTAGGGGCCCCACACCACCCCTCGGCGCGGCCAAGGGGGGCGCCGCCCTATGGTGTGGGCCCCTGAGGCCCCCCTTCGGGTCCCTTCGGGACTCCGTGGAACCTTCGGGAATTCTAAGACTTCCGGGCTACGAATTTTCCAATTCCGAGAATATTTCCAGAACAACTTTTCTGAAACTAAAAACAACAGAAAACAGGGAACTCGCTCTGTGGCATCTTGTCAATGGGTTAGTCCGGAAAATTGATAAAAATGACATAAAGTATATAGCAAACATGTGGGAAACAATAAGAAAACAACATGGAACATCAGAAATTAAGGATACGTTTATGACGTATCACATCCCCAGGCACGGCCAGGGGCGTGCCACCCTATGGTGTGGCCCCCTCCGGTCCTCTTTGGGACTCCGTGGAACCTTTGGGAATTATAAGACTTTCGGGCTTCGAATTTTACAATTCCTAGAATATTTCCAGAACAACTTTCCTGAAACTAAAAACAACAGAAAACAGGAAACTGGCTATGTTGCATGTTGTCAATAGGTTAGTCCCGTGAAATCGATAAAAATGACATAAAGTGTAAGAAAAACATGTAGCATAAGGCATGAAAAGAACATGGAACATCAGAAATTATAGATACGTTTATGACGTATCAACATCCCCAAGCTTAGTTCCTACTCGTCCTCGAGTAGGTAAACGAATAAACAAATAATTTCTGAGGTGACATGCTACCAACATAAACTTGATCATCATAGTAATGTAAAGCATGTAAACTAGGATCAAATGAATAAAAGTTGTGGTTTATAATTAATATCAAAGAGTAATGTATAAACTGTAACACCCGGGGGATTTCCCCCAATTAGATTTTGGTTGTTGTTTCTTTTATTTTTTGCATGGCATTGCATCACATGCATCATTTGCACCTTATTTGCAAACCAATTCAAACACAAAACAAAAATTCAAATCAATTTAAAATTTTCAAACAATGCATCTGTGTTTTTCAAACTCAAATTGTTTTTCAATAAAAGTTGATTTGGAATTAATATTTGCTTGGTTAAATAAATCATCTTTTATTAAAACCCTAATTTGAGTTTCAAATTCAAAGTCAAACCACAAACCAAAATTTGAAATTTTCAAAAACAAAAAACTTGTGCACTTGGGCATTTTTAATTCCAAATGCAATAAAATTTATTTCATAATTTTTGCATGTGTAAAACCCCTCTAATTACTATTTCTTTCTTCCTATTCTTTTACAAAAAAAAAGAGAGAAAGAAAAAAAAATAAAAAAGGGGAGGCAACTGGGCCAGCCCAAGTGGACCGGCCCAGTCGCCTCAGCCGCACGCGGCACGCCACGCAGCCCACCCCAGCCAGCCCGCGCAGCCCCCCGGCCCCTTTCTTCCTCCTCCGTACTCCGCTGACGCCAGCAGGCGCGCCAGCACGCCCCGCACCACCTCCTCCCACCCGCTCCCTCCTCCCTCTCCCTTTTTCTACCCCGAGCCCCTCCAAACCCTAGCCAAGCCTCCCCTCTTCCTCCCAGTCGCCGCCATTCCTTTTTCTCCCTCTCGGATCCCCTTCCTTCCCCTGCCTTTTCTTTCTGAATTTTCTGAATTCCTCCCGAGCACCTCCATGGCCGAGAGTTGGGGGTGGAGCAGCGGCGTCCGTGGTCGTTGGCGAGGTCCCTCCTCGGCAGGGATGGAACCAGGAGGGTTCCATCTTCGTTTTTGCTGAAGGAGGCGCAGCCGGAGAGGTACTGCAGCGGCGACGCCATCGACTCCTTCCCGGCGATCTCCTGTCTCCGTCGTCGCCGTCACCGAGACCTCCTCCTCCCTCTACCTCCCCAGGGTGAGCACCCCTTCTCCCCCTTCCTTCTCTCTTCCCTCCTGGTGCACGCGCACTGCACCCCGCACACGCCTCGCGCACGTAGCAGCAGCAGCAGCGCCTCCAGTCGCCGGCGATCACCGTCCCGACAGCAAGTTCAGTTAACTGAACTTTCAGTTTCAGTTAACGAACGAGATCCAACCTCAAACCCCGCAAGCCACCCAGATCTGCCAAGATCTCGCAGCCCAGCCCAGTGGCTAAGCCACCCGCGCGCACGCCCTCGGTCCCCGGTTCGAGTCCCTCCCCGGCCGAAGGGCCAACCTTTTTTCGGGGTTTTTCCCCTCGCGCTGGGCCCCGCTGGTCAGTGACCGCGAAGGCTGGCGTGGCGCTGCCTGCGCCTCGCTGGCTGCCCGCGTGGCCTCGGGCCCGCGCGTCAGTCCCTGTGGCTAGGGCGCGCTACGGTGAGAGAAGCCCAGATCCAGATCTGGATCTGGCAGCTTTGCACCCAGGCCCCTAGCCTTTTCTGGTTCTGCACAGAAGCCCCTCCACGCACTGTTTCCTTCAAAACAGGCCCCTGCAAAATTCCAGAAACACCCCCAAACTTCTTTTGCCCATATCTTTCAAACCACAACTCCAAATAATTCAAACTTTATATGTATTCCATGCTAAATTAAATTCTCTACATGTTTAAACCATTTGTATACTGTTTTGAACATTTCAAAGGGTTTCAAAAATTCAATTCAAACAACTCTTTCAAATTTGGTCAAATTCATAACTATTGCAAATTTAATTCAAATGGCACATGTAAAATATGTTTTCCATGCAAAATTGAACAAGCTTTCCAAATATAAACTTTGTTTCCTGTTTTGAATAATTAAGATTGGTTAAATAATTTAAATCTTGTTTAAATCATTTAAAATTACTAAATTAATAACTTGGTCAAACTAAATTCCTTTTGAACATATAAAATATGTTTTCCATTCCATTTTTCATGAACTTTGCAAATATCAACTTTTTGTTCTGTTTTAAATAAATTAAATTGCTGAAAACAACTATTTCTTAATTAATGCATTTAAAATTGTCAATTTAATAACTTGCTCATCTAAAATCCAAATTCAACAAATGAAATATGTATTCTATCTAAAATTTTGTGTTCTTTCCAAATATAATTTTTTTATCTGTTTTGAACATTTAAAATTGGTGAAAACAACAAATGTTTGTTTAAATCATTTAAAATGCCAAAGTTCATAACTTAATAAATAAAATTCCAAACTTGGTAAACAACATATCAAATTGAAGCTATTGTTGTTTTCTTATTGTTTTCATCATCCATGCATCATTCTAATCAACTTTCACATGATGGTTATTTGTAGATCATTTAATTCAACATTAATTCATGGGCTTTTCCATATGCAATCCAAATTGCATATGGGCCCATTTAAATATGTTTACCATGTCAACTAGTTTATCTTTGATGCATCCTTAAACTTGTCATGCATCCATATCTTGATCATGCTGGATCTTTTGCCGTAGAAGTAATTGTTGCATCCGGTGTTTGTTCTAGTTCGTTGCTTCTTCACGGATAGGACGTTGAGATGATGTGAGCATCGACAAGTTCTGTGGATGTACCTCTACTTGCTGGATTCCATGCAAGTATACTCACTTGCTGCCTATGGCTGCCTTTCATCACTTGTTACCGATTCTTCCCATTGCCTTTATTCTAGCCTTATGATTCGATGCTTGTGTCTCGATCCTATCATATGTTTACCTTGCAACCATGATATAGCCTTCCTTCCACTTCCTATTAACTGTTGTTTGTTTACCTTGTTAGCCCTCGTGTCGTAGTTGCATGCTTAGTGTTGTTTGCGCTCAAGTCTTGTTGTCCGTCTTATCACCTGTTTAGTTTGATAGTTGGGTTTCAACTTAATCAACAACATGTTAATGTTTTGGGTAATATTAATTTGATGATAAGGCACCGGCAGGAGGCCCGGCGTGGTTTTGAGGCCTGCTAGTGTCGAACTTAATTAGGAAAAGGGTCTTGTCCTCCGATCCATGATGAGCGCACTAACCGCGTGTGGGAAGCGAGTATGGGCGCCCCCCGCAATTCTGATTTGATTCGCATCTCGTCCAAATCGCCTCATTTAGTTCGGGTTTTCCATTTGCCGCATGCATATACAGGTGCGAACCCTTGGCGCCAGGGTGGAACTTTTGTAGTCGGCATTTAGGGAGACACGTTCTTAGAGTGCTATGAGGGTCCCCTTTTCTTCGTGGGGCTTGATTAGCCGTGCGCTCAATTGCACGGGGTTCTTTGGGCTTGATGCGAAGAAGAGTTGGGTTGTGTTGAGTGCCTCGCTTGGTGGAAGTGCATTTCCATCTGGCGGGTCATTCTTACGTGTACGGCCAAATTGGTGCATCCCTGCAGGGTTAAATCTTCTCGAGAAGCCGTGTTGTCCGCGGTTATGGATGACTTGGTGAAAGTGCTGGCTAACAAGTACTCAGACAACTTACACTTAACGATAATAACTTGACTAGTAATATAGATTACCTCCACCATAAAAATGAATCTCACCTTAATCAACCGTGTGAGTTTCCTTGGGTTGCTTCCTTAGTAGGGGGTAACACTGGATGGGTATTGTTTGGTGAGTAGTTGTAGTTGGTTCTGATACGCTATCTTATCCCTTTCTTTTAGCCGGATGTTGTAGCGCGTCTCTGTAGTTAGTTAGTGCAGCCCGCTGCCGCCTCTTTGCAATAATCCCTTCCTTTCCGTTGTACCCAAAGTATTTGTATCTTGTGATGATTGGTTACGCTGGTATCTTGTGATTATGGTTTATCCACTTGCCAGTACTTAACCGTACAGACCCACGAATTCATTTCGTGGCTGCATATTCCACATTGCAGTCAACAGGTTTGAAGTCTGACGACGTTAGCTTGGGAATCCCTCCGGCTTGGCCTGGGCAGGGATTGGACGCCATCGGTTATCTTCAGGACTCTTAGTCCAATTTGTATCTTGTCCGTAGTCGGACACTATGTTGTTTCTTCCGCTGTTATTTGGATCTTTGTATTGTATCAATTGTATCCTTGACTCGTTTGAGTCGTCTTGTATATACCTCCTCTGTTGTTGTTGTGGATTATTCGTGAACTATTGTAATGATTACCGAAAGTTGACAACCCGGGATCGTTATTATGCGGATTTTGGCGGGAACGCTGAAATCTGCATAGTGCCTGATCTCGGGGCGTCACATAAACCATTAGGAGTAACAAAGTAAAACCTTTCAATGAATCAATACTAAAAGACAAACCACTGTGCAAAGTATATTAGAGATGCTTTAAGCTTCAAGAAAAACAATATAATCATCCAAGGCATAAAAATCTCACAACAACTCCTGTTAGGATCAAGGCAAGTGACAACAGTATGCACATAGGAAAATCATTCAAATAATTGTGCACTCAAAACAAGAAAACGTTCTGTATTGGTTCCTGGCACCAGGATGTTGTGGCTAAAAGAACATTATGGGGGGTTTGTATGGTCAATGGAAGAAACTCTCACACAACTGAAAGTGATCATTAGACAAGGGGAAGTCTTATAATCGAAGTTATGCAAGGAGTAGTGGTGGCCACACACCGGATGCACATAGAGATATAAGTGTATGAAAGCTCTCCAATGGAATTAGTGGGGGTGCATCCAACCTACTTGCTCACGAAGACCTAGATCTCTTTTGAGGAGGCTCATCATTGGAATATACAAGCCAAGTTCTATAATCTAAATTCCCCACATATTTATGCAAGTAATAATATGAAAACTCTCTCCAAACTGAACTAATGATGCTAAACCAAGAACAAGTGTGGAATAAATGATCGTAGTCCTGCCCCCTCTCTCTTTATTTTCTCTCTTTTGCCGCTTTTTTCTCTTTTGGGATTTTTTTATATATAACCTCACTTGTAGGGGCAACACTCTATTTTACAATGAATCAACACACTTTTAGTACTCACAACTGAAACTGAAATATCTCTAATGAATGAAACTAAATGCTCATGCCAGTGTAGCAGTATGCAAAAATAATAATGAAGCATGACAAGTAACATAATGATGATGGATGTTGTATGGCAATATATCTCGGAATGGCTATGGAAATGCCATGGTAGGTAGGTATGGTGGCTGTTTTGAGGAAGATGAATTTTGGCTTATGTGTAGAAGAACAAAGTTCTACCACAGGGTTTGGATGCACTGGCAAAGTTTGCACCAACTCTCAATGTGAGAATGTGAAATGCACAGTACCGAAGAGGCTAGCAAATATGGATGGTGGAAGTGCCAGAAAACCGCAACATAGAACTCACAATTTAAAATATTACAAATAAAATCCTGATATCACAAGGCATAATGAAAATCACTCCAAGAGGGCGCGTTACAAAAATCCATTACGACTACTATCAGCAAAGGAAGTCATATACCATTATCCTATCATCTGGTTATTTGAGTGTGGCACAGTTTCAAGCTTCTAGACCAACCATTAATTTTTTTTACTCTACTAAACCAGCAAGTTTACCATTAAGCAAATTAATATCTCAAAATAACAGCAAATAATCAAGTGAACCAGTTTAATGATCTACAAGAATATGCAAGCTTTTTCGTTATACCATCTACCACACGTAGCATTTTCTATCAAACACCAAACAACAAAAACTCTCCAAGAGATATAGCAATGAAACAAGAGATAACTAACACAACTCTACTAAAACTAACAGCTCTAAATAAGAGATGCAAGAAAAACAGGAGCTAAACAAGAATTTTGCAGCAGCTAGAAGAAAAACTAAGAATTCGCGCATAACAAGTATTCAAATGAAAAAGAGGAGTGTGTCTCTCTCCCACACAAAGAATGCTAGGGTACAAATATATTATTGCAGCAAGGATAACAAAAGAAAACAAAGGAAAACAAAATAAAAACAAACATACGCTTCAACTAAACTTCATATGATGTGACCGAATAAAAATATAGTTTCACTAGAAATGACCTGATAAATTGTTGATAAACAAGGGGATGCCTTGGGAATCCCCAAGCTTAGATGCTTGAGTCTTCTTATAATTTTTTGGGATAAACCATGGTGGCATCCCCAAGCTTTGACCTTGCACTCTTCTTGATCACATTATATCATCATCTTCTCTTGACCCTTGAAAACTTCCTTCACACCACACTCAAAGAGTAATTCATATTAGAGGGTTAGTGCAACAATCAAAAATTCATGGGTTATGCATAGGAACAAGTTCTATTGATACTTTTAAACATTATGTATAGCCACTGATGTTTCGTGACCAAAGAAAACCACTTGACATCGTAAAAGATGAAATGCAAGAAAAATGGCAGAATCTACCAAAACCAGAACAGTAAGACGAATTTTTTCGGGGCACTTACGTTGCTCAGATGAAAATACTTAAAGAACAAAAAAGTTTCGGAATTAGCTGAGTAATAAGCACAAAACAATTCAAATCATTCTGATATTTCAGGATTTTATACGATTGTTTACGGTGCACAGCAGAAATTTGTTTCCTGCGCAGAAATCCAAAACTAACTCCAACTTTCATTAGAAACTTCACTTGGCACAACTAAAACATGAAAATAAACATACAAAAGAGTTTATACAGAAGTAGACAACACCTTTACTCAAATAAAACAGAGAAAAAAAAAGCAAAAATAAAACCATGGGTTATCTCCCAAGAAGTGATTTTCTTTAACGCCTTTTAGCTAGGTCCAGAAAAGTAGAATCAAGTGAAGAAGATGCTCACATAAGAAATATGAATTAAGCAAAAGAGAGAATCAAGAAGAAAGTATAAAACAAATTTAAGTCTAACCCACTTCCTATGCATAGGAATCTTGTAAAGAAATAAATTGAAGAAGCTCAAACCAGAAATCATGGGAAGGTAGAAAGAGCAATTTCAAAACTTTCAACAAAAAGATAGGTGTTTGAGTAACATGAAAATTCCTACCACCATATTTTCCTCTCTAATAATAATTTTCAGTAGCATCATGAACAAACTCAACAACATAATTATCACATAAAGCATGTTTGTCATTGTCTAAAAGCACACAATTGATGTCAAGCTCCAAAACAGTGGGATCATAATTTAAAATCAGCTCCTCTTTTTCCCCACTTTTAGCAATAGAAAAACAATATGATTGATCACTCATAAAAGGTATGGGATTACTAATAGCAATCCCATTTTCAGTAGCATTATGATTTATAACATCAAGTAACATAGGACCATCATCAAGAGCATTATCATATAAATTTTCTAAACAAACTTCCTCATTATCGTGCATATGAATAATTGGAATAAATAGAGGATCATCATAGGATTTATCGAAGTAGCAAGGATTATAATAAATAATAGTAACAATATCATTCTCACAAGTTTCATTCATAGTAGTATCAAGGTCACAAGTATAACAAGTATCAATTTCATCAAAAAGGGATATTTCAAAAGAATCAATAGGATCATAACTTTCATCAAATAATGTATGAGTTAAAGATTTACTCTCATTGGAAGGTAGACATGGGTAGCTACTCCATTCCTCCTCCTCTTGATCATCACTTCCCTCCTCTTTTTCATCCAATGAGCTTCCAGATTCAGTAGTTTCTTCTTCCATAGGTTCCTGCAAGGCATTAGTCTCCTCTTTTGGGGGGGAGAATCTATTAAGATATTTAAGTATGTAGTAATTACAATACTTGTAATTATCAAAGAAATATTCAACTATATCACAAATATCATATTTAGAAGGTGCATCATCAATACTTTCAAGCAAATAGGCAATTTTGAATGCACCCTTCCAAGCAATAAATTCCTCAATTTGTTCCACATCATAAAAGTCATAATTTCCCTTAACATAAGAAGATATGGTAACATTATCATTATACTCACATTGAAAAGGGAGGTGTTTATACCTCCTACAGCAACAAGATTTATCAAAGCAATAAGTAACATCATAAGTAGAGCACACGTTTTTAGCATAATCATGGAATTTATTAATTTGCTCCCATAAGTGTATCCCTTTTTGTGACAAGCGATGTTCCTTATAATATATTTTTTGTTCATCCATGAACCCACCTTGACAATAAGATCTAGTTTCAAAGACATCAAACATTGCTAGCAAGCATGATAAAAGCAAGTAACAAGCAAACCAATAACAAAGTAAAAATGATTGGAGCTGAGAGACTCCCCTTGCACAAACCTCTTCCTCCCTGGCAACAGTGCCAGAAAACTTGATTGTGTGATTGACACCCTCGTTGGTAAACCCCAAGAGAAAGGTTGTGAAGAGTGCAGCGGAAAGTTTTCCCTCAGAAAAGAAACCAAGGTTGAATCGACCAGTAGGAGGACAAGCAATCTCTGAAGGTTGATGCAGCTGAGATGGCAGGGCGCACTACCGGTTTAGCAGCAACGTGAACCTACACAACACAATCAAATCACTATGCCCCAATGAAGCAGTGAGGTTGTCAATCTCACCGGTTTTGCTGTACACTAAGAGGTTAAACATATGGTGTGGAAAACAATATGAGAACAATATGAAAACAATAGCAGCAATGTGAAAATAGTGGAAGCTGTGTGAAAGCAGTGGAAACAGTGTGTGTATTATCAGTATGAGAAAATGGACCTGGGTCCACAGTTCACTAGAGGTGTCTCTCTATAAAAGATAGCTAACATGCGTGGTGAACAAATTACAGCTAGGCAATTGACAGATAAAGAAACATGCATGACATAAACATTACTATGAGATTCATGCGGGCATTACAACAAAATACATAGATCGTCATCCAACTGCATCTATGACTAATAATCCGCCCTTCAAATATCATCCGAAAAAATGTTGGGTACTAAGTTGCAAGCAACGGATAATTGCAGTAAGAAAGGTGTATAATGTAAACAATGTAAACAAAGTAAACAACGTTGTTTTCTCCCTAATGGCAACAACACATCCTCCATCTGTCACGTTTATGTCACTCGAGCACAAATGCAAAGGAGGCATGAACCCACTATCGAGCATAAGTACTCTCTCTTGGAGTCACTAGCATCTACTTGCTTAAAGCATCTACTAACAACGGAGAGCATGGAAGATCATAAATAACATAGACATGAAGATAACATGGTAGATTGATAATCAATAGTCATAGAATTCAATAATCATCGGATCCCAGCAAACACAACATGTAGCATTACAAATAGATGATCTTGATCATGTGAGGCAGCTCACAAGATCTAAACATGAGGCATAAGGTGGAGAGTACAACCATCTAGCTACTCATATGGACACGTAGTCCAGGGATGAACTACTCACGCATCACTCCGGAGGCGGGCATGGTGGTGTAGACCCCTCCGGTGATGAATTCCCCTCCCGACAGGGTGCCGGGGAGAGCTCTAGAACCCTCCGGATCTAGGGTTGACGATGACGACGGCCTCGATTGTTTCTCGGAAAAAAGTGGTATATATTTAAGGTTGACGTATCGAGGGGATTAACTAGGCGAAAGGGCGATGGCTGTGGACGCTCAAGGGGCCCACACCACCCCCAGGTGCGGCCACGGGGCACGCCGCCTTATGGTGTGCCCCCTGTGCCCCTCCTCGGGCCACTTCAGGGCTCCGTGGAACCTTCGGGAATTCTAAGACTTCCGGACTTCGAATTTTCCAATTCCGAGAATATTTCCATAACAACTTTTCTGAAACTAAAAACATTAGAAAATAGGGAATTGGCTCTATGACATGTTGTCAATAGGTTAGTCCCGGGAAATCGATAAAAATGGCATAAAGTGTAAGAAAAACATGTAGCTTAAGGCATGAAAACAACATGGAACATCAGAAGTTATAGATACGTTTATGACGTATCAATACACCTCTCTAAAAAAATGTTTTCAATACCTCTCTTTAACAAAATAAAAGCTCTAGCACATGAGTGATCCCTACTTCCCTCTATGAAGGGCCTTTCTTTTACTTTTATGTTGAGTCTCCATCTTCTAACTTTATGCACAGTTGAGAGAGCATAGTTTCCATTCTGAGTTTAGTGTGCATTTGTCTCAGAAACATTATTAATTGATTCATGATGTGTTATTATTTGTTCTCAAATTATTTGTTCTAGTCTTCCTCTTAGACTTTGAAGGTGTCCTGACATTTATGTTTTGCCCCACTCTAAAGGACAAGCGAAATATCACTTTTCTATTTTATCTCTATGCTTGAAACAAACGTATAACTTTCGAGTGCATTAGTATTCATGATTTTTTGTTTGTGTTACTTCTCATGATGCAAAGTGATTGCTATGTTTTATTGTTAAAATTATATCTATCATGATTGTGTTAAAGTTCTATGATCTCAGCGATGCTTATGCTTTTACAATTTAGATGATCAAGTTTATGTTGGCAGCATATCACCTCAGAAATTATGTGTTTTTATCGTGATCCTACTCGAAGACGAGTAGGAACTAAGCTTGGGGATGTTGATACGTCATAAACAAATCTTTAATTTCTGATGTTCCATGTTGTTTTCATGCCATATGCTACATGTTTTCCTTACACTTTATGTCATTTTATCGATTTCCCGGGACTAATCTATTGACAAGATGCCACAGAGCTAGTTCCTATTTTCTGTTGTTTTTAGTTTGAGACAAGTTGTTATGGAAGTATTCTCGTAATTGGAAAATTTGAAGCCCGGAAGTCTTAGAATTCCAGAAGGTTCCAGTGAGTCACGAAGAGGCCCGGAGGGGCGCCACATGGGGGGCCACACCATAGGGCGGCGCGCCCCTGGCCGCGCCTAGGGTGGTGTGGGCCCCTCGGGCGCCCACCACCATCACCCTTTCGCCCATATATTATCCTTGATGCGTGAACCCTAAAAATATACCACTTCACCACGAAAAACACCCGAGACCGCCGTCATCGTCAACCCGAGATCAGGAGGGTTCTGGAGTTCTCACCGACACCCTGCCGGGAGGGAAAATCATCACCGGAGGGCTCTACACCACCATGCCCGCCTCCGGAGTGATGCGTGAGTAGTTCATCCTTGGACTACGGGTCCATAGCTGTAGCTAGATGGTTTTCCTCTCCCCTTTATGCCTCACATTTAGATCTTGTGAGCTGCCTCACATGATCGAGATCATCTTATTGTAAGGCTACATGTTTTGTTTGCTGGGATCCGATGATTATTGAATGCTATGTCTCTTGATTATGAATCTATCATGTTGTGTTCATGTGTATGTTATTTATGATCTTGCATGCTCTCCGTTGTTAGTAGATGCTCTGGCCAAGTAGATACTAGTGACTCCAAGAGGGAGTATTTATGTTCGATAGTGGGTTCGTGCCTCCTTTGCATCTGTGCTCAAGTGATAGAAATGTGACGGATGGAGAATGTGTTGTTGCCATTAGGGAAAAAACAACGATGTTTACTTTGTTTACATTACACACTTTTCTTACTGCGATTATCTTTTGCTTGCAACTTAATACCCAACGTTTGTTCGGATGATATTCGGAGGGTGGATTATTAGTCTGAGATGCAGTTGGATGACGGTCTATGTATCTTGTTCTAATGCCCGCATGAATCTCATAGTAATCATCATGTCATGCATGTTTCATTATCTATCAATTGCCCAACTATAATTTGTTCACGACGCATGTTAGCTATCTTTTATGGAGAGACACCTCTAGTGAACTGTGGACCCCGGTCCATTTTCTCATACTGATAATACAACCACTGCTTCCACTGTTTTCACACTTCTACTATTGTTTTCATATTGTTCTCATACTGTTTTCCACACCATAAGTTTAACCTCTTTGTGTTTAGCAAAACCGGTGAGATTGACAACCACACTGCTTCGTTGGGGCAAAGTGAATTGATTGTGTTGTGTAGGTTCCACGTTGCTGCTGAACCGGTAGTGCGCCCTGCCACCTCAGCCGCATCAACCTTCGGAAGTTGCTTCTTTCTACTGCTGGTCGATTCAACCTTGGTTTCTTTTCTGAGGGAAACTTGCTGATGTGCTCATAAAACCTTCCTATTGGGGTCTCCCAACGTGTGCACGACCTGCACCATCATACTCCGACCATATACATGCCTCTCTGTACACGCCACCATACGGGATGTTCCCTACTATATTAACACGTACCTGATACCCTACGGGTAAGCATTGTTCCCCTAAAGTTGATAGACTCGAGTTGAAAATTTTCATATGGCGTACTTGAGGAACTCATGATGCATACAGTCTCATGAAGCTTAGAACTGAACCGAATGCATGAAGACTCGGAGCTGAAGCCAAATCAATTTGAAGACATGTTTTTTTTAGCTTTGAGACACTATAGGAAAACCGCTCTATTAAGTGTGTTTGGTCTTCCAGACAGTACCCAAAAACTAGTTGTCGACTCAACTCAACTCAACTCATATCTACATCCAGAACATAAATTTCCTATTAAAATCCCTGTAAGTATCAGTCCGCTATTAAAATCTTGGGGACCTAGCTCTAGCACGAGGTTAAAACAAAGATTGTGAACTCATAAACCTATGATGAGTCTAGTGCCTCACATGAAGATAAAGTTGATACTACGGAGTTAAAGCTTCATGTCCACATTCTTCAGATCCATAAGATATACGTGATTGATGCCCAATTGCACATCGCCAGTTGAATAGGAAAACCTCAGATGAAAAAAAAACCTCTGATAAAGACTAGTCGTTACTGTGGTTCCCTTTTCCAACGGCCATATCTCTCATATGCCGGTAGCGATCAGAGTGGCCATGGTGATGATCATGGAACAATGTTGAAAATATCCCTACGTATTTTAGAAGGGATAAAGGATATGTTTCCTTATGTGGAAGTGGCAAACAACTCGGTGAAAAAGTGTTTTAAACTTATGCAATCATTCTCAAAAAACCGAAATCAATCAAAATTAGTATCTATAAGGTAGCAAAGTGAGATGGAACTTGTTCTGTACATGTTTTGGATGAGTTCCAAAGTTTGACACTATGACAAATTCTATAACAAAAGCTAGGTATATCGCTGCTTTTGAAGCCTCAAAGTAGATCGTTTGTATTTGTATTAAGAGGTTCGTAACTGAACTTGAATATACGGGGCAATGTTTGGTTCTCATTTTCCATGCACGCATGTTATAATTCTGAGTGTGCTGATTCCGTGGAGCTATATTGTGAGACAATTAGAGGCATCTTGGTATGACCAAGAAGCTAAGGTCCCTCCAGAAATCTTATGATTATTGTCGGGGGGTTACCCCCGAGTAGGGGTAAGGCAAGTGATAAAGGCAAGATCAATGGAGAGGTTTGGCTGAGTAGCTGGCTACCCGGTACACGCTACCCGGTCGACTGCTATTCGGCCATGCACGCTGATGGCCAGGAGAAAGAATCGAGGAAGTTATTCTCCTCCGAGTAGAGGAAGTGGTCCGAGTAGAGGGAGCGGTTTCCTACTCAGGCCAGAAGTCAAAGGAGACGTTCTGACACAGGATCCCGCGAATCCTGGATCCGTACTGGTGCACTGTTCATCTGCAGAGCGCGTGCTTATCCGCGCCAGGGTGTCAGCAGGGCGGTGCAGGTTAGGGGGCCTACCTTGTGGCCGTGTCAGTGATAACAGATCGTCATCTTGGTTTTGCACAACGACTTTCCACACAAGACAAACTAGGAAGCCAAAGCTGTCAGTGAGAAGCTGGAAGTGTGCAGTGTGCACACTATGTCGACATCTGTTTGTACTTTTCCCTCTTGGATGTATCCGGCTGGGCACCAGTATATAAAGTGCCCTGCCTCCTCCTGTGTGAGGGTCGCGGCTTTGGAGAGAACACTTAGCTTACACATCACGTAGAGTGAAGGGTGGCTACTCGGCTGTAGGCCAAACTTGTACTGTGGCTACTCGGTGACACACAAATACAAAGAGAGAAAGGCAGGAGTAGGGGTTTTACCTCCACACGACGGCCCTGAACCTGGGTAGATCTTGTTGTTTGCAGTGCTTGATTCATCCCACACGCGGCTACTCGCTGCGTGATCCCTCCCCGAGCACCTCCAGCGTTCATCGACCCCAAACAATTAGCCATCCTATGGCATCTGTCGTGATACCACCACGACAGTTGGCGCCCACCGTGGGGCAACCAGCGGCGCTGGCTGGAGTTCACGTTCGGACGGGATCCATTTCTACTACTGGGGAGCGCGTGGTCTGTGGCCTTGTCCACAGATTCGGCTCCTTCGACTTCGTCATCGACAACGCCGACGATTTCGGCGGCAGGGCCACGCCAGAGGGCGGCACGGTGCTCTCCTTCGGCTCGCACCTCGTCTACGTCGCCACCACCATCATCCGCGAGTACCCCGAGCAGGTGGACGTCACGGAAGATCCCCCTGCTGTCATTGCTGCACGCGGAAAGCCAACTGGCTGTTCTGCGGACAGCGTGGAAGTGCTGATGACCGGCCCGGCTATCGCTGCCGGGAAGGACGCGGCTGCATCCGCGGCGGTCGTTGAGGAACTCGCTGGCCCGAGCGAGCTCCCGAGAACGCACAAGCCCTATGAGCTGCCCCAGAACCTCCCGGGCTACATCCCTCCTTCCACGACATTGACGATACCGACATCCACCGTGCGAGTAGGCATGTCGCCTCCCACCGAGATCGAGCTTATGGCCATGAGGGCGCAGCTCGACCAGCAGCGCCAGGCGCTGCTCGCCGAGCAGCTGGAGCTGGAAAAGGTTAGGCTCGAGCTTAACCTGGACCAGAACGAGTACAACAGAGCTCACGGCTTTACGCCTGTAGTTAGGAGGCCTTCCAAGGCAGGCTCTACGCGCCGCAACCTAGGCACCGAGATGGCAGCAGTTGGTGAAACTGCTGGCCAAGCTGATAGCCAAAACACTGCCACCACCAGACCCAAATACAGAACCCCCGCCAAAACCCTTAGAGCTGCTGAGGCTGTAGCTGCTGAGTTGCCGCATCTCGCTGGCGACGCGCGCGTTAGGCAGCAGGAGAGGCTCAATGAGCTAGTGCTAGAGGCTGCTAGGCAGAACGAGGAGTTCCGGAAAGCCAATCCGGGTGCTGGAGCTTCTCAGGTGGTGCATTCGCATGCGGCTAGATCTAACGATCAGGCCTCATCACCGCATCCCAGCCGTGAGAGGGACCGGAGTGGGCACTCTGGCAGAGACAGGCAGATGCAGGTGTACGACCCGGCTGTCGCCGCGAAACAGCACGCTGTGCCGCGACAGTCCGGTCAAAAACACAACACTGCAGGAGCAGGCTATCAAGCCCATAAAGCTCATAGCCAGGCGCGAAATGGAGATCGCCCAGGCTTTTCTCAGCATCAGGTTGCTCATCCTACCCGGCAGAGACCGCAGCCGCGTGCGATCGCGCCAGCCGCCAACCCGGTGGAGCAACCTGCAGTCGTGCAGGTGGACAGATATGATGATGGCTACTCGGCTATGGGGTTGACTGGCTATGATATCATGGATCGCGTGGGTGAGCGTGTGCTGGAGCCTAGTGATGCCAGGCACAAGCTGGACCGGATTAACCAATCCGCACAACTCGAGAGCAAGGGGCCGCCTAGCCCAGAATGCTTTGGCCCACGCATCATGACAGAGCCATCCGTGAAGCAGTTCCAGCTCGCTAGGGGGACCAAGTGCTACAACGGCAGCACCAAGCCGGAAGACTGGCTTAATGACTATGTCAGAGCCGTGCACATTGCAGGCGGCAACCGGGGATGGGTCGTGCGGTACATCCCGCAGATGCTAGAAGGACCAGCAAGAACTTGGCTCAACAACCTGCCCAAGCACAGCATCAACTGCTGGCTTGACTTCGCGGAGGCCTTTGTCAGCAACTTCACCAGCACTTACCAGAGGCCGAATAGGCCGCAGCAGCTATCCGCTTGCAGGCAGCGGGAAGAGGAGACGGACCGAGAGTATCTTACTCGGTGGAGTACTCTGAGGAACACCTGCGAAGGTGTGAACAAGGCCCAGGCCATCACTTGGTTTGCGCAGGGCTGCAGGCATGGCAGCATGTTGTGGCAAAGACTGCAGAGAGAGATGCCGAGTACTCTCGCTGAGACCATCCGGATTGCGGATCAGTACGCACTTGGTGACCCAACTCAGCCTCTTCTTGATGCTGCTGAGCCGAGAAGGAACTACAACAACAACAAGCGCAATGAGTTCCGCAACAAGCGCAGAGGTGACCGGATTGATACCCGGTACGATCCTGAGGAGGTGAATGCTGTGGCTACCGGAGCTGGGAGTAGCCAGAGGCCAAAAACTGCTGGAGCCTAGTACGGGCAGAACCAGAATCAAGGCCAAGGCATCAAGAAGCCGTACAACGCTCCCCAGCAGGGTAGCGGCAACTCGGGTCCTGTTCAGAACTTTGTCTTCAAGGACATGAAGGATGGCCCATGCAGCTTCCATACTCGGCATCCCGCTAGACCCGCCAACCACACTACTCGGCAGTGCAGTTGGTGGGAAGAGATCAAGAATGAGGGCCTGCCTCCTCCTCCTCCTCTGCCAGCTGCGAATGCCATTGTGAAGCCTGCTCGCGCACCGGCTGTCCGGCCTCCAGCTTTCCCGAGAAGAGAGAATGTGAACCAGGTGGCTTTAGGAGCCAACCGCTACTTCAACAATGATGGCTACCGCAACAACAACAACAACAACGACCGCAACCGCAACAATAACAGAGGTAACAACAACAGAGGTAACAACAACAATGGTAACAATGGCGATGGAGGCCGCAACCAGTACCAGGAGCATCACGAGAGCTACATGATCTTCACCTCTGAGCCCGTCGACAATCAGTCTCAGCACAGGCGTGCCATGGAGGTCAATGCTGTGATCCCTGCTGTTCCTCACTACCTGCACTGGTGCAACCAAGAGATCACGTGGTCCAGAGCGGATCATCCTAAGGTGATGCCCAACCCGGGTAGCTACGCCTTGGTGGTGGATCCCACCTTTTTGGGTACTCAGAAGAACGTGAGGTTCAGCAAGGTACTGATCGACAACGGCAGCAGCATCAACATTGTGTACAGAGACACGCTTGCGAAACTCGGTATGGCCGAGAACATGCTGCTACCCAGCAAGACCACTTTACACGGCATTGTGCCAGGAGTTTCTTGTTCCCCGATTGGCCGAGTGTGGATAGACGTTCTATTCGGCACCAGGGAGAACTGCCGCACAGAGAGCCTGCAGTTTGAGGTAGTTGATCACCAGAGCCCCTATCACGCCCTACTCGGCAGGCCGACTCTAAGCAAGTTCATGGACTCTACTCATGCTGCATATTTGAAGATGAAGATCCCTGGTCCCAATGGCGTGATCACCATCTCTGGTGATTACAAGAAGTCTATGGAGTGTGCCTCTGCTGGTTCTCAGTTGGCGGAGTCTATGGTGATTGCTGCCGAGAAGAAGAAGATGTACGAGGTGGTGGCTATGGCGCAATCCGCGCAAGGTGGTGCGCCTGGCATGCCGAGTTCCCAGCATGGGACGGCGTTCCAAGCATCCCAGGAGACGAAGAAGATCTAGGTCGACCCTGAGTTCCCCGACCGTGTTGCCATCATTGGCTCAGGGTTGGGAGAGAAATAGGAAAGCGAGCTCATCCACTTCCTCCGTGAGAATCGGGACGTGTTCGCCTGGTCCAATGAGGATCTACCAGGTGTCCCGAGGGAGTTGGTTGAGCACTCGCTACATGTGCGCCCTGACGCCAAACCAGTGAAGCATGCTATACGCCGCTTCGGAGATGAGAGAAGGAAGGCCATTGGTGATCAGATTACCAAGCTGCTGACAAGTAATTTCATCATGGAGGTGTTGCATCCGGATTGGCTAACCAACCCGGTCATGGTTGAGAAGAAGAAGGAGGACCCCAAGGCCGCTACCGCATGGCGCATGTGCGTCGACTACACCGACTTGAACAAGGCCTGCCCCAAGGATCCCTTTCCACTACCCCACATCGATCAGGTGATCGATTCCACTGCTGGTTGTGAGCTTTTGTCTTTCATAGATGCCTACTCTGGTTTTCATCAGATAGCTCTCAACCCTGCTGATCAAATAAAGACTGCTTTCATTACCCCGTACGGGGCTTATTGCTATCGTGTCATGTGCTTTGGGTTGCGGAATGCGGATGCTACTTATCAGAGATGCATGCAGAAATGCTTGCATGATCAACTCGGCAAAAATGTGCAGGTGTACGTAGATGACATTGTCATCAAAACGAATAAAACACATACTCTGCTTAGTGACCTTGAGGAAACTTTTGCTAATTTGCGCAAGTATAAGATGAAGCTGAACCCGAGTAAATGCACCTTTGGCGTCCCGACTGGCAAGCTACTCGGCTTCTTGGTATCCAGTCGGGGCATTGAGGCCAATCCTTCAAAGATAAAAGCTATTGAGAGCATGTCTTTGCCGAGATCCCTGAAGGATGTGCGAAAATTCACTGGTTGCTTGGCATCTCTGAGTCGTTTCTTGGGCAGAATGGGCGAGAAGGCCCTGCCTTTGTATCAATTGATGAAGAAAAGCGACAAGTTCGTCTGGACACCGCAAGCTGATGTGGCATTCAATGAGCTGAAGGCGATGCTGGGTAGCGCTCCCATCTTGGCTAGCCCGCTACCCAAGGAGCCAATGCTGCTATATATTGCCGCTACCAACCGGGAAGTCAGCGTGGTGATTGTGGTGGAGCGAGAAGAGGAAGGCAAAAGTGTGCAGCGGCCAGTGTATTATCTCAGTGAGGTGTTGTCCAGCTCCAAACAGAACTACCCGCACTACCAGAAGATGACTTACGGCGTGTACCTGGGCGCCAAGAAGCTGAAGCACTATTTCCAAGAGCATCCCATCACTGTGGTGAGTTCTGCTCCCATCTCGGACATCATGGGCAACAAGGAAGCAAGTGGCAGAGTAGCCAAGTGGGCAATTGAGCTGGCCGCGTACGCTCCCGCGTATGCGAGAAGAGAAGCCATCAAGTCTCAGATTCTGGCGGAATTCCTTGTGGATTGGGCTGAGGTGCAGTACGAGCCTCCTACTCCGGTATCCAATTACTGGAAGATGCACTTTGATGGTTCCAAGGTGAAGGAAGGCTTGGTTGATGGCGTGGTGCTCACGTCACCCAAGCGAGATCAACTCAAGTACGTGCTGCAAATTCACTTCAAGGCATCCAACAACGTAGCAGAGTACGAGGCTGTGGTACATGGCTTGAAGGTAGCCAAGGAAGTTGGTGTGCAGCGCATCATATGCTATGGCGACTCGGATCTGGTTGTGCAGCAAGTTTCTGGTACTTGGGATGCTCTGGATGCCAACATGGCGTCATACCGCTTCCTGGTCCAAACCATGACGGGATTCTTTGAAGGCTGCGAGTTCCAACACATCCATCGAGCAGAGAATGAAGCAGCGGATGAACTTCCAAGTTGGGGTCTTCTCGGCAATACATCCCGGCTGGGATTGCCTTGGAGCATTTGAGAAAGCCATCCATCAAGCCATCCCCCAACTCGGAGTCCATTTTTGTTCCTTCTCTGCGTAATGAAGAAGCTATTCCAATGGAGATTGATTGGGAAGGTTCAAAAGAGGACCCGGGGACTGCAGTCTCCATCCCGGGGACTGGCGCCTGCAACCCGGGGACTGTCCCTCCTTACTCGGGGACTGCCCCTCTCAACTCGGGGACTGTCGCGTTCATTGAGGAAGTCCTTGCAAACCGTTCGGGGCTGCAGAGAGTTAACCCCAACTCAGAAAAAGACGCAGTGGTGGCTGTTCCGATGGAAGTGGACGAACCAGTGTTTCCCGCACGGGAAACACCGAGTTGGGCTATGCCCATATTATCCTTTCTAAAAGATGGCACCCTGCCAAATGATGAGGTTACCGCAAGGAAAATTCAGAGAAGATCCAAGGGCTACACCATCTTCAGAGAAGTGCTGCATAAAAGAAGTCCCACTGGCGTGTTGCAACGCTGTGTGGAACCGGAAGAAGGAGACGAAATTCTGGTGGAGATACATCAAGGAGAATGCGGGCATCACGCCTCTTCGCGAGCTCTAGTCAAGAAGGCTTTTCGGCATGGCTTCTTCTGGCTCACTGCTTTGAAGCAAGCTGAAGATATTGTGAGGAAGTGCAACGGCTGCCAGAGATTCGCAAGTAAGATCCACATGCCTGCTTCCGAGTTGAAAACCATTCCCATTACTTGACCATTTGCTGTTTGGTGTCTGGATATGGTTGGTCCCTTCAAGCCGGCTAGAGGCAACATGACTCACATCTTGGTCATGGTTGATAAGTTCACCAAGTGGGTTGAAGTGAAGCCTATTCAGAAATGTGATGGAGCCACTGCTGTGAGTTTCCTGAAGGATGTGATCCTGAGATACGGCTACCCGCATAGCATCATCACGGATAACGGCACGAATTTTACTGAGGGTGCCATGGTGAGATTCTGCAGAGATAAGCACATCCGACTAGATGTCGCGTCTGTCGCGCATCCCGCCTCCAATGGGCAGGTGGAAAGAGCAAATGGCATGGTGCTTTCAGGCATAAATCCAAGGCTAATTGAGCCGCTGCTGAAAACACCTGGGTGTTGGCTAGACGAGTTGCCAGCAGTGTTGTGGAGTCTAAGGACTACCCCTAACCGGTCAACCGGCTACACACCATTCTTCTTGGTTTATGGGGTTGAGGCCGTGTTGCCAATTGACCTAGAGCATGACTCCCCCCGAGTAACCCTCTACACTGAGGCGGAGGCGAGAGAAGCTCGAGAAGATGACGTTGACCTGCTAGAAGAAGAAAGAGAGCTTACTCTGTCACGATCAGCTGTTTACCAGCAAAACTTGAGGCGTTATCACAGCCGGAAAGTAAACCCAAGGGTTTTCCGAGAAGGAGACATGGTGCTTAGGCTCGTGCAGCGCACAGCCGGGATGCACAAGCTATCTCCTCCATGGGAAGGGCCATTCATTGTGAGCAAGGCTCTACACAATGATGCCTATTATCTTGTTGACGCGCAACCATCCTAGAAGAACAGGCCGGATAAAGCCGGGGAGGAATCTAAGCGTCCCTGGAATGTAGCTCTACTCCGTCGCTTTCATTCGTGAGCAAAAATATGTATGTACCCTCTTATCCGAGTTAAACCTCTACTCTACAATCTGAAATTGAACTCGGGGACTGCCCTCGTCCAAACTGTTCCTTGTGTTTACTCTGCTTTACTTTGTCTATTCGGTTGAACCACTTAGAATTTCAAAAGCATACAAAGTAGTGTGTTTAAACTCACCGGACACTCTGCGACTCTGTTGCTGTCCGCAACCCGGCTTCATGGCAAGCCAGAGAACAAGCCAAAGAGTCAATGAAGACATGAAAAGTTGCAAAGGAAAGGAAGCGTGTGGCAACCGAGTAGAGTGTTTTTTGCTGTTTTTTTCTTTCCGGCTAAGTGGTGGGCAGCGTTACTATGAATTTTTCTAAGTGGCTAAGTATTTGAAACTCCTACTTTGAACTCTTGTGACTCGACTACCAACAAAGCAACAAGTTGCAGGTAAGAGATGAGACAAAAAGGAAAGAGCGGATAAAAAATGCAACTCGGGGACTTGCATGATAACGCAACCCGGCATCGAGCCAGAATCGCTCAAATACTAAGTATAAAACATCAAACTGGAATAAAAACTGAGTAGCAACGGAAAAGATAAATTGTTTGATACATATGCACCCGGCATCCCGGTTATTTGATAAAAAGTTTTGGAGCATAAGTGTTTTCAGGAGGTAACTAATTGGAAGTAGTAGTGTTCTCCAAGTTGGCGTTAGCAGCATCAGCTTCAGTGTTGGCAGCAGCTTGCTCAGAGGTGGCAGTGGCCACCGAGATGGGATCGGTAGCTGAAGTAGAGGCAGTGGACTGCGTGCGGAGTAGCGCCGCGTCGTCAAGGGCCGCGCCAGAAGACGAGCCCAGCTCGGGAGCCGCATCCTGGCTCACCATCTCGGCGGTGATGGTGGCGTCTTGGTTTTCAGCATCCGGCTTCTCGTCGCTATCCGCAGCAGCCTTGCCCTTCCCCTTCCCGGATCCGTCCTTGGCACCAGTGTTTTCGAAGCAACTCAAGTCATCCGACTCGGTGTCCTCGTCCTCATCTTCATCTTCATCTTCATCCTCGCCTTCCACCTCGGTGTCAGGCTCGGTGGGACCGTCGATGAAGATAGCAGTGTCCGCGTAGGAGGCGATCTCGTGCGCAACTGCCTTGCGGCGAGCCACGCAGTCGGGATCCTCCTGCCACTTCAAGTTCTGGCGCACCTCAAGGATGGTATCGAGGTTCAGGTTCTCGTACCAGCTGCAGATGAAGAGGAGTAGCATATCGGCGCCTGCCCGAGCTCCGGACGCACGCCATTTCTTCAACTCGGCCTTGGCACCATTGAGCTTCTCGGAGAGCGCGCGGATGGTCTCTGGCGCAGGGTCTTGAGGCCAGAACAGAGCATGAAGCTTGAAGGCTGTGGACACCAAGTCGGTGCCCAAGCCCCTAAGATGGTGGAGCTGTGACTGCATGCTCATGAGATTGTCCTCAATTGTAGACTTGGTGTCCGTGGGTAGTCCTTTCTCAGCTCGAATCTTTTGCGCCTTAGCCAGGGCAGGTATGCAAGCCGAGCAGAGGTCAGGGAAGATTTCTGAAAATGCTATCATAAAGGATTAGAAACGGAGGCAGAGAAGAGATGCAAATCAAGCCAAACAGAAGAAGAAGGAAACAGGCAGGTGCAGAGAAGCGCGAACTTACTGTTAAGTTCGCAGAGTAGCACTTCCAGCTTTTTCCTCCAAGCCTCCTCATCCGCAATATGCCTCTCCTCGACTTTGCGAGCAGTGCCAAGCTGGAGCATGAGATCCGCATTGCTTTTCTTCAGCACCTCGTTTTCCAACTCGAGGGCCCTCTCCTTGGCCTTGGCTGCTGCCTTGATTTTGTCCTTCTCGGCGGCTTGATCTATGGCATCCTGAAGGGCAGTCCTCAATTGGACCTGCAACCGTTCCAACTCGGCGTCGTGTTTGTCCTTGAGCTCTGTTTCTTGGCTCTCCAGTTGCTGCTTCACCTCGGCAGGCTTCAGGCAATCAAGATGCTCCTGACGGAACTTCTTGTACTCTTCTGCGGAAAGAAACAGCACGGTGAGCAGAGTAACCAAGAGAAAGGAGAGAAACAAGCACAGAAGGATCAGCAACTCACCTTCCATCTCCTTGATCTTGCTCTCGGCGGAGGCAACGAAGACATGGCAATGTTTGTGTTCCTCTGCCATCGCCTGAAACTTGCCTGCAGAGTAGAAGGAGTTAGAGCAAAGAGCAAACGCGGGCATAAACACAAAACACATGAACCGAATAGCTAGATGCTTACTCTCAAGTTCGGAAATTTGGAGGGCACGATCAACCGCAGCCTGCTCCGTCTCAGCGTCAGTCTTACGCTCCTTCTCCAGGGCCTCAATGCGCCTCCTTGCGATGCTATGATTCCAGAGCAGCCGCCGGAACAGATTTGTCCTCTTCATGAGGCTATTCTGTGAAAAAGAAAGAAAAGGAGTTAGATGATTTTTTGAAGATTTGGCCCGAGAAGACGGCAACTCGGGTGAGTACTCGTCTACTCGGCCCGAATCTCGGGGACTGGGTAATGGATAAGGAGAAAAAGAAGAATAGAAGAGAAGAAAAGTTGCAACTCGGACCAAGCAACAACTCGGAACAAGCAAATGAAGCTTACAGCGTATGTCTGTTCGAGGTCTTCGGCGGCCTTGCGGTGAACGAATAGCTTCGCGGCCAGTGTGCTTGTAGTGGAGGAGATGGTCATGGGATTGTAGCCCATGTCAGCTTTGTTCCAGTCAATGCGCCAGTGGTCCAGTGGGCCCACGGTCATGCCATCCCAAGTTTTGTTGCCATGGACGGCGCTTTCCCACACCTGGTCGATGAAGCCTACTCGGTCAATAATCTGCTCGAGCCCCTCGGATTGCATCTCAGTCTCCTGGACCTCGCGTGAATAGATCGAAAGGGCCTTCTTCTTATCCGGCAACTTGGAATCTACCGCTTGGGCCTGGGCGCCCTTCGTAAGGGCGACCCGCTGCTCGGTCTTGCTCAACTTGATACCATGCTGCTTGGCCATCTGCAACATGTAGGGCAGGAAGCTGGGCTGCGACTGAGGAGCGCTCGCGCTCGATCCTTCGCCCACGCCAGCAGAACTGCCAGGAGCGCCAAGTGTAAGCTGCGCGCTCTTAGCAGCAGCCTTCCCGGTTGATTTCGGCGGCGGCATCATAGCAGCATCCTGCGCAGCGTTGCGCGGTGGATTCCTGCGATCCCGGGCGTCAGACTGGATGACCTTCTTGCCGGCAGCATCCGTCTGAGAAGCAGTCTTCTTGGCACCTTGCTTGGGAGGAGGGCTCGACGCGGTCTTCTGCGTGCCTTGCTTTGCGGGAGGGCTCGGTGCAGTCTTGGTTTTCTTCTGTGGTCGTGGAGGGCTCGATGCGGTAGGTGGAGTAACCTGTTGAGTAGGCGGCACAGGAGGCCGGCTACCCGGCGCAGCGTCCGGCTGCGCTTGGCCCTACAGGTCTTGCTCCACCACAGTATCCTCAGCCCGCTGCTCGGCAGCGGGATTCGGGCGTACATCTTCAGTTTCTTGATGGGTATTCTCCCCAGCTGAGGCAGCTAGGGGAGAAGAGGGCGTCTCATCGTGAGCAGCATCCTGCACGCTCTGATCCGCGCGGGCCTGCTGCTCCAAGTCCATGTCTTGGGCACCAGCGCCCATGTCCTCGGCGTTGGTGCCTTCTTCTTCTTCCTTCACGGGAGAGGGCGCACGCGTCCTATCCCGTGCTGCTGGCTCATCCTCGTCCTCGGAAAGATCAATGAGCGACTCGAGGTCGATGGGTGATTTTCTCTTGGAGGTGGCGGGAGCCGCAGCAGCATCGGCATCCAAAGGATCACTGAAGGAGAAAGGGAGTTCAGAAAAAGAGGAGGGGAAGAGAACACCGAGAAGCAGCAG
The DNA here is from genome assembly GCA_028641055.1 of Alopecurus myosuroides. Lineage (NCBI taxonomy): Eukaryota > Viridiplantae > Streptophyta > Magnoliopsida > Poales > Poaceae > Alopecurus > Alopecurus myosuroides. Next base: position 283,429,717 of record CM054057.1, on the reverse strand, counting down.
CAGAATATAACATAGAAGGAAATTACTTACCCTTTGCGGGTAGGGAGTGGCCTTCTGCTTGAAACCTTCTTCTTCTTCTCGGGTTTCTTGGCCTTCTTGGCAGCGGGCTCTTGGGCACCGCTACCTGCCCTCTTCCGAGTGGTAGGAGCAGCCACAACGACGGGATCGACGTCGAGGACATCCTCGTCTTCCTCGTCCGCATCGGGGTCATCTGTAGAGTAGAGGAGAAGAAGGAGTTGAGAAGCGGAAAGGAAATGGGATTGCGCTACTCGCAACTAGAGAGGCAAACTCAGTCACCTTCTTCGTCGTCCTCGGACCAGTCCCGAATGGACGCATCAACTTGGTGCTTACCCTGCTGTTCGGAGTGAGGAACACAGAGGGTGGCCTGGGTGTCGTAGGCGGTCTCGTCATCCTCTTCCCGGTCTTTGCTCCAGTTGCGCTCTAAGCGCTCCTCGTTCTCAGCGAGCTGGCAGTCAATGTGCTGGAAAGAAAGGCAGGCAATACAAGTCAGTTGAGCAAAAGGCTAAGGGATCCTACCCGGTATGGCGTGCAAACACAAAGCACATAAAGCCAATGAGATGATAGTGGTGTCCTATTCAGAGTAGCATGCAAACACAAAGCATATTTGGCATATTTGGCTAAGGTTCTCTACTCAGCATGGCGCGCAAACACAAAGCACATGAAGCCAATGGGATGCTAGTGGTGTCCTACTTGGCGCAACATGCAAAGACTAAGCATACTAAGCTGGAAAGCCACCTACTTGGTATCAGAATGCAGAAATAAAGCATAGAGCGCTAACCGGTTCGATTGGCTTGTCACGGCTATACGGCACGAAGCCGTATTGCCAGCTGTCGGTGAGGCCGGTCTTCATGATGGAGCGCGCCCAGACGGCTACGTCCGCTGTACTCAGCTCGAACGTGGTGGTCCTCGTGCAGTCCCTGCTTCCTCCCATGTAGCACATGAGGTGGGAACGGCGCTGAAGCGGGAGCACCCGCCTCGAGATCCAACACGCGATGGGATCATCGCGTTTGAATCCCAACTCCCTCAGCTCGGCGAGGCGCTTCTCGACCTGAAGGATATCGCCTTCCAGCTTCGGCTTGTATCCCCAATTTTGCTGAGTGGGCGGCGTGTTCGTCCACTTGGGGAGCCCTATCCGGTCCGTGACCTGCGCTCCTTCTTCGGCGGGAACGTTCTTGACGTAGAAGAAGGTACGCTGCCACTTGCGCACCGTGTCGAGCCCCTTGATGCGCGGGTGGTTGGCGGAGCTGCGCTGCAGCATCATTGCACTTCCCGTCTTCGTCATGCTGCGGGAGCTCTCCGTGCTTCCGGGCTTGGGGACGCTCTGCTTCCGGAAGAAGAAGTAGCGCGCCCAGGTATGCACCGTTGGGCGCACACCCAGGAACGCCTCGCAGACCACAGCGTGATACGCGAGCATCACCATGGCGTTAGGAGGCAGGTGGTGCGGCTGCAGCCCGAAGTTGTTCAGGAATTCTTTGAAGAAATCCAAAACGGGCAGGCCGAATCCTCGCTTGAAGTGGGCGAGGAACACGACGAACTCGCCCTCCTGCAGTGCGGGGACGATTTCGCCGTCAGCGGGCCTACACCGCACGCCGGGAGGAACACGGCGGGTATTTACCAACCATTGGCAATCCTCCGCCGTGACCTCAGATCCTGCCCAACCGGAGCGAGCATCGTCATCGCGAGCCATGGGGAAGAGATGATTTGGTGGAAGATTCGTGGAGATTTGGTGGAGGAGTGGCTAGCTTTCCGGCGTCACACGTAGCAGCGGCACGGCAAAGGTGCGCGGCGGCGGAGTGCTCTGTGGCGGCGGAAAGGCGAAGAGGCAAGAGGTGAATGCGAGCAGGAAAGAGAAGGAGGAGTTACCGAGGGGGTATTTATCTCTCCCCTCGGGTTGCCGTTACCAGCGGAGTTAGTGGGATCAGTTGTGCGTGGGGATCGTGCGACGTGGGGTGCGAGCCAGTTAGAAACGCACACAGCGCAGGTTGCGCGCGTAACGGGCGCAATTGATCCCACGTCGAGATCGTGGGCTAATAACTGCAGTTGAAGTGACCTAGCGGGCCGGTGGGCCCAGGTCGCAGTGATGGGCGCGTCGCCTGTCATATCCCGGGCACCGAGGCGTCGGGGGTACGAGGGCGTGACACGTGCCCAGTTGTGATGCGAAGAGATGGATTTGCTCTGCCACGCTGAGATTCTGTTCAGGATTTCACAAAGTCATTTTACTCGGCGAGAGAGAAGAGAAATGCTGCTACTCGGAAAATAAGAGACTCAAGCAAGAAGTGGAGGCTACTCAGAGGTGCTACTCGGCATCTTACGGTTCGAAGGCAAGATTTGTTTTAAGCTGGAAGAGCCCAGTGAACAAGTTCGCAGGACTCTACCAGCTTCGGGGACTAATGTCGGGGGGTTACCCCCGAGTAGGGGTAAGGCAAGTGATAAAGGCAAGATCAAAGGAGAGGTTTGGCTGAGTAGTTGGCTACCCGGTACACGCTACCCGGTCGACTGCTATTCGGCCATGCACGTTGATGGCCAGGAGAAAGAATCAAGAAAGTTATTCTCCTCCGAGTAGAGGAAGTGGTCCGAGTAGAGGGAGCGGTTTCCTACTCGGGCCAGAAGTCAAAGGAGCCGTTCTGACACAGGACCCCGCAAATCCTGGGTCCGTACTGGTGCACTGTTCATCTGCAGAGCGCGTGCTTATCCGCGCCAGGGTGTCAGCAGGGTGGTGCAGGTTAGGGGGCCTACCCTGTGGCCGTGTCAGTGATAACAGATCGTCATCTTGGTTTTGCACAACGACTTTCCACACAAGACAAACTAGGTAGCCAAAGCTGTCAGTGAGAAGCTGGAAGTGTGCAGTGTGCACACTATGTCAACATCTGTTTGTACTTTTCCCTCTTGGATGTATCCGGCTGGGCACCAGTATATAAGGTGCCCTGCCTCCTCCTGTGTCAGGGTCGCGGCTTTGGAGAGAACACCTAGCTTACACATCACGTAGAGGAAGGGTGGCTACTCGGCTGTAGGCCAAACTTGTACTGTGGCTACTCGGTGACACACAAATACAAAGAGAGAAAGGCAGGAGTAGGGGTTTTACCTCCACACGAGGGCCCTGAACCTGGGTAGATCTTGTTGTTTGCAGTGCTTGATTCACCCCACACGCGGCTACTCGCTGTGTGATCCCTCCCCGAGCACCTCCAGCGTCCATCGACCCCAAACAATTAGCCATCCTATGGCATCTGCCGTGATACCACCACGACAATTATACAGAGAAAATTTTACTCCATTGTGATAGATGTAAATGCATGCAATATACACATGGACCTGATGTTTCAAGTCCGAGGATGAAGTCTCTACCACAGAGCGGAGCATTAGCAACACTGGATTTCCATTGGTGTTAAGGGACTTGTGTAAACTAGATTAGTGACTCTAGTTTAAGTGGGAGACTAAATGAGATATTGCCTAGAGGCAATAATTATTATTATTAATATCTCAATTCGTAATTAGTGTTTATATTTATGTGCTATAACTGCTGATACGTCGTAAAAGTATCCATAATTCTAATATTCCATGTTGTTTTCATGCCATATGCTACATGTTTCCTTTACACTTTATGCCATTTTTATCGATTTCCTGGGACTAACCTATTGACAAGATGTCACAGAGCCAGTTCATGTTTTATGTTGTTTTTTAGTTTCAGAAAAGTTCTTCTGGAAATATTCTCGGAATTGGACGATTCGAAGCCCGGAAGTCTTAGAAAGTTGTCGCGCACACGGAGTCCGGAGGAGACCCCGAGGGGAGCCACAGGGCCCCACACAATGGGTGCGTGCCCCCCTCCTGGCCACGCCCAGGGGTGGTGTGGCCCCACTGCTCACCCACCGATGTTGCCCTCTCGCCTATGTATTGTCCCCAAAGGGTTAACCCTAAATACAGAAGCCTTTTCCACAAAAAATATCCGCAACCGCCGCCATCGTGAACCCTTGTTCAAGAGGGTTCTGGAGCTCTCCCCAGCACCATGTCGGGAGGGTGAATCATCACCGGGAGGGCTCTACACCACCATGCCTGCCTCCGGAATGATGCGTGAGTTGTTCATCCTTGGACTACGTGTCCATAACAGTACCTAGATGGTTGTTCTCTCCTTTTTATGCCTCATGTTTAGATCTTGTGAGTTGCCCTACATGATCAAGATCATATTATTGTAATGCTACATGTTGTGTTTTCTAGGATCCGATGAATATTGAATGCTATGTCTCATGATTATCAACCTATCATGTTCTTTCATGTGTACGTTATTTATGATCTTGCATGCTCTGTGTTGTTAGTAGATGCTCTGGCCAAGTAGATGCTAGTAACTCTAAGAAGGAGTATTTATGCTCGATAGAGGGTTGATGCCTCCTTTGCATCTATGCTCGAGTGAACGAAACGTTACAGATTTTGGGGATGTGTATTTGCCATTAGGGAGAAAACAATGGTCTTTACATTTTTTACATTATGCACATTGTTTACTGCGATTATCTGTTGCTTGCAACTTAATAACCAATGTTTGCTCGGGTGACATTCTGAGCGTGGATTATTAGTCATAGATGCAGTTGGATGACGGTCTATGTATCTTGTTGTAATGCCCGCATGAATCACATAGTAATCATCATGTCATGCATATGCACTACAGTGCAGCCTTTATATCTGTCAATTGCCCAGCTGTAATTTGTTTACCACACATGATATCTATCTGTCTTAGGGGAGACACCTCTAGTGAACTGTGGACCCCAGTCCATTTTCCTCATACTGATAATAAAACCACTCCATTCCCTGTTTTCATACTGTTGCTATTGTTTTCCTACTGCCATCACTATTCTCTTTCATCTACTGTGAAAGGACACGGATGTCGCCTAGAGGGGGGTGAATAGGCGTTTAAAAATAATTACGGTTAAGGCTTGAATAAATGCGGCATAAAACTAGCATTTAATTTATCAAGCCAAAACCTAAACAAACTAGGTTCACCTATGTGCACCAACAACTTATGCTAAACAATTCAAGCAACTATGTGATAGCAAGATATGTTACTTCAAGCTCGATGGCTATCACAAAGTAAATTGCATAAGTAAAGAGACCGGGTATAGAAATAACCGAGAGACGAGGAGACGATGATTTATCCCGAAGTTCACTTCCCAATGGAAGCTAATCTCCGTTGCAGAGGTGTGGAGTCACAATGACTCCAAGCGCCCAATGGCTCACCTTATTCTCCTCGTGCCTCCACCAATGCGGAGTGACACGATCCACTATGGGACCTTTGAGGGAGGTCACCGATCCCGTACAAGGTTGGGGCAATCTCCACAACTCAATTGGAGGCTCCCAACAATATCCCGCGAGCCACCAAAACTCCGAGATAGCAACAAGGTCCCGAGCCACCAAAACTCTGAGACAACAAGGTCCGGAGCTACCAAAACTCCGAGACAACAACAACCGTCTAGGGCACTCCAAGTACCCAAGAGGACAAGCTCAAGGGCACTCCAAGAACCCAAGAGTAACAAGCTTCTCAACCTTTCACTCGAACGAATCCTCGTAGAGAACTCAAATCGATGCAACCTATGAAATGGCAAGAACACAAGAAGTGCTTAAATCCTTCACTCTCAAATCCCACCAAAGCAACAAATGCTATGGGGGGGGGGGGGAAGAGAGGAAGAACAAGGAAGAACTCAACAAATGAATCCACAAGATCTAGATCCAAAGACTTTCCCCTCACTAAGAGGAGATTTGGATTGGTGGAATAGTATATCTAGATCTCCTCTCTCTTTTACCACTAATTGGAGGCAAGAATCATGGAGGAATAGAGAGAAAGAGAGCAAGCTCCAAAAGGTCAACAATGGTGGGGGAAAACTTTCTCAAAAGGTGGGGAACCATTGGGGAAGAAGACCCATTTTATAGGCAACAAAATCAGCCCGTTGGGGGCATTCTGCACGACCCCGGCCTCCCAGGCCGGCCAACTAACATAACAGCCCGGCCTAGGGAGCCTCATCCCGGCCTAAGGCCGGCCTCAGAGTTTCCAGAAAATCTCCTTCACTAAAAACGTGATATCTTTTGCATCTGGACTCTGTTTTCGATGACCTTAGGCTCGTTGAAATCGCAAGAACAAGCACTACAAGATTATGCAAATAAACATCATAGTACATCAATTGAGGATAAAGCCAAATGATGAAAGGTTTGACCTCTCTATAAAGGAATAGTCGGTAAAACCTCCAATATCAAAAACGCAATAAGTTTTTCATGCGAAACCCGTTTTTGATGAACTTGAGCTTGTATTGAAGCACGTGACAAGCTCTTAAACCACACATGTAGAAAACAAAAATAAGAACCAAGAAAGATTATGCAAAGTATGCAAAGGTTTGAGCTCTCCCCGAGTGATGCGATCAAGTTGCTAATATGAGAGCCCCTCTTGATAGTACGGTTATCTATCCTATAACCAGGTATCCCTCCTAATGATATGAGACCGGTAAAATAGAAAACCTATCAAGATCATACCTTTGACTTGAGCATTCCACTTGAGCTAGACGATGAAGATCTTTACCTCCTCAAGATGGAACACCTTTCTTGATTTCGCTCTGCTCGGTGAAGACACAAAGATTGCTCCCCCATATGCCACCATGGGAGAGGATATTTTAAGTACATCTTTACTTGGACATTATCTCAAAAAGAGTGGAAATCTTCAAGAATGTGATCTCTTCAATATGCTCCCCTTGAACTTGCACTTCTGGAACTTGATTACGACCACAACTTGATGTCATCCACCATGGACTATATGAAATCTTCCTTTTGATGCAAGCCCATGGAAACATACCTAACCCCACATAGATATACCACACACACATATAATGGGTTAGAAAACAAAGCTATATGACCAATTACTTACGATACCATGATCCCACATGGTACATCTTCTTGCTTTGTGAGTTGATCAATATTAGCCATCGCTTAGCACTTTGCCTTGATCAACCTTTTATATTTTCTTCTCTCTTCATAATAATGATTTATTGAAGGTAAAGATGAATATTCACACAATATTCTTCTTCAAGGCATACTTTCAATATGCTCAACTCTCTCATGACCAAACTTGGGATATTCACATGAATAGCACCTTGGTCACCACTTGATTATCTTGAATCCAACACATGGACATCAAGCATTGCCTATGGACAAACTCTACAAGTATAGCTCAATGCAACCATTAGTCCATAGTGATTGTCATCAATTACCAAAACCACACATGGGGGAACCATGCTCTTTCATACTGCAAACAAATATTATTTTCCACACGGTACGTTTAACCTCTTTGTGTTCAGTAAAACCGGTGAGATTGACAACCTCACTGCTTCGTTGGGGCAAAGTGATTTGATTGTGTTCTGCATGTTCCATGTTGCTTCTTAACCGGTAGTGCGCCCTGCCACCTTAGCTGCATCAACCTTCAGAAGTGATTTCTTTCTCCTACTGGTCGATTCAACCTTGGTTTCTTTTTGAGGGAAAACTTTTTGTTGTGCTCTTCATACCTTCCTCTTGGGGGCTCCCAATGAGTGCAGGATCTACACCATCAAGCATATTTTCTTGCGCCGTTGCCGGGGAAAAAGAGGATTTCTGCAAGGGGAGTCTCTCACTTCCAATCTCTTTACTTTGTTTTTGTTTTGCTTAGTTTATTTTATTTTGTCTTGTTTGCTTCTCTTTATCAAAGAACACAAAAAAATTAGTTCTTATTCTAGTTGTTATTTTTGTTACCTTGTTGTTATTCTTCATCATGTTGCTTCCTAAGTTCACCCTGAAATATCTACCAGTGGGTAGTGGTTCTATACTTGGAAAGGATACCATTCAAGAATTCTTTGATCATGTTAGTAAGCATGAAAATTTTGAGGAAAAATCCATAGTAGAGCTTGCTCCAAATTATGAAACTGCTGCAACTTCTTTAATTCACATGTTAGAAGCTAGGTTTGTTAACCTTCACCCCATACTGGAGCAAATGTTCCTCAACTTGAATAATATTGAAGATGTTGAAAAAAAGAAATTTTATCTTAGAAACCATGCTTAAAGAATTTGGAGATGTTGCTATATAAGCTAGAAAAGTTTTTGATCACTTTAACATGCTAGGATCATGTGTAAATGTTGTTGGTGCTCTTGAAAAAGCTGAACCTAAAAGTTATAAGTAGAAGAAATACCAATCCCCTTTAAATTAGTAGCACTTCATGAAGCCCAAGAAAATATTTTTTACTGGATTGTTCCTGAAAATTTATTTGATGAGAATAGTAAACCTAAAAGTTCTAAGAGAGGAACATCTGAAACTAATTTAGATAAAATACAATGCATCATTGAGGAATTGCCTTATATAGATTTGAATTCCTCTCCATTTGAAAACACTTGACTCCATTTTTGGGCTTAGCTAAAAGGCGTTAAAGAAAAGCACTTCTTGGGAGATAACCCATGTTTTTATTTTTGCTTTGTTTTTCTCTGTTTTCTTTGAGTCAAGGGGTTGTATAATTCTGTAGAACCTCCTTTGTATATTTATTTTCTTGTATTAGTTGTGCCAAGTAAAGTTTCTAGTGAAAGTTGGAGTTGGTTTTGGATTTCTGGACAAGAAACATATTTCTACAGTCCACTGTAAAAAATCGCATAATTCACAGAAAGATCAAAATGATCTAATTTTTTTTTTTTGCTTATTCCTCATCTAATTCCAAAACTTTTTAGTTCTTTGCATTTTTCTATTTGAGCAACTTAATTGCCCTGAAAATATTCGTCTTTACAAACTGTTCTAGTTTTGACAGATTCTGCCCTTTTGCTTGCATACTCTCTTTTACTATGTCGAGTGTATTTCTTTGCTCCACGAAACATCAGCGGCTGTAGCTAATGTTTAAAAGTATCAATAATGCTTCTATCCTTGCAGAACATATGAATGTTTAATTGTGCACTAACCCTCTAATGCGAATTACATTGAGTCTGGTGTGAAGGAAGTTTTCAAGGGTCAAGAGAAGAGGGTCATATAATGTGATCAAGAAGATTGCAAAGCCAAAGCTTGGGGATACCCCCTGGTTCATCCCAAAAAATTCTAAGGAGACTCAAGCGTCTAAGCTTGGGGATGCCCAAGGCATCCCCTTCTTCATCGACAATTTATCAGGTCACTTCTAGTGAAACTATATTTTTATTCGGTCACATCATATCAATTTCACACAATATTCTTCTTCAAGGCATACTTGCAATATGCTCAACTCTCTCATGACAAAACTTGGGATATTCACATGAATAGCACCTTGCTCACCACTTGATTATCTTGAATCCAACACATGGACATCAAGCATTGCCTATGGACAAACTCTACAAGTATAGCTCAATGCAACCATTAGTCCATAGTGATTGTCATCAATTACCAAAACCACACATGGGGGAACCATGCTCTTTCATATTGCAAACAAATATTATTTTCCACACGGTACGTTTAACCTCTTTGTGTTCAGTAAAACCGGTGAGATTGACAACCTCACTGCTTCGTTGGGGCAAAGTGATTTGATTGTGTTGTGTAGGTTCCATGTTGCTTCTTAACCGGTAGTGCGCCCTGCCACCTTTGCTGCATCAACCTTCATAAGTGATTTCTTTCTCCTACTGGTCGATTCAACCTTGATTTCTTTTTGAGGGAAAACTTGTTATTGTGCTCTTCATACCTTCCTCTTGGGGGCTCCCAATGAGTGCAAGATCTACACCATCAAGCATATTTTCTGGCGCCGTTGCCGGGGAGATAGAGGATTTCTGCAAGGGGAGTCTCTCACTTCCAATCTCTTTACTTTTTTTTTGTTTTGCTTAGTTTATTTTATTTTTTCTTGTTTGCTTCTCTTTATCAAAGAACGCAAAAAAATTAGTTCTTATTATAGTTGTTATTTTTGTTACCTTGTTGTTATTCTTCATCATGTTGCTTCCTAAGTTCACCCTGAAATATCTACCAGTGGGTAGTGGTTCTATACTTGGAAAGGATACCATTCAAGAATTCTTTGATCATGTTAGTAAGCATGAAAATTTTGAGGAAAAATCCATAGTAGAGCTTGCTCCAAATTATGAAACTGCTGCAACTTCTTTAATTCACATGTTAGAAGCTAGGTTTGTTAACCTTCACCCCATATTGCAGCAAATGTTCCTCAACTTGAATAATATTGAAGATGTTGAAAAAAGAAATTTTATCTTAGAAACCATGCTTAAAGAATTTGGAGATGTTGCTATATAAGCTAGAAAAGTTTTTGATCACTTTAACATGCTAGGATCATGTGTAAATGTTGTTGGTGCTCTTGAAAAAGATGAACCTAAAAGTGAAAAGTAGAAGAAAATACCAATCCCCTTTAAATTAGTAGCACTTCATGAAGCCCAAGAAAATATTTTTTACTGGATTGTTCCTGAAAATTTATTTGATGAGAATAGTAAACCTAAATGTTCTAAGAGAGGAACATCTGAAACTAATTTAGATAAAATACAATGCATTATTGAGGAATTTACTTATCTAGATTTGAATTCCTCTCCATTTGAAAACACTTGATTCCATTTTCTGGGCTTAGCTAAAAGGCGTTAAAGAAAAGCACTTCTTGGGAGGTAACCCATGTTTTTATTTTTTCTTTGTTTTTCTCTGTTTTCTTTGAGTCAAGGGGTTGTATAATTCTGTAGAAACTCCTTTGTATCTTTATTTTCTTGTATTAGTTGTGCCAAGTAAAGTTTCTAGTGAAAGTTGGAGTTGGTTTTGGATTTCTGCACAAGAAACATATTTCTACAGTCCACTGTAAAAAATCGCATAATTCACAGAAAGATCAAAATGATCTAATTTTTTTTTTGCTTACTCCTCATCTAATTCCAAAACTTTTTAGTTCTTTGCATTTTTCGATTTGAGCAACTTAATTGCCCTGAAAATATTCGTCTTTACAGACTATTCTAGTTTTGACAGATTCTGCCTTTTTGCTTGCATACTCTCTTTTACTATGTCGAGTGTATTTCTTTGCTCCACGAAACATCAGCGTCTGTAGCTAATGTTTAAAAGTATCAATAATGCTTCTATCCTTGCAGAACATATGAATTTTTAATTGTGCACTAACCCTCTAATGCGAATTACATTGAGTCTGGTGTGAAGGAAGTTTTCAAGGGTCAAGAGAAGAGGGTGATATAATGTGATCAAGAAGATTGCAAAGCCAAAGCTTGGGGATACCCCCTGGTTTATCCCAAAAAATTCTAAGGAGACTCAAGCGTCTAAGCTTGGGGATGCCCAAGGCATCCCCTTCTTCATCAACAATTTATCAGGTCACTTCTAGTGAAACTATATTTTTATTCGGTCACATCATATCAATTTTACTTGGAGCGTCTGTTTGTTTTCTTTTGCTTTTTTTTTCCTTTCTGCAATAAATATTGTTGGAACCTAGCATTCTTTGTGTGGGAGAGATACACGCTCCACTTTTTCATATGAATACTTGTTATGCTCGTATTCTTAGTTTTTCTTCTAGGTGCTGCAAAATTCCCTTTTAGCTCCTGTTTTTTCATGCATCTCTTATTCAGAGCTGGTAGTTTTAGTAGAGTTTTGTTAGTACTCGCTTGTTTCATTGCTATATCTCTTGGAGGTTTTTTTAGTATAAAATGCTTGGTGTTGGAAAGCAGTAGTACAATTTTCGTGCTTATAACGGTGCAAATAGAAGCTTGTATAGACTGTGGCTAGACCTTTCATGTCATGCTAGATGTTATTTTAATTATATGCTTAGTAGTTTTTATTGTAGCATTACTTTTCTCAAATAGCTGAGAGTGCTTAATGTGCCATTGAAAGAATCATGAGTTGTGGTGTTCTCCTTCGAATGCTTTATTTGGTTGACTTGGCGCATGCTTACACCATTTTTATGACTACAAACTAGTCACTTATAGCCTCTATGATCATTTAGTTTTTGACTTGTAATACACTTTATGCTTTGATTAACAATGTTTTTGTCGCTATGCATGATTATGGCCATTATAGCTCTCTTGATTTGTCGCTCCCAGTCTTTTGCTAGCATCCACCTGTACTGAGTATGAGCTCTACTCGTGCATCCAACTCCCAAAAACCAAAGTGTGTCAAATGTGTCCACCATACCTACCTACATGTGGTATTTAACTGCCACTCCAAGTAAATTTATCATGTGTTACATTTAAAACTTTCAAAATTATTCATGTTTTGTGCCCCTGTTTTAGCTCATGATCACGTAAATAGAGAATATTTATCTCGCCTGTTGATTGGACTTTACACACCTGGACTAGTGGCTTCATCCGCTTATCCAAATGATAGAAGAGCTGGTAGCGGGGTGCCCAGCCCCAAAATTGGTTACCATTAAATTCTCTTCACTATTTTTGCCCCTGATTTATCAGTTAAAGCATAATTGCGTAAACAAAAGAGAAAGAGTGATGACGTTCTGACCCTAGTTGCGTCCTTCAATGGGAGCCGCTCTTGTGAAGTATAGTTGGCTTGTGACGTATTGTATTTTCTGTTTACCATTCATTGACATAAGCATATCTCTATAAAATGTTTTCAATACCTCTGTTTAATAAAATAAAAAATCTCTAGCACATGAGTTAATCCCTGCTTCCCTCTGCGAAGGGCCTTTCTTTTACTTTTATGTTGAGTCTCCATCTTCTAACTTTATGCACAGTTGAGAGAGCATAGTTTCCATTCGGAGTTTAATGTCCATTAATTGATTCATGATGTGTTATTATTTGCTCTCAAATTATTTTTTCTAGTCATCCACTTGAACTTTGAAGGTGTCTTGGCATTTATGTTTTGCCCCATTCTTAAGGACAAGCAAAATATCACTTTGCTATGTTTTCTCTATGCTCGAAACAAACGTATAACTTTCAAGTGCATTATTATTCATGATCTTTTATTTGTGTTACTTTTCATGATGCAAGGTGATTGCTAAGTTTCATTGTTAAAATTATATCTATCATGCTTCTGTTTAAAGTATTATGATCTCAGCGTACTAATTCTTTTATAATTTAGATAATCAAGTTTATGTTGGTAGCATGTTACCTCAGAAATTATTTGTTTTTATCGTTTACCTACTCGAGGACGAGTAGGAACTAAGCTTGGGGATGTTGATACGTCGAAACTATCCATAATTTCTGATGTTCCATGTTGTTTTCATGCCATATGCTACATGTTTTCTTTACACTTTATGCCATTTTTATCGATTTCCTGGGACTAACCTATTGACAAGATGCCATAGAGCCAGTTCCTATTTTTTGCTGTTTTTAGTTTCAGAAAAGTTCTTTTGGAAATATTCTTAGAATTGGACGATTCGAAGCCCAGAAGTCTCAGAAAGTTGTCGCGCACAACAGAGTCCGGAGGTGACCTAGAGGGGAGCCACAGGGGCCCCACACCATGGGTGCCCCCCGGGCCGCGCCCAGGGGTGATGTGGCCCCATTGCTCGCCCACCGATGTTGCCCTCTCGCCTATATATTGTCCCCGAAGGGTTAACCCTAAATACAGAAGCCTTTTCCACGAAAAACATCTGCAGCGGCCGCAATCGTCAACCCTAGTTTGGGAGGGTTCTGGAGCTCTCCCCGGCACCCTCCGGGAGGGAAATCATCACCGGAGGGCTCTACACCACCATGCCCGCCTCCGGAATGATGCGTGAGTAGTTCATCCTTGGACTACGGGTCCATAGCTGGTTGTTCTCTCCTCTTTATGCCTCATGTTTAGATCTTGTGAGCTTCCCTACATGATCAAGACCATCTTATTGTAATGCTACATATTGTGTTTGCTGGGATCCAATGCATATTTAATGCTATGTGTCATGATTATCAATCTATCATGTTCTTTCATGTGTATGTTATTTATGATCTTGCATGCTCTCCGTTGTTAGTAGATGCTCTGTCCAAGTAGATGTTAGTAACTCCAAGAGGGAGTATTTATGCTCAATAGAGGGTTCATGCCTCCTTTGCATCTGTGCTCGATTGACAGAAACGTGACGGATGGGGGATGTGCTATTGCCATTAGGGAGAAAACAACGATTTTTTACATTGTTTACATTACACACTTTGCTTGCTGCGATTATCTGTTGCTTGCAAATTAATACCCAAGGTTTGCTCGGATGACATTCTGAGGGTGGATTATTAGTCATAGATGCAGTTGGATTACGGTCTATGCATCTTGTTGTAAGGCCCACATGAATCACATAGTAATCATCATGTCATGCATATGAACTGTGGTGCAGCCTTTATATCTGTCAATTGCCCGGCTATAATTTGTTTACCACAGGTGTTATCTATCTTTCTTGGGAGAGATACCTCGTGTGAACTTTGGACCCCGGTCCATTTTCCTCGTACTGATAATACAACCACTGTAATCTCTGTTTTCATACTGTTGGTACTGTTTTCCTACCGCCATCACTGTTCTCTTTCATCTACTGCAAACAAATATTATTTTCCACACGGTATGCTTAACCTCTTTGTGTTCAGCAAAACCAGTGAGATTGACAACCTCACTAGTTCGGTGGGGCAAAGTGATTTGATTGTGTTGTGTAGGTTCCACGTTGCTCCTGAACTAGTAGTGCGCCCTACCACCTCAGCCGCATCAACCTTCGGAAGTGATTTCTTTCTCCTACTGGTCGATTCAACCTTTGTTTCTTTCTGAGGGAAAACTTGTTGTTGTTCTCTTCATAACTTCCTCTTGGGGTCTCCCAACGAGTGCAAGATCTAGACCATCAACTGCTCTGGTTCTTGAATATGAGATTCAAAGAAAAACCATATGCACATGTGGAAACATAAACACAAAGTAGTTCTCTAGTCTCGCCTCTAAGACTAGCTCATGTGTTGCATGATGATCATGTTTTTCTGATCATGTGCATTGAGAATGCCTACAATAATGGAAGCACATTTTTGGCGGAACAATGAGTGTTGGACAGACCAAATGAAACGATATGTTACGAGATCACGTTGTCACATGTTATTAGCATAATAATAGAAGTCTTAGCGTATAACCATGTACTTAGACCAGGATAATATCTAGTTCCTACGTACCGGACGTTTTACTTTGACATCATCTAACGTTATCCATAACAGGGTGATCATAACAACAATTTTCTGGGACTTGAAAAGGTACGTCTAGGACTTGATAGTACAAAAATGGGATTTTCTCATCCGATGATGAAGCTATAATTTTCGGGCCATCTCGGTATTATGGTATCCATCATCGTATGGCTAGACACGGCGTGATGTGACACGGTGATACCGGACTACAAAAACAAGAAAGAGGAACAAACCAGTAACGAGGATAGCTAGGCATTGTGATCTTGTGTTCCTTCACAGTTATACTAGTATAATTTCGCCTCGGGTTTTGTTATGTATCCCGAATCAAAAGGAATTGTGTACGGGAACAAAAAGTTCACTCAAGTCCTTTCGTGTGAGTGTAGGAATCAATATGGCTGTTTAGATCCGTCTATTGATTATTGATCGGAAGGACTTCCAATTCATGTCAATGTTTTACCGAACCTACGGGGTCACACGCTTAAGTATCACCGGTCTTATAAGTACTAGAATGTGGTAGGATTATGAGATTATTTCACCAGAAATGTTTCAGGAACATCGAAATAGTTCTGGAGAGAAATTGGAAGAGTTTGAAGCACGAGGAAGGTCCCGGTAAACCCCAATGTGCTCTAGAAGCCAGGAAGGACCCGAAAGGTTCTAGAACCTTCTAGAATGTTTTGACGACTCCACCGACACAACCACCTGGTCTTGGCATTCATAAATGGTAACCCCCTTCTTAATGTTCATGAGATTAATGGGTGGCAATGGAAATAAAAGGGTGGTAACGACCTCATTGATGGCTGGCCATTAAAATGA
The DNA here is from genome assembly GCA_028641055.1 of Alopecurus myosuroides. NCBI lineage: Eukaryota > Viridiplantae > Streptophyta > Magnoliopsida > Poales > Poaceae > Alopecurus > Alopecurus myosuroides. Next base: position 283,413,853 of record CM054057.1, on the reverse strand, counting down.
GGGAAGACTCTTTGCTACCCCATTGGACTATAAGGAGAGAAGGGGCATCCCTCCAATGTGCCCCATTGTGTGGAAAGACTGCCGCCTCCTCCTCCCTCTCTCTCTCTCTCTCTCTCTCTCTCTCTCTCTCCCAATATTCTCCACATACACCGCAAGGCTGCTCGTGCTCCGGCGTCACTTCGTCATGGACGGTGGAGCGCTGCTACACTGGTGATCACGTATGTGTGGATACCGACAAAGGGATCATATGTTTGATCCTAGGAAGGAGGAAAAATCCTCCCGCCTGGGAAGGATACACCTAGCAGCAAGAATCTGCACCAACGGTTCTTCACCAACAATCTACTTCTGCTACCAATTGTTGGTAACTAACTAGATCAGTCTCTCTTGCATCTTCATAATAGATCTTGGGTTTGCGCGTAGGACAAATTTTTTTATACTACAAATCCTTCCAGTGGTATCAGCGTGATCTATAAGTAGGTGCGGGTATGATCTAGAGCATATAGTGATGTGCGGGCATTACACAATGGTTTATGTGCGAGTATTAGATTGGATCTTCTACTTGATGTTAGTTGTCCTCGAATTTTTAATATATAATATCAGAGGCATAGTGGAGATTTTGTTACAAACTTTTGGCTATCCGCGGTCCTTCTATGCTGCTCATCAGTATGTTGGTTGTCAGACCAAAGATGTGCTTTAGTTGCTTTGGGTCTTCCTTTAGTTGAGAAATATTAATTTTGCATTGAGAGACATGTAGATTTTATCTATAGGAGGGGTCATGGTTATGAATAAGTTTAAAATGAGATTCGAGATTTTTCATAAGATTATTGTTTCAATCATCCCGCAAAGTAATCTAGAAATTTGAATAAATATGCTTGATAAAGAACGTAGGTACCAAACGGTTTGCCATGAAACCTTAATAGCCACGCTAAAATATGCAAAACAACGTTTAGAGACAGCTAACTTTATTTTACAGGACATGTGATGTGGTATAGTATTCATCATGGCAATTGTTGTATGAGATGATAATTTGTAAATTTAAATTTTACGTGACCTACGTGTCATGGTACGCGGTACGGCATGATGGCTGGATCCATATGATTGTCATTTATTCTCCTGCTTGCCAAATTTCATGTAAGACGTTTATTTTATTAGCTATATAAATAGCAATAGTTATAATTGGGAAGGACATGAAGATAACGATCGTGCATCAGTGTACCCCGATGCTATGCCGTATGCAAAGAAGGTGTTCTCCGCAAAGAAGAAGGAACTATGCCATATCACATAAACTATGAATTACATGTGATTTTAATCCCTTTTTATGCACCTTGTTTGATGAGAGATAGTCGTGTTTCTAGGGTGATTGCTCACACTAAAATATCAAGTTGTTAGTGTTTTTCCTTCAATGCGCCCTTGACTGTCCAATTGCCCTATATAAGGAGACGAGGGACAACCCTCCAATGCGCCCCATGTGTGGGAAGGCTACCGCCTCTTCCTCCCTATCTCTCTCGCATACTCTACACATACGCCACACGGCTGCTCGTACTCTGGCTTCACTTCGTCCTGGATGAAGGAGTACTGCTAGATTGGTGATTACGTATGCGTGGATACCGTCAGAGGGATCGTATGTTCGATACTAGGAAGTAGTAAAAATCCTTGTGACTGTGAGGGATACACCTTGCTACGGGGATCTATACCGACGTTTTTTCATTAAAAAATCACTTCCACTACCAATTTTTGGTAGCTGACTAGATAGATCTCATGCACCTTGGTGAAAGAGTTGACGGGGGAGTGGTTGCTTCTTAATGACTTTGAAATCCTCCGCAACAGCGCCGGAAAAAGCCTTGCTTATGCATGTGAACACACCTTCGTTGGGAGACCCCAAGAGGAAGGTATGAAGAGTGCAGAAGCAAGTTTTCCCTCGGAAAAGAAACCAAGGTTGACTCGACCAGTAGAAGGAATGAGTAACTTCAGAAGGTTGATGCAGTTGAGATAGTAGGGCGCACTACCGGTTCAGCAACAACGTGGAACCTACACAACACAATCAATTCACTTTGCCCCCAATGAAGCAGTGAGGTTGTCAATCTCACCGGTTTTGCTGATAACAAATATTTTAAATGTATGGTGTGGAAATCGGTAGTAAAACAATATGAAAACAGTAGTAGAAGTGTGAAAACAATGGAAACAGTAATTGCAGTGGTTGTATTATCAGTATGAGAAAATGGACCGGGGTCCACAGTTCACTAGTGGTGTCTCTCCATAAAAGATAGATAACATGTGTGGTGAACAAATTACAGTTGTTAAATTGACAGATATTGAAACATGCATGAAGTGATGATTACTATGTGATTAGTGCAGGCATTACACCAAGATACATAGAACGTCATCTAGCTGCATACTAATAATCCGCCTTCTGAATATCATATGAACAAACGTTGGGTATTAAGTTGCAAGAAACAGATAATCGTAGTAACCAAAGTGTGTAATGTAAACAAAGTAACCATCGTTGGTTTCTCCTTAATGGCAATAGCACATCCTCCATCTGTCACGTTTATCACTCGAGCACAGATGCAAATGAGGAATGAACCCACTATCGAGCAGAAATACTCCCTCTTGGAGTCACTAGCATCTACTTTGCCAAAGCATATACTAACAACAGATAGCATGCAAGATCATAAATAACATACACATGAAGATAACATGATAGATTGATAATCAACAGACATAGCTTTCAACATTCATCAAATCCTAGCAAACACAACATGTATTATTACAATAATATGATCTCGATCCTGTATGGCAGCTCACGAGATCTGAACATGAGGCATAAAGTGGAGAGGACAACCATCTAGCTACTCTATGGACCCGTAGTCCAGGGATGGACTACTCACGCATCACTTTGGAGGCGGGCATGGTGGTGTAGAGCCCTCCGGTGATGATTTTTCTCTCCCAGCAGGGTGCCGTGGAGAACTCCAGAACCCTCCCGATCTGGGGTTGACGATGACGGTGGCCTTGGGTGTTTTTTGTGGAAAACTGGGATCTATTTAGGGTTCATGTATCGAGGGGAATAAATAGGAAAAAGGGCGATGGCGGTAAACGCCTGAGGGGCCCACACCACCCCCAGGCGCGGCCAGGGGCGCACCGCCCTATGGTGTGGCCCCATGTGGCCTCTCTTCAGGACTCCGTGGAACCTTCGAGAATTCTAAGACTTCCGGGCTTCAAATTTTCCAATTTCAAGAATATTTCCAGAACAACTTTTCTAAAACTTAAAACAACAGAATACAGGGAACTGGCTCTGTGGCATCTTATCAATAGGTTAGTCCCGGGAAATCAATAAAAATGACATAAAGTGTATAGCAAACATGTAGAAAATAACATGAAAACAACATGGAACATCATACATTATAGATACGTTTATGACGTATCAACATCCCCAAGCTTAGTTCCTACTCGTCCTCGAGTAGGTAAACAAAAAAACAAATAATTATGAGGTGACATGCTACCAACATAAACTTGATCATCAATATTGTAAAAGCATATGTAAGCTGAGATCATAGTACTATAAACAGAAGCATGATAGATATAATTGTAGCAATAAAAACATAGCTATCACTTTGCAGAATGAAAAGTAAAACAAATAGAAGATCATGAATAACAATGCATTGAAAGTTATACGCTTGTTTCAAGCATAGAGAAAACAAAGCAAAGTGATATTTCGCTTGTCCTTAAGAGTGGGGCAAAACATAAATGTCAGTACACCTTCAAAGTTTAAGAGCAAGACTAGAAGAAATAATTTGAGAGAAAGTAATAACACATCATGAATCAATTAATAATTTTTCTGGGACAAATGCACATTAAACTCAAAATGGCAACTATGCTCTCTGAACTGTGCACAAACTTAGAAGATGGAGACTCAACATAAAAGTAAAAGAAAGTCCCTTCGTAGAGGGAAGCATGGATCACTCGTGTGCTAGATCTTTTTCTTTTATTAAACAGAGGTATAAACAGGTGTGTATGCTTATGTCAACGAATGGTAAACAGAAAATACAATACGTCACAAGCCAACTAGACTTTACAAGAGCGGATCCCATTGAAGGACACAACTGGCTATAAGGTCATCCCTATTTCTATTTTGTTTACAAAATTATGCTTTGACTGATAAATCAGGGGGAAAATAGTAAATATCATTTGTTTGTATTAATTTAGGGCTGGGCACCCCGCTGCCAGCTCTTCTATCAATTGGATAAGCGGATGAAGCCACTATTCCAGGGTGTGAAATCCAATCAACAAGTGAGATAAAGATTCTATATTCACGTCCACATGAGCTAAAACAGGAATACAAAACATGAGTAATTTTGAAAGTTTTAAAGGTAACACATGAGCAATTTACTTTGGAGTGGCAGTTAAATACCACATGTAGGTAGGTATGGTCGACACATTTCGCATACTTTAGTTTTTTGGGAGTTGGATGCACAAGTAGAGCTCATACTAGTACAGGTGGAGGCTCGCAAAAGAATGGGAGCGACAAATCAAGAGAGAAATAATGGCCATAATCATGCATAGCGACAAAAACATCATTAATCAAAGCAGAAGTGATACTATAAGTTAAAAAACTAAATGATCATAGAGGCTATAAGTGACCGGTTTGCAGTCATAAACATGGTCTAAGCATGCTCCAAGTTAACCAAATAAAACATTCAAAGGAGAACACCACAAATTTATGCTTCAATATGACAAGAACAACTCATGATTCTTTCAATGGCACATTTAAACACTCTCAGATATTTGAGAAAAATCATGCTATAAAAATAACCACTAGGATTTAGAATTAAAATAACATCTATCATGACATGAAAAAGTCTAGCCACGGTCTATACAAGTTTCTATTTGCATCGTTATAAATTCTACCACATGCAGCAATTTCTTTTCCGAACAAGCACCATACAAAATATGTTTTAACAAAAACTCTCTAAATGATACAGCAAGAAAGCAAGAGATTACTCACATAACTCTACTAAAACTAACACCTCTGAATAAGAGATGCATGAAAACAAAACATGAGCTAAAAGGATTGCAGTAACTAGAAGAAAAACTAAGAATACGAGCATTCAAACGAAAAAGCGGAGTGTGTCTCTCTACCAAACAAGAGTGCTAGGTTCCAATGATTTGTATTTCAGCAAGGAAACAAAAGAAAAATAAAATAAAACAGAACGGAACGGAAAATAAAAGACGCTCCAAGTAAATTTCATATGATGTGACCGAATAAAAATATAGTTTCACTAGAAGTGACCTAATAATTTGTTGATGAAGAAGGGGATGCCTTGGGCATCCCCAAGATTATATGCTTGAGTCTTATTAGAGTTTGCTGGGATGAACCACGGGGTCATCCCCAAGCTTTGACCTTGCACTCTTCTTGATCACATTATATCACCCTCTTCTCTTGACCCTTGAAAACTTCCTTCACACCACACTCAAAAAGTAATTCACATTGGTGGATTAGTGCAACAATAAAAAATTAATGGGTTCTGCACGGGAACAAGTGATATTGATACTTTTAAACATTAGCTACATCCATTGATGTTTCTTGAAGCAAACAAATCCACTTGACATCGTAAAAGATCAAATGCAAGAAAAATGACAGAATCTGCCAAAACCAGAACAGTCTGTAATGACGATTTTTTTTTGGTGCACTTAAGTTGCTCAAATAGAAAAACATAAAGAACAAAAAAGTTTCGGAATTAGCTGAGGAATAAGCACAAAAAGTTTTGGTCATTTCGATCATCTGTGATTTATACGATTTTTTAGGTGGACAGCAGAAATCTGTTTTCTGTGCAGAAATCCAAAACTAACTCCAACTTCCGCTAGAAACTTTACTTCGCACAACTAATACATGAAAATAAAGATACAAAGGAGTTTCTATAGAAGTATACATCCCCTTTACTCAAAGAAAATAGAAAAAAACAAAGAAGAAATAAAACCATGGGTTATCTCCCAAGAAGTGCTTTTCTTTAACGCCTTTTAGCTAGGTATAAGAAGAGAAAATCAAGTGCTTTCAAGTGAAGAAGGATCAATAAGAAAGTATAAAACAAATTTAAGCCTAACCCACTTTCTATCCATAGGAATATTTTAAAGAAATAAATTAAAGAAGCTCAAACTAGATATCATGGGAAGGTAGAACAAGAGCAAGTTCACAACTTTCAGCGAAAAGAGAGGTGGTTCAGTAACATGAAAATTTCTACAACCATATTTCCCCTCTCATAATAAATTTCAGTGGCATCATAAACAAACTCAACAACATAACTATCACATAAAGCATGTTTGTCATGGTCTAAAAGCACACAATTCATATCAAGTTCAAAAATAGTGGGATCAAAATTCAAAGTAAAGATTTTTTTCTTCTACTTTTAGCAACAACAAAACAATGATTGGTCACTATTAAAAGGTATGGGACGGAGTATAGAAATCAATAGGATTGGTCACTATTTTCAGAAGCATTATAATTTATAACATCAAGTGACATAGTACCATCATCTAGAGCGTTATCATATAAATTTTCTAAACAAACTTCCTCATTATCATGCATATCAATAGTTGGAATAAATAGAGGATTCTCATAGGATTTATCAAAGTAGCATCGATTATCATAAATAACATTAGCAATATCATTCTCACAAGTTTCATTCATAGTAGTTTAAAGGTCACAAGTATAGCAAGTATCAATTTCATCAAAAAGGGATATTTCAAAAGAATCGATAGGATCATCACAATTATGAGTTAAAGAGTTACTGTCATTTGGAGGTAAACATGGGTATCTCCATTCTTCCCCTTCTTGATCATCATTCTCATCCTCTTCTTCATCCAATTAGCTTCCAGATTCAACAATTTCTTCTTCCATAGGCTCCTGCAAGGCATCAGTTACTTCCTTTGGTGGAGAGCATGTTTTAAGATATTGAATTATGTAGTAATTACAATCCTTGTAATTATCAAAGAAATATTCAAGTATATCCTAAATCTCATATTTATAAGGTGCATCATCAATACTTTCAAGTAAATAGGCAATTTCGAATGCACCCTTCCAAGCAATAAATTCCTCAATTTGTTCCACGTCATCAAAGTCAAAATTTCCCTTAACATAAGAAGATATGGTAACATTATCATTATACTCACATTGAAAAGGGGGGTGTTTATACCTCCTACATAAACATGATTTATCAAAGCAATAAGTAACGTTATAAGTAGAGCACAAGTTTTTAGCACAATTATGAAATTTATTAATTTGCTCCGATAAGTGTGTCCCTTTTTGTGACAAGCGGGGTTCCTTATAGTATTTTTGTTGTTCATTCGTGAACCCACCTTGCCAATAAGATCTAGTTTCAAAGAAACCAAACATTGATAGCAGGCATGATAAATCAAGTAACAAGCAAAACAATAACAAAGTAAAGAGATTGGAAGTGAGAGACTCCCCTTGCAGAAATTCTCTTCCTCCCCGGCAACGGAGCCAGAAAACTTGTTGGTGCAAGAGTTGATGGGGGAGTGGTTGCTTCACGATGACTTTGAAATCCCCGGCAACGGCGCCAGAAAATATCTTGCTTATGCGTGTGAGCACACGTTCATTGGGAGACCCCAAGAGGAAGGTATGAAGAGTGCAGCAGCAAGTTTTCCCTCAGAAAAGAAACCAAGGTTAAATGGACCAGTAGGAGGAAGGAGTAACTTCAGAAGGTTGATGAAGTTGAGATGGTAGGGCTAACTACCGGTTCAGCAGCAACGTGGAACCTACACAGCACAATCAATTCACTTTGCCCCAACGAAGCAGTGAGGATGTCAATCTCACTGGTTTTGTTGATAACAAAGAGGTTAAATGTATGGTGTGGAAAACAGTAGTAAAACAATACGAAAACGGTAGCAGTGTGAAAACAATGGAAACATTAATTGCAGTGGTTGTATTATCAGTATGAGAAAATGGACCGGGGTCCACAGTTCACTAGCGAGGTCTCTCCATAAAAGATAGATAACATGTGTGGTGAACAAATTACAGCTGGACAATTGATAGATATTGAAATATGCATGACATGAAGATTACTATGTGATTCATGCCTGCATTACAACAAGATACATAGACCGTCATCCGACTGCATCTAGGACTAATAATCCACCCTCCGAAAATCATCCAAACAAACATTGGGTATTAAGTTGCAAGCAACAAATAATCGCAGTAATCAAAACGTGTAATGTAAACAATGTAAAAAAAGTAAACATCATTGTTTTCTCCCTAATGGAAACAACACATCCTCCATCCGTCAGATTTCTGTCACTCGAGCACAGATGCAAAGGAGGCATGAACCCACTATCGAGCATAAATACTCTCTCTTGGAGTCACTAGCATCTACTTGGCCAGAGCATCTACTAACAACGGACATCATGCAAGATCATAAATAACATACACATGATGATAACATAATAGATTGATAATCAAGAGACATAACATTCAACATTCATCGAATCACATCAAACACAACATGTAGCATTACAAAATATGATCTCGATCATGTAGGGAAGCTCAGGAGATCTAAACATGAGGCATAAAGTGGAGATGACAACCATCTAGCTATTGATATGGATTCATAGTCCATGGATGAACTACTCACGCATCACTCTAGAGGCGTGCATGGTGGTGCAGAGCCCTCCGGTGATGATTTTCCCTCCCGGTAGGGTGCCGAAGAGAACTCCAGAACCCTCCCGATCTCGGGTTGACGATGACGGCGGCCTCGGGTGTTTTTTGTGGAAAAGTGGAATCTATTTAGGGTTCACGTATCGGGTGCTGCCGTATGGTGTGGCCCCTCTCCGGGCCTCTTCAGGACTCCGTGGAACCATCGAGAATTCTAAGACTTCTGGGCTTTGAATTTTCCAATTCCTAGAATATTTCCAGAACAACTTTTCTGAAACTAAAAATAGTAGAAAACAGACAACTGGTTTTGTGGCATCTTGTCAATAGTTAGTCCCGGGAAATCGATACAAATTACGTAGAGTGTATAGCAAACATGTAGCAAATAACATGAAAACAACATGGAATATCGGAAATTATAGATACGATAATGACATATCACACCTTAATAGAATATCTTGGGCTTGCGTGTAGGATGGATTTTTTTTCTACTACGAATATCAATAATATAGAACATTTCCTACCATACCACGAGATCACATTAGCCCACGTGTTAAACCATACGGATGTCGGCAGATGTCCGCTCCCCATGCTCGATATTTTCTAGCTAGTTTAATCTCTCCCTTCTCTAAATTGCTGGATTAATCAGCAGAATGCATCGGAAATTTGCTCGTGCATGTGCAGGTGCTGGTGGACGTGGACGGCACGCCCCTTGATGCGCGTGATACACACGTTCGTTGGGAGACCCCAAGAGGAAGGTATGAAGAGCACAGTAGCAAGTTTTCCTCAGAAAGAAACCAAGGTTGAATCGACCAGTAGGAGGAAGGAGTAACTTCAGAAGGTGAAGCGGCTGAGATGGCAGGGTGCACTACCGGTTCAGAATCAGCGTGGAACCTACACAACACAATCAAATCACTTTGCCCCAACGAAGCAGTGAGGTTGTCAATCTCACCGGTTTTGCTGAACACAAAGAGGTTAAACATATGGTGTGGAAAACAGTAGGAGAACAGTATGAAAGCAGTAGGTTTTAATCAGTATGAGGAAAAAGGACCAGGATCCACCATTCACTAGTGGTGTCTCTCCGTGAAAGATAAATAACATGTATGGTAAACAAATTATAACTGGGCAATTGATAAAAATAAAGACTTCACCGTAGTGCATCTGCAAGACATAAAGATTACTATGTGATTCATGAGGGCATTAAAGCAAGATACAAAGACCGTTATCCAACTGCATCTATGACTAATAATCCACCCTCCGAATATCATCCAAACAAACGTTGGGTATTAAGTTGCAAGAAACAAATAATTGCAGTAAGAAAAGTGTGTACTATAAACAATAACATCACCCTTAGACAAAGCATTGTTGTTTTCTCCCTAATGGCAACAACACATCCTCCATCTGTCACATTTCTGTCACTCGAGCACATATGCAAAGGAGGCATGAACCCACTATCGAGCATAAATACTCCCTCTTGGAGTTACTAGCATCTACTAATAACGGAGAGCATGCAAGATCATAAATAACATATGCATGAAGATAACACGATAGATTGATAATCAGAATACATAGCATTCAACATTCATTAGATCGCAGCAAACACAACATGTATCATTACATAAAGATGATGTTGATCATGTTAGGAAGCTCACAAGATCTAAACATGAGGTACAAAGTGGAGAGAACAACCATCTATCTACTGCTATGGACCCATAGTCCTGGGAGGAACTACTCATGCATCACTTCAGAGGAGGGCATGGTGGTGTAGACCCCTCCGGTGATGAATTTCCCTCCCGCCAGGGTGCCAGGGAGAGCTCCAGAACCGTCCCGATCTCGGGATGACGATGACGGCGGCTTCAGGTGTTTTGGGGGGAAAAGTGGGATCTATCTAGGGTTTATGCCTCGGGGGGAATAAATAGGCAAAAGGGCAGAGGCGGTGGAGGTCTGGGGGCCCACACCACCCCCTGGCGCGGCCAAGCGGGGCCGCGCCACCCTATGGTGTGGCCCCCTTGAGGCCCCCCTCCGGGTCTCTTTGGGACTCCGTGGAACCTCTCGGATTTCTAAGACTTCCGGGCTTCGAATTTTCCGATTCCGAGAATATTTCCAGAACAACTTTTTGAGACATAAAACAGCAGAAAACATGGAACTGGCTCTGTGGCATCTTGTCAATAGGTTAGTCCGGAAAATCGATAAAAATGACATAAAGTGTTTAGAAAACATGTGGGAAATATCATGAAAACAATCATGAAACTTCAGAAATTAGGGATACGTTTATGACATATCAACATTGCTAAGCATAGTTCCTACTCGTCCTCGAGTAGGTAAACGATAAAAAACACATAATTTCTGAGGTGACATGCTACCAACATAAACTTGATCATCATAATATAAAAGCATATGTAAGATGAGATCATAGAACTTAAACACAAACATGATAAATAGAACTTTAATAATAAAGCATAGCAATCACTTTGCATCATGAGAAGTAACTCAAATGTAACACCTGTGGTGTTACCTGTTTGTTGTGGTTGCATCATATGCATCTCATTGCATTGCACCATGTTTGCATCAACTGAAAATTTCAAAAAAACAATTTAAACTTTCACCCTTGCTCAAAATTTTCCAACTTCAAACCATTAATTCAAGCAATTATTCCAAATCTTTTCCAATTCAAACCAAGTTTTCAAATTAGTACCCTTTTAAACCTTAAAGGTCACCTCTATCTTTTTGCCCTCTTAAAAATCACTTTAAAGCTTAGGGATAACCCTATTAAAAAAATGTTGTTGGAAATAAGGTTTTATTAATATCAAATCCCTCTGTTTTGATTTCAAATACAAACTATTATTTTAAAAATAAATTTTTGAAATCCAAAGTTGGAAAATGGTTTCTAAATTCCTAACTAACTTAACCTAATTTTTATGAAATTTTTATTAAATAAAACCTTAACAGTTTTAATCCAAAACCGTTTCAGCAAAAAAAAAAATAATAAACAGAACAATTAGTAAACGTTTTAGGCTGAGGGGAGAGGCAGGCTGGGCCAAGCCCAGCCCACAACCCCCAGCCTTCCCAACGCGCGCGGCCTGCTGGCTTTCTCCTAGCTCCGTACAGGCGACGTCAGCGTACGTCATCGTTCAACCACTCCGAGCTCCACCTGCCCTCCCTGTCTATATCTACCCTCTACCTCCCACCGAAACCCTAGCCTAGGTTCCCTCTTCCCCTTCTACCGCCGCCAGCCACCATCCTCTTCTTTCTTCTTAGCCAATTGCTGCCGGAGTTGTCGGGGTTGGGAAGAACTGCGTCGACGACCGCCGTCGACAGGACGCCGTGGAGCTCCATCAACCCCTCTGAGGCCACCAGCGAGACCACCTGCACCTCTGCATCCTCCACGGCAACCGCGGCAGGGTCGAGAGAGCCGTGATCGACGACGAGGAGGTCATCCTCGCCGCGGCCGTTCTCAAAATACTCACCGCGCCGTTGCCACCGTCGACCTTCCGTCCTCCTCTCGCCTCCGACAAGCTCCCGGTGAGCCACCGCATCGATTCCCCCCCCTGTACCTTCCTTTCGTTTCCGTTACGCGCGAAGCCTTTTCTGAACCGCCGGCGAGGTCCACCACCGTGGCGCCATGGTCGCCGTGGTGGTCGCTTCTGTGCATGCACGCGACCTCCAATCAAACGTTCATGTTCCCCTGTCCATCGCGCGCAACCACAGCTGTTCAGCGCCGCCAATTCGTGGCCTCAACGCCGGTAGCCTCCGGTTCTCCTCCGCCGTCGACAGTGACAGTCGCAAGACTGAAACTGGGTTCAGTTTCGTCAGATAAACGGTGGATCTGAATGTTAACCTTTCTGAACTCGGTATACTGACAAGCTACTGATCTCACCCCACTGGTTACGGCATCTGCGATCGAACGTTAGATCGCGGGTTCGATTCCCCCCGGGGGAATTAACCCCAACCTTTTTGCCCTGTTGCTCCGCGTTCAGGCCCACCGTTCAGTGACTCCAGTGGACACCTCACAGCGCGCACGCCTGCGTGGCTGCCCCGCTGGCCCCTCTGGCCCACGCAGCAGGGACAGTGGGTAGCGAGCCGCTCGGTACAAAATGATTCTGCACAGTCCAAAATTCCTTTTTAATAAACAGAATTGAACCAAAACTTTGAAATTAAATATCTTTTGTTTTATAAATCCAATAAACACAAACTTTATATCTATTCTGATCCAAATTTCCTAATCTATCTAAATATCCAATTTGTGTTCTGTTTTGAATATTCAAAATGCAATTTAAATTCAAATCCAAATAATTCAAATGCCATTTGTAATAATTCATAACTAATTATTCTTAAGTCCAAATAATTCAAATAAAATATGTTTTTCACACCTTTTTGAATACCCTATTCAAATATAAACTTTATTTTCTGGTTTGAACAATTTAAATTGCCTAAACAATTTAAATCTTGTTTAACTCAATTAAAACTTGTTTAATATTGTTTAATTCATAAATAATTAATCCAAAGTTCAATTTCAAAATGTGAAACATGTAATCCAACTAAAATTTGATAACCTTTTTAAATATCAACTTTGTTATTTGTTTTGCACCCTTTAACTTGATGATAACAACCACTACTTGCTTAACACCATTAAGTAACAATAATTTCCAAACTTGATAATGTTTTCTAAACTTGTTAACCATCCTTCCAATTGCATTTAATATTGTTATATTCTTGTTCTTCATCATGCATGCATCATTCTAACTCACTTACACATGATGCTTAGTGTTAGAACAACTAATTCAACTATAAGGCATGGGTTTGCCATATGCAATCTTTGCATATGGAATCCATTTAAACTTGTGTATCATATCCACTAGTTTACTTTGGTGCATCTATTAACCTTGTCATGCATCCATATCTTGATCATGCTGGATCTTTTGCCGTAGTAGTAATTGTTGCATTCCGGTGTTTGTTCGAGGTTCGTTGCTTCTTCTCGGATAGGACGTTGAGATGATGTGAGCAACGACAAGTTCTGCTACCTTGCGGGATCTCAGGCAAGTATACTCACTTGCATGCCATATGGCTGCCTTTCATCACTTGTTACCGATTCTTTCCGTTGTTCTTTTCTGCTAGCCTGAGCAGTAGTTGTTTCTGTTACGAACCCATCACATGAATCCCTTAACCTTGATATTGCCTCACCTCCATACCTACAGCCTTTGTTTGTGCCTGTTCTTATCTAGCATGCTTAGGTTGTTTTGCTCGAGTCTGTTACCCGTTACTTTCTGTTATTACTCTATTATGTTCTGGGGGCTCGATGTTTAATCAATCAATCAATCATGCTAATGTTGCTATTAATAATAAATTTGATGATAAGGCACCGGCAGGAGGCCCTTTGTGGTTTTGAGGCCTGCTAGTGTCGACCCTAATAGGAAAAGGGTCTTGTCTACTGATCCATGATGAGCGCACTACCCGCATTTGGGGAGTATGGGCTCCCCCTCAGTTTGACCCGATTCGCATCTCGTCCAAATCGCCTCATTTAGTTCGGGTTTTCCATTTGCTGCATGCATGATCTTGCGAGCCCTTGGATCCCGGGTGGAACTTTCGTAGTCGGCATATAGGGGGACACGTTCTTAGAGTGCTATGAGGGTCCATTTTCTTCTGGGCTCGATTAGCCGTGCGCCCAAGGTTCTTTGGGCTTGATGCGAAGAAGGGTTGGATTGTGTTGAGTGCCCCGCTTGGTGGGAGGCATTCCATCTGGCGGGATATTCATGAGTGTGGTTACTATGGTGCACCCCTGCAGGGTAAATCTTCTCGAGAAGCCGTGTTCTCCGCGGTTATGGATTACTTGGTGAAAGTACTGGCTAACAAGTACTCAGGACAACTTAAACTTAATCATTAACAATCTTTCACCCCATGATTAACAACTTGACTAGTAATAGGCTTATTGACACAATAATCTGAACCATTATTAATCCAACTGCGTGAGTTATCCTCGGATTGCTTCTTTGGATAAGGGGCGAGATCCAGGATGGGTTTGTTTGAAGTTATCTTTCAGTTGGTTACTATCACTCGATCTTATCTCCTTTCTGATAGTTGGAAGTAATAGAATCTCTGTAGTTGGTTAGTGCAGCCTGCTGTCACATATTTGCAATACCCCCTTCCTTTCCGTTGGTCCTAAAGTATTTGTATCTTGTGATGACTGGCTACGCCGGTAACTTGTGAGTATGGGCTTTGTCCCCCTTGCCAGTACTTAACCGTACTGACCCACGAATCTCTTTCGTGGCTGCAAATTCCAACTTGCAGTCAACAGGTTTGAAGTCTGACGACGTTAGCTTGGGAATCCCTCCGGCTTGGCCTGGGCAGGGATTGGACGTCTTCGGTTATCTTCAGGACTCTTAGTCCAATTTGGATCTTGTCCGTAGACGGACGTTTGTTTCTTCCGATGTTATTTGGATCTTTGTATTGTATCAGTTGTAACCCCGGCTCGTGTGAGTCATCTTGTATCTGTCTGTTTCTGTTGTAATTGTGGATTATTCGTGAACTATTGTAATGTTATCATAAATGGCAACCTGGAATCGGTTATTATGCGGATTTGGCGGGAATGCTGAAATCTGCATAGTGCCCGATCTCAGGTTGCCATTTATGATAACATTACAATAGTTCACGAATAATCCACAATTACAACAGAAACAGACAGATACAAGATGACTCACACGAGCCGGGGTTACAACTGATACAATACAAAGATCCAAATAACAGCGGAAGAAACAAACGTCCGTCTACGGACAAGATCCAAATTGGACTAAGAGTCCTGAAGATAACCGAAGACGTCCAATCCCTGCCCAGGCCAAGCCGGAGGGATTCCCAAGCTAACGTCGTCAGACTTCAAACCTGTTGACTGCAAGTTGGAATTTGCAGCCACGAAAGAGATTCGTGGGTCAGTACGGTTAAGTACTGGCAAGGGGGACAAAGCCCATACTCACAAGTTACCGGCGTAGCCAGTCATCACAAGATACAAATACTTTAGGACCAACGGAAGGAAGGGGTTGTTGCAAATATGTGACAGCAGGCTGCACTAACCAACTACAGAGATTCTATTACTTCCAACTATCAGAAAGGAGATAAGATCGAGTGATAGTAACCAACTGAAAGATAACTTCAAACAAACCCATCCTGGATCTCGCCCCTTATCCAAAGAAGCAATCCGAGGATAACTCACGCAGTTGGATTAATAATGGTTCAGATTATTGTGTCAATAAGCCTATTACTAGTCAAGTTGTTAATCATGGGTGTAAAGATTGTTAATGATTAAGTTTAAGTTGTCCTGAGTACTTGTTAGCCAGTACTTTCACCAAGTAGTCCATAACCGCGGAGAACACGGCTTCTCGAGAAGATTTACCCTGCAGGGGTGCACCATAGTAACCGACACTCATGAATATCCCGCCAGATGGAATGCCTCCCACCAAGCGGGGCACTCAACACAATCCAACCCTTCTTCGCATCAAGCCCAAAGAACCTTGGGCGCACGGCTAATCGAGCCCAGAAGAAAATGGACCCTCATAGCACTCTAAGAACGTGTCCCCCTATATGCCGACTACGAAAGTTCCACCCGGGATCCAAGGGCTTGCAAGATCATGCATGCAGCAAATGGAAAACCCGAACTAAATGAGGCGATTTGGACGAGATGCGAATCGGGTCAAACTGAGGGGGAGCCCATACTCCCCAAATGCGGGTAGTGCGCTCATCATGGATCAGTAGACAAGACCCTTTTCCTATTAGGGTCGACACTAGCAGGCCTCAAAACCACAAAGGGCCTCCTGCCGGTGCCTTATCATCAAATTTATTATTAATAGCAACATTAGCATGATTGATTGATTGATTAAACATCGAGCCCCCAGAACATAATAGAGTAATAACAGAAAGTAACGGGTAACAGACTCGAGAAAAACAACCTAAGCATGCTAGATAAGAACAGGCACAAACAAAGGCTGTAGGTATGGAGGTGAGGCAATATCAAGGTTAAGGGATTCATGTGATGGGTTCGTAACAGAAACAACTACTGCTCAGGCTAGCAGAAAAGAACAACGGAAAGAATCGGTAACAAGTGATGAAAGGCAGCCATATGGCATGCAAGTGAGTATACTTGCCTGAGATCCCGCAAGGTAGCAGAACTTGTCGTTGCTCACATCATCTCAACGTCCTATCCGAGAAGAAGCAACGAACCTCGAACAAACACCGGAATGCAACAATTACTACTACGGCAAAAGATCCAGCATGATCAAGATATGGATGCATGACAAGGTTAATAGATGCACCAAAGTAAACTAGTGGATATGATACACAAGTTTAAATGGATTCCATATGCAAAGATTGCATATGGCAAACCCATGCCTTATAGTTGAATTAGTTGTTCTAACACTAAGCATCATGTGTAAGTGAGTTAGAATGATGCATGCATGATGAAGAACAAGAATATAACAATACTAAATGCAATTGGAAGGATGGTTAACAAGTTTAGAAAACATTATCAAGTTTGGAAATTATTGTTACTTAATGGTGTTAAGCAAGTAGTGGTTGTTATCATCAAGTTAAAGGGTGCAAAAAAAATAACAAAGTTGATATTTAAAAAGGTTATCAAATTTTAGTTGGATTACATGTTTCACATTTTGAAATTGAACTTTGGATTAATTATTTATGAATTAAACAATATTAAACAAGTTTTAATTGAGTTAAACAAGATTTAAATTGTTTAGGCAATTTAAATTGTTCAAACCAGAAAATAAAGTTTATATTTGAATAGGGTATTCAAAAAGGTGTGAAAAACATATTTTATTTGAATTATTTGGACTTAAGAATAATTAGTTATGAATTATTACAAATGGCATTTGAATTATTTGGATTTGAATTTAAATTGCATTTTGAATATTCAAAACAGAACACAAATTGGATATTTAGATAGATTAGGAAATTTGGATCAGAATAGATATAAAGTTTGTGTTTATTGGATTTATAAAACAAAAGATATTTAATTTCAAAGTTTTGGTTCAATTCTGTTTATTAAAAAGGAATTTTGGACTGTGCAGAATCATTTTGTACCGAGCGGCTCGCTACCCACTGTCCCTGCTGCGTGGGCCAGAGGGGCCAGCGGGGCAGCCACGCAGGCGTGCGCGCTGTGAGGTGTCCACTGGAGTCACTGAACGGTGGGCCTGAACGCGGAGCAACAGGGCAAAAAGGTTGGGGTTAATTCCCCCGGGGGGAATCGAACCCGCGATCTAACGTTCGATCGCAGATGCCGTAACCAGTGGGGTGAGATCAGTAGCTTGTCAGTATACCGAGTTCAGAAAGGTTAACATTCAGATCCACCGTTTATCTGACGAAACTGAACCCAGTTTCAGTCTTGCGACTGTCACTGTCGACGGCGGAGGAGAACCGGAGGCTACCGGCGTTGAGGCCACGAATTGGCGGCGCTGAACAGCTGTGGTTGCGCGCGATGGACAGGGGAACATGAACGTTTGATTGGAGGTCGCGTGCATGCACAGAAGCGACCACCACGGCGACCATGGCGCCACGGTGGTGGACCTCGCCGGCGGTTCAGAAAAGGCTTCGCGCGTAACGGAAACGAAAGGAAGGTACAGGGGGGGGAATCGATGCGGTGGCTCACCGGGAGCTTGTCGGAGGCGAGAGGAGGACGGAAGGTCGACGGTGGCAACGGCGCGGTGAGGATTTTCAGAACGGCCGCGGCGAGGATGACCTCCTCGTCGTCGATCACGGCTCTCTCGACCCTGCCGCGGTTGCCGTGGAGGATGCAGAGGTGCAGGTGGTCTCGCTGGTGGCCTCAGAGGGGTTGATGGAGCTCCACGGCGTCCTGTCGACGGCGGTCGTCGACGCAGTTCTTCCCAACCCCGACAACTCCGGCAGCAATTGGCTAAGAAGAAAGAAGAGGATGGTGGCTGGCGGCGGTAGAAGGGGAAGAGGGAACCTAGGCTAGGGTTTCGGTGGGAGGTAGAGGGTAGATATAGACAGGGAGGGCAGGTGGAGCTCGGAGTGGTTGAACGATGACGTACGCTGACGTCGCCTGTACGGAGCTAGGAGAAAGCCAGCAGGCCGCGCGCGTTGGGAAGGCTGGGGGTTGTGGGCTGGGCTTGGCCCAGCCTGCCTCTCCCCTCAGCCTAAAACGTTTACTAATTGTTCTGTTTATTTTTTTTTTTTTTTTGCTGAAACGGTTTTGGATTAAAACTGTTAAGGTTTTATTTAATAAAAAATTCATAAAAATTAGGTTAAGTTAGTTAGGAATTTAGAAACCATTTTCCAACTTTGGATTTCAAAAATTTATTTTTAAAATAATAGTTTGTATTTGAAATCAAAATAGAGGGATTTGATATTAATAAAACCTTATTTCCAACAACACTTTTTTAATAGGGTTATCCCTAAGCTTTAAAGTGATTTTTAAGAGGGCAAAAAGATAGAGGTGACCTTTAAGGTTTAAAAGGGTACTAATTTGAAAACTTGGTTTGAATTGGAAAAGATTTGGAATAATTGCTTGAATTAATGGTTTGAAGTTGGAAAATTTTGAGCAAGGGTGAAAGTTTAAATTGTTTTTTGAAATTTTCAGTTGATGCAAACATGGTGCAATGCAATGAGATGCATATGATGCAACCACAACAAACAGGTAACACCACAGGTGTTACAGACGACACCACTAACAAGGGATTGCGCCCTCGCAATCCACCTGCTAACCCGGGAGGGGAAAGAAGTTCAACTATCGATTCTTCATGCTTCCAGCTGATCTCCTCGACACCACTAACAAGGGATTCTTGCTCGGAGGGACGACGATGTTCTTCCACCAGGAACCTTCCGATGACCGAACCTATTAGGTTAAGGGCTCAGAAAACGTCCACCCACGTAGGATCCTAACACTTTGGAAGATAGACAGGAAGAGAGACTCCAAAACAAATAAGATGGGAGGGGAAATAGATTAGAGGTAAGGAGAAAACAAGAATCCTATTGAGATGTTTTCCAAAATAGTTTAGCAGAAATAGTTTTCGACACTCTAGAAACAACGACCGTTAGCGAGGTTTTCCTACAGGCTTTGCGGACCCGTTGCTTCGATAACCATTCGTATCGAAACAATCTCGGGAATCGGAACCAAGGCTCTGATACCATTTGTGACGCCCCGAGATCGGGCACTATGCAGATTTCAGCATTCTCGCCAAATCCGCATAATAACCGATTCCAGGGTGCCATTTATGATAACATTACAATAGTTCACGAATAATCCACAATTACAACAGAAACAGATAGATACAAGCTGACTCCCACGAGCCGGGGTTACAACTGATACAACACAAAGATCCAAATAACAGCGGAAGAAACAAACGTCCGTCTACGGACAAGATCCAAATTGGACTAAGAGTCCTGAAGATAACCGAAGGCGTCCAATCCCTGCCCAGGCCAAGCCGGAGGGATTCCCAAGCTAACGTCGTCAGACTTCAAACCTGTTGACTGCAAGTTGGAATTTGCAGCCACGAAAGAGATTCGTGGGTCAGTACGGTTAAGTACTGGCAAGGGGGATAAAACCCATACTCACAAGTTACCGGCGTAGCCAGTCATCACAAGATACAAATACTTTAGGATCAACGGAAGGAAAGGGTTGTTGCAAATAAGCTACAGCAGGCTGCACTAACCAACTACAGAGATTCTAGTACTTCCAACTATCAGAAAGGAGATAAGATCGAGTGATAGTAACCAACTGAAAGATAACTTCAAACAAACCCATCCTGGATCTCGCCCCTTATCCGAAGAAGCAATCCGAGGATAACTCACACAGTTTTATTAAGATGAGTCAAATTATTGTGTGAATAAACCTATTACTAGTCAAGTTGTTATTCATTGGGTGTAACATGATTGATCATTATGTTGAAGTTGTCCTGAGTACTTGTTAGCCAGTACTTTCACCAAGTAGTCCATAACCGCGGAAAACACGGCTTCTCGAGAAGATTTACCCTGCAGGGGTGCACCAAAGTAACCGACACTCATGAATATCCCGCCAGATGGAGCGGCCACTCCACCAAGCGGGGCACTCAACACAATCCAACCCTTCTTCGCATCAAGCCCAAAGCACCGCATGCTGTGCGTGCGCGGCTAATCGAGCCCCACGAAGAAAAGGGGACCCTCATAGCACTGGAAGACCACGCCGCCCTAAATGCCGACTACGAAAGTTCCACCCGGGATCCAAGGGCTCGCAAGATCATGCATGCAGCAAATGGAAAGCCCGAACTAGTACGGCGATTTGGACGAGATGCGAATCGAGTCAAACTGAGGGGGAGCCCATACTCCCCAAATGCGGGTAGTGCGCTCGTCATGGATCAGTAGACAAGACCCTTTTCCTAATTAGGGGGTCGACACTAGCGGGCCTCAAAACCACCCTGGGCCTCCCGCCGGTGCCTTATCATCAAGTTTATTATTAATAGTAACATTAGCATGTTTGATTGATTGATTAAACATCGAGCCCCCGGAACATAAGGAAGTAATAACAGAAAGTAACGGGTAACAGACTCGAGCAAAACAACCCTAGGCAAGATAGTAAGACACAGGCACAAACAATGGTTATAGGTAGGGAGGTGAGGCAGTATCAGGGTTAAGGGATTCATGTGATGGGTTCGTAACAGAAACAACTACTACTAAGGCTAGCAGAAAAGAATCAACGGAAAGAATCGGTAACAAGTGATGAAAGGCAGCCATATGGCATGCAAGTGAGTATACTTGCCTGAGATCCCGCAAGGTAGCAGAACTTGTCGTTGCTCACATCATCTCAACGTCCTATCCGAGAAGAAGCAACGAACCTCGAACAAACACCGGAATGCAACAATTACTACTACGGCAAAAGATCCAGCATGATCAAGATATGGATGCATGACAAGGTTAATAGATGCACCAAAGTAAACTAGTGGATATGATACACAAGTTTAAATGGATTCCATATGCAAAGATTGCATATGGCAAACCCATGCCTTATAGTTGAATTAGTTGTTCTAACACTAAGCATCATGTGTAAGTGAGTTAGAATGATGCATGCATGATGAAGAACAAGAATATAACAATATTAAATGCAATTGGAAGGATGGTTAACAAGTTTAGAAAACATTATCAAGTTTGGAAATTATTGTTACTTAATGGTGTTAAGCAAGTAGTGGTTGTTATCATCAAGTTAAAGGGTGCAAAACAAATAACAAAGTTGATATTTAAAAAGGTTATCAAATTTTAGTTGGATTACATGTTTCACATTTTGAAATTGAACTTTGGATTAATTATTTATGAATTAAACAATATTAAACAAGTTTTAATTGAGTTAAACAAGATTTAAATTGTTTAGGCAATTTAAATTGTTCAAACCAGAAAATAAAGTTTATATTTGAATAGGGTATTCAAAAAGGTGTGAAAAACATATTTTATTTGAATTATTTGGACTTAAGAATAATTAGTTATGAATTATTACAAATGGCATTTGAATTATTTGGATTTGAATTTAAATTGCATTTTGAATATTCAAAACAGAACACAAATTGGATATTTAGATAGATTAGGAAATTTGGATCAGAATAGATATAAAGTTTGTGTTTATTGGATTTATAAAACAAAAGATATTTAATTTCAAAGTTTTGGTTCAATTCTGTTTATTAAAAAGGAATTTTGGACTGTGCAGAATCATTTTGTACCGAGCGGCTCGCTACCCACTGTCCCTGCTGCGTGGGCCAGAGGGGCCAGCGGGGCAGCCACGCAGGCGTGCGCGCTGTGAGGTGTCCACTGGAGTCACTGAACGGTGGGCCTGAACGCGGAGCAACAGGGCAAAAAGGTTGGGGTTAATTCCCCCGGGGGGAATCGAACCCGCGATCTAACGTTCGATCGCAGACGCCGTAACCAGTGGGGTGAGATCAGTAGCTTGTCAGTATACCGAGTTCAGAAAGGTTAACATTCAGATCCACCGTTTATCTGACGAAACTGAACCCAGTTTCAGTCTTGCGACTGTCACTGTCGACGGCGGAGGAGAACCGGAGGCTACCGGCGTTGAGGCCACGAATTGGCGGCGCTGAACAGCTGTGGTTGCGCGCGATGGACAGGGGAACATGAACGTTTGATTGGAGGTCGCGTGCATGCACAGAAGCGACCACCACGGCGACCATGGCGCCACGGTGGTGGACCTCGCCGGCGGTTCAGAAAAGGCTTCGCGCGTAACGGAAACGAAAGGAAGGTACAGGGGGGGGAATCGATGCGGTGGCTCACCGGGAGCTTGTCGGAGGCGAGAGGAGGACGGAAGGTCGACGGTGGCAACGGCGCGGTGAGGATTTTCA
Organism: Alopecurus myosuroides; assembly: GCA_028641055.1. Lineage (NCBI taxonomy): Eukaryota > Viridiplantae > Streptophyta > Magnoliopsida > Poales > Poaceae > Alopecurus > Alopecurus myosuroides. The sequence goes on along the minus strand of CM054057.1, from coordinate 283,390,864 downwards.
GAACGGCCGCGGCGAGGATGACCTCCTCGTCGTCGATCACGGCTCTCTCGACCCTGCCGCGGTTGCCGTGGAGGATGCAGAGGTGCAGGTGGTCTCGCTGGTGGCCTCAGAGGGGTTGATGGAGCTCCACGGCGTCCTGTCGACGGCGGTCGTCGACGCAGTTCTTCCCAACCCCGACAACTCCGGCAGCAATTGGCTAAGAAGAAAGAAGAGGATGGTGGCTGGCGGCGGTAGAAGGGGAAGAGGGAACCTAGGCTAGGGTTTCGGTGGGAGGTAGAGGGTAGATATAGACAGGGAGGGCAGGTGGAGCTCGGAGTGGTTGAACGATGACGTACGCTGACGTCGCCTGTACGGAGCTAGGAGAAAGCCAGCAGGCCGCGCGCGTTGGGAAGGCTGGGGGTTGTGGGCTGGGCTTGGCCCAGCCTGCCTCTCCCCTCAGCCTAAAACGTTTACTAATTGTTCTGTTTTTTTTTTTTTTTTTTTTTGCTGAAACGGTTTTGGATTAAAACTGTTAAGGTTTTATTTAATAAAAATTTCATAAAAATTAGGTTAAGTTAGTTAGGAATTTAGAAACCATTTTCCAACTTTGGATTTCAAAAATTTATTTTTAAAATAATAGTTTGTATTTGAAATCAAAATAGAGGGATTTGATATTAATAAAACCTTATTTCCAACAACATTTTTTTAATAGGGTTATCCCTAAGCTTTAAAGTGATTTTTAAGAGGGCAAAAAGATAGAGGTGACCTTTAAGGTTTAAAAGGGTACTAATTTGAAAACTTGGTTTGAATTGGAAAATATTTGGAATAATTGCTTGAATTAATGGTTTGAAGTTGGAAAATTTTGAGCAAGGGTGAAAGTTTAAATTGTTTTTTTGAAATTTTCAGTTGATGCAAACATGGTGCAATGCAATGAGATGCATATGATGCAACCACAACAAACAGGTAACACCACAGGTGTTACATCAAATAAAAGATCATGAATAACAATGCAAAGAAAGATATATGTTTGTTTCAAGTATAGAGAAAGCATGGCAAAGTGATATTTCGCAAGTCCTTAAGAGTGGGGCAAAACATAAATGCCAGGACACTGATACGTGATAAACGTATCCCTAATTTCTGATGCTCCATGATGATATTATGCCAATTGTTACTATTTCTCCCTTCTGTATGTCATTTTTATCGATTTTCCAGACTAACCTATTGACAAGATGCCACGGAGCTAGTTCCCTGTTTTCTGCTGTTTTTTTAGTTTCAGAAAAGTTGTTCTTGAAATATTCTCGGAATTGGAAAATTCGAAGCCCGGAAGTCCCATTTTCCCCGGAAGCATCCAGAAGACCGAAGAGGAGCTGAAGAGGGACAACAGGGGAGCACATCATAGGCTGGCGCGGGTCCCCCTGGTCGCGCCAGCTATGGGTGTGGGGCCCTGGAGCTCCACGGCCTTTGCCTTTTCGCCTATTTAAGCCCCATGGATGGAAAACCCTAGGTACCCTATCAAATCCCCAAAAAAAGTTCCGCAGCCACCGTCACCGTGCCTGTCTTTAAGGGGAGCTGGTGGAGGATTTGGTTTTCTCAATGCCTTAGGCAAGTCATTTCCCTACTTTACTTTTCTCACATCTTTGACTTTATTATTCACACTAGGATTGTGCCGTGGATTCTTCTCTGATTTGACTATAGCTGTGTGGTCAATAACCCGCTTTGCTTCTAGTTCTTCGCCTACTTGCGCCATTGCCGGGACTTCCAATCGGAAAATCTTCTCTTGGCAAGCTCGCATCCTCGTAATGGCTTCCCCCTTGAATGGTAGAAACAGTGAGAAATAAGCTCTCTTCGATAAAGATAGAATGCCACAAAGCCCGTGGTTACATTAAAGTACACATGAACCCTAGATTAGGAGGGTTCTGGAGCTGTTTTCCGGCACCCTACCAGAGAGAAAATCATCACGAGAGGCTTCTACATCACCATGTCTGCCTCCGGAGTGATGCGTGAGGTAGTTCATCCCTGGACTACGGGTCGTTGTCTCCTCCTAATATTCCTCCATGTTTAGATCTCGTGAGCTGCCTATCATGATCGAGATCAATCTTATGTAATTCTTTATGCTATGTTTGCCGAGATCCGATGAATATTGACCTTACTCCAAGTTGATTATAGTCTTTATTGCATATGTTATTTGTGATCTTGCATGCTTTCCGTTGCTAGTGGTTTATCTAGCCAAGTAGTTGCTAGTGACTCCAAGAGGGAGTATTTATGCTTGATAGTGGGTTCATGCCTCCTTGTTGCCTTGCTCGAGTGACAGAAACGTGAAGGGGGAGGATGTGTTGTTGCCATTAGGGAGAAAACAGCGGGGAGAGTACCCAGGTGTATAATCATTCCTTACATTACACACTTTGTTTAATGCAATTATTTGTTGCTTGCAACTTAATACCTAAGGGGGTTCGGATGATACCCTGAGGGTGGATTATTAGTCATGGATGCAGATGGATGTCGGTCTATGTATCTTGTTGTAATGCCCGCACTAAATATCATAGTAATCATCATACTATAATGTGCACTATGGTGCAACCTTTATTTGTCAATTGCCTAGCTGTAATTTGTTCAGCCAGCATGCTATCTTTCATGAAGAGACACCACTAGTGAACCTATGAACCTCGGTCCGTTTTCCACACTGTTAAACAAACCACAACAATTTCCTGCTCTCTCTGTTTTCTGCAAGCGTACAAGTGCTCTCCACACTATAAGTTTAATCTTTATTTTCAGCAAGACCGGTGAGATTGACAACCTCACTGTATTGTTGGGGAAAAGTATTTTGGTTGTGTTGTGTGCAGGTTCCACGTTGTTGCTGACACCGGTGAAGCGCCAGCACCACCGTCAGTGGCATCAACCTTCCGAAGGTGCTCCTTCTCCTACTTTATTGATAACCTTGGTTCCTAACTAAGGGGAAAACTCCTACTGCTATGCTCATCACACCCTCCTCTTGGGGTATCCCAATGAGTGCAAGATCTGCACCATCAAGGACTTTTTCTGGCGCCGTTGCCAGGGAGAAGGAAGTCTTTTGGCAAGGGAAGTCTCTCACTCTCATCCTCTTTATTTTGTTTATTGTCTTGTTTGTATTTTTGTATTGTTTTTATTCTCTATATTGAAAACACAAAAAAAAATAGTTCTTATTCTAGTTGTTATTTTTTGCTTTACCATGCTTGATATCAATGTTTGATGTCTTTGAAACTAGATCTTTTAGGCAAGGTGGGTTCACGGATGAACAACAAAAACATTATAAGGAACACCGCTTGTCACAAAAAGGGATACACTTATGGGATAAAATTAATAAATTGCATGACTATGCTAAAAACTTGTGCTCTACTTATAATGTTACTTATTGCTTTGGTAAATCTTGTTGCTGTAGGAGGTATAAACACCTCCCTTGTCACTGTGAGTATAATGATAATGTTACCATATCTTCTTATGTTAAGGGAAATTATGAATTATATGATGTGGAACAAATTGAAGAATTTATTGTTTGGAAGGGTGCATTCAAAATTGCTTTTTTACTTGAAAGTATTGATGATGCACCTTATAAATACGAGATTTATGCTCTACTTGAATATTGCTTTGATAATTACAAGAATTGTACTTACTACATAATGGAATATCTTAATAAATGCTCTCAGCCTAAGGAAGAAATTGCTGAATCTGGAAGCTCTTTAGATGAAAAAGAGGAGGAGAGTGATGATCAAGAGGAGGAAGAATGTCTACCTCCCAATGATAGTAACTCTTTAACTCATACATTATTTGATGAAAGTGATGATCCTATTGATTCTTTTGAAATATCTCTTTTTGATGAAGTTGATACTTGCTATACTTGTGATCTTGATACTACTGTGAAAACTTGTGAGAATGTTATTGCTACTGTTATTTATGATAATCCATGCTACTTTGATAAATGCTATGAGAATCCTCTATTTATTCCAACTAATGATATGCATGATAATGAGGAAGTTTGCTTAGAAAATTTATAGGATAATGCTCTTGATGATAGTCCTAAGTTACTTGATGTTATAAATCATAATGATACTGATAATAGGATTGCTATAATGTGTCCTATACCTTTTATGAGTGATCAATCATCTTGTTTTTCTATTGCTAAAAGTGGGAAAAAAGAGGAGCTGATTCTAAATTTAGATCCCACTATTTTTGAGCTTGATATGAATTGTGTGATTTTAAACCATGACAAACATGCTTTATGTGATAATTATGTTGTTGGGTTTGTTCATGATGCTACTGGAAATTATTATGAGAGAGGAATATATGGTTGTAGGAATTTTCATGTTACTAAAACACCTCTATTTTTGTTGCAATTTTTGAAGTTGTTGTTGTTCTGCCTTCCATGATGTCTAGTTCGAGCTTCTTTGATTTATTTCTTTACAAGATTACTATGCATAGTAAGTGGTTTAGACTTAAATTTGTTTTATACTTCTTTCTTTATGCTCTCTTTTGCTTCAATTCATACTTCTTATGTGAGCATCTACTTGATTCCAGCTTTCTATGCCTAGCTGAAAGGCGTTAAAAAAAAGCGCTACCGGGAGACAGCCCGTTTTATTTCTTTGTTTTCATTCAGTTTTCCTTTGTTTTATTTTGTGTGATTTACAACTGGGTGTTTTCTATTTCTTAGAAACCCCCCTGTATCTTTTATTTTGTGTTTTTGTTGAGCCAAGTAAAGCCTCTAGTGGAAAGTTGACACTAGATTTCGGATTTCTGCGCAGAAAACAGATTTCTATTGTCCACTGTTAATTCCGTTAAATATCACAGAAAAGTCAAAATGACCTGACTTTTTTTTCTTAATCATTAGTTATATACTCAACTTTTCTTAGTTGACCACATTTTTATTTTAGCAACAGAAGATTTTTGGAAAAATCGATTTTTTCCTGCTGTTCTGTTTTGAGAAATTTCTGCCATTTATCGCATTTGCATCTTAATCTCTTTCTTTTGGTGTTCTTTTGAGAAACAGAGCTGTAAAAGAAGTTGTGACGGTATATAATGTGTTTTTTATTGCTAGTCTTGTGTTCAAACTTAACCATGTGAGTTTATTATTTCGATTGCACTAACGTTGCTAATGAAGATTGTGAGAATTTTGATGTGAAGGAAGTTTTCAAGGGTCAAGAGAAGAGGATGATATGATGTGATCAATAAGAGTGAAAAGTATAAGCTTGGGGATGCCCCAGTGGTACATCCCAGCAAATTACAAGAAGAATCAAGCGTCTAAGCTTAGGGATGCCCAAGGCACCCCTTCTTCATCAACAAATTATCAGGTAACTTCTAGTGAAACTATATTTTTATTTGGTCGCACCTTATGTGCTTTACTTGGAGCGTCTCTTATTTTTGTTTTTAGTTTGGTTTTGCTTTTGTTTTCAGTTTCTTTTTACTTTCATAATAATCTTGGTTGGACCCCAGCATTCCTTTATTGGAGAGTGACACACTCCGCTTTTTCATGAGAATACGTTGTATTCTTAGTCTATGTTTGGCTGCTGCATTTATTTAGCTCATGTTTTGCATCCATATCTTATCAGAGTTGTTAGTTTTAGTAGTGTTATTTGAGTACTCTCATGTTTTCTTGTTGTATCATAAAGAGTATTTTTGTTAAAGCATGTTTTGTATGGTGCTTGTTAGGAGAAAGAAAACTGCTGCTTGAAGTAGAATTTATAACAGTACTAGTAGAAGCTTGTATAGACTGTGGCTAGAACTTTTTCATGCCATGATAAATTTTATTTTAGTTTTAAATCCTTGTGTTTATTTAGTAGCATGTTTATCCTCAAATAGCTGAGAGTGTTTAATATGTATTGAAAGATTCATGAGTTGTTCTTGTCATAGTAAAGCATCAATAAATGTTATTCTCTTTCGAATGTTTTATTTGTCTGACTTGGCGCATTCTCACACCATGTTTATGACTACAAACCAGTCACGAATAGCCTCTACGATCACTTAGTTTTTGAACTTGTGATACTGCTTATGGTTTAATTAATGATACTTATGTCCCTATGCATGATTATGGCTCTTATGCTCTCTTGATTTGTCGCTCCCAGTCTTTTGCTAGCCTCCACATGTAGTGAGTATGAGCTCTACTCGTGCATCCAAACTCCCTTAAACCAAAAAATTTCCCATTGTGTCCACCATACCTACCTACATGTGGTATTTAACTGCCATTCCAAAGTAAATTGCTCATGTGTTACCTTTCAAACCTTCAAAATTATTCCTGCTTTGTGTTCTTGTTTTTGCTCACGAGGACGTCAATAGAGAATCTTTATCTCACTTGTTGATTGGATTTCACACCATGGACTAGTGGCTTCATCCGCTTATCCAAATGATAGAAGAACTGGCAGTGGGGTGCCCAGCCCCAAATTAATACAAACAAATTCTCTTCACTATTTTTGCCCCTCATCATATCAGTCAAAGTATAATTCTGTAAACAAAAGAGAAAGAGGGATGACCTTCTACACCATTTGCGTCCTTCACCATGGGATCCGCTCTTGTGAATCCAGTTGGCTTGTGATGTACTGTATTGTCTGTTTACCATTCGTTGACACTAGCATACACCTCTCCTAAAATATAGACATTCCTCCACAAATGTCAAACTTTTAATACCTCTGTTTAATAAAATAAAAAGCTCTAGAACATGAGTGATCCATGCTTCCTCTGCGAAGGGCCTTTCTTTTACTTTTATGTTGAGTCTCCATCTTCTACTTTATGCACACTTGAGAGAGCATTTTTTTCCATTCTGAGTTCTATGTGCATTTGTCCCATAAACATCAATAATCACTTCATGATGTGATACCATTTGTTCTTAAATTATTTGTTCTAGTCTTCCTCTTGAACTTTGAAAGTGTCCTAGCATTTATGTTTTGTCCCACTCTTAAGGACTAGCGAAATACCACTTTGCCATGCTTTCCCTATACCTGAAACAAACATTTACCTTTCTTTGCATTATTATTCATGATCCTTTATTTGAGATACTCTTCGTGATGCAAAGTAATCGCTATGCTTTATTATTAAAGTTTTATTTTTCATGCCTATGTTTAAAGTTTTATGATCTCAACGTGCATATGATTTTACATTAGATTGATCAAGTTTATGTTAGTAGCATGTAACCTAAGAAATTATTGTTTTATCGTTTACCTACTCAAGGACGAGTAGGAACTAAGCTTGGGGATGCTTGATACGTCATAAACGTATCCCTAATTTCTGATGCTCCATGATGACATTATGCCAATTGCTACATGTTTTCTCCCTTCTTCATGTCATTTTATCGATTTTCCGGACTAACCTATTGACAAGATGCCACAGAGCCAGTTCCCTATTTTCTGCTTTTTTTAGTTTCAAAAAAGTTGTTCTGGAAATATTCTTGGAATTGGAAAATTCGAAGCCCGGAAGTCCTATTTTCCCTGGAAGCATCCAGAAGACTAAAGAGGAGTCGAAGAGGGGCAACATGGGGGGCACACCATAGGTTGGCGCGGGTCCCCCTGGTCGCGCCAGCTAAGGGTGTGGGCCCCCTGGAGCTCCACCGCCTTTTACCTTTCGCCTATTTAAGCCCCCCGGATGGAAAACCCTAGGTACCTGATCAGAATCCCCGAAAAAGTTCCGCAGCCACCGTCACCGTCAACCCTAGATCAGGAGGGTTCTGGAGCTATTTTCCGGCACCCTGCTAGAGAGGAAATCATCACCGGAGGCTTCTACATCACCATTCCTGCCTCCGGAGTGATGCGTGAGTAGTTCATCCCTTGACTACGGGTCGATAGCAGTAGCTAGATGGTTGTCTCCTCCTCATATGCCTCCATGTTTAGATCTCGTGAGATGCCTATCATAATCGAGATCGATCTTATGTAATTCTTTATGCTGTGTTTGCTGGGATCCGATGAATATTGACCTTATGCCAAGTTTATTATAGTCTTTATTGCATATGTTATTTGTGATCTTGCATGCTTTCCGTTGCTAGTGGTTGCTCTGGCCAAGTAGTTTCTAGTGACTCCAAGTGGGAGTATTTATGCTTTATAGTTGGTTCATGCCTCCTTGTTGCCTTGCTCGAGTGACAGAAACGTGAGGGGGGAGGATGTGTTGTTGCCATTAGGGAGAAAACTGCGGTGAGAGTACCCGTGTGTATAATCATTGCTTACATTACACACTTTGTTTAATGCAATTATCTGTTCCTTGTAACTTAATACCTAAGGGGGTTTGGATGATAACCTGAGGGTGGATTATTAGTCATAGATGCAGATGGATGTAGGTCTATGTATCTTGTTGTAATGCCTGCACTAAATATCATAGTAATCGTCGTGTTATAATGTGCACTACGGTGCAACCTTTATTTGTCAATTGGCCAGCCGTGATTTGTTCACCCAGCATGCTATGTTTTATGGAGAGACACCACTAGTGAACCTATGAACCCGGTCCATTTTCCACACTGCAAACCCCAACAATTTCCTGCTCTCTCTTCATTCTGCAAGCATACAACTGTTTTCCACACTATACGTCTAATCTTTGTTTTCACCTAGACCAATGAGATTGACAACCTCACTGTACCGTTGGGGCAAAGTATTTTGGTTGTGTTGTGTACAAGTTCCACATTGTTGCTGACACCGGTTAAGCGCCAACACCACCGTCAGTGGCATCAACCTTCCGAAGGTCCTCCTTCTCCTACTGGATTGATAATCTTGGTTCTTAACTAAGGGAAAACTCCTACCGATGTGCTCATCACACCCTTCCCTTGGGGTTTCCCAATGAGTGCAAGATCTGCACCATCAGACACCTTCAAAGTTTCATGAGGAGGACTAGAACAAATAGTTAGATAATAAGCAATAACACATCATGAATCAATTAATAATGTTTCTGGGACAAATGCACATAAAACTCAGAATGGCAAATATGCTCTCTCAACTGTGCATAAACTTAGAAGATGGAGACTCAACATAAAAGTAAAAGAAAGGCCCTTCACCGAGGGAAGCATGGATCACTCATGTGCTAGAGCTTTTATTTTATTAATAGTTTGACACTCCTCCCATCCATCTCACACAAACCATGGCTGACCGAATCCTCAGGTGCCTGCCAACAATCACATACCATGGAGGAGTGTCTATATTTTGGGAAATGTATGCTAATGTCAACGAATGGTAAACAGAAAATACAGTACGTCACAAGCCAACTAGATTTCACAAGAGCGGATCCCATGTGAAGGACGCAACTGGTGTAGAAGGTCATCCCTCTTTCTCTTTTGTTTACACAATTATGCTTTGACTGATAAATCAGGGGAAAAAATAGTGAACAGATTTTGTGTGTATTAATTTGGGGCTAGGCAACCCGCTGCTAGCTCTTCTATCAATTGGATAAGCGGATGAAGCCACTAGTCCAGGGTGTGAAATCCAATCAACAAGTGAGATAAAGATTCTCTATTTGCGTCCTCATGAGAAAAAACAGGAACATAAAGCAGGAATAATTTTGAAGGTTTCAAAAGTAACACATGAGCATTTACTTGGAGTGGCAGTTAAATACCACATATAGGTAGGTATGGTGGACACAATGGGAAAATTTTGGTTTTAGGGAGTTGGATGCACGAGTAGAATTCCATACTCAGTACAGGTGGAGGCTAGCAAAAGACTGGGAGCGACAAATCAAGAGAGCATAAGAGCCATAATCATACATAGCGACATAAACACCATTAATCAAAGCATACGCGGTACCACAAAATCTAAAAATAAATGATCGTAGAGGCTATTAGTGACTGGTTCATAGTCATAAACATGGTGTGAGCATGCTCCAAGTCAACAAAAAAACATTCAAAGGAGAATACCGCAAATTTATGTTTCAATATGACAAGAACAACTCATGATTCTTTCAATGGAACTTTAAACACTCTCAGCTATTTGAGGCTAATCATGATACTCTATAACCACAATTCTTTAAAACTAAAATAACATCTAGCATGATATGAAAAATTTCTAGCCACAGTCTATACAAGCCTCTACTTGCACCGTTAAAAATTCTACTTCAAACAACAGTTTCGTTTCCCAACAAGCACCATACAAGATATGTTTTAACAAAAATTCTCTACATTCTATAGCAAGAAAACATGATAGTACTCACATAACACTACTAAAACTAACAGCTCTGAATAAGAGATGCAATTAAAACAAGAGCTGAACAAGAATTTTTGCAGTAACTAGAAGAAAAACTAAGAATACTAGCATAGCAAGTATTCAAACGAAAAAGCGGAGCGTGTCTCTCTCCCAAACAAGGATGCTAGGTCCAATGATATTATTGAATAAAGTAAAACAAAATAAAAAAAGAAAAAGAAACAGACGCTCCAAGTAAACTTCATATGATGTGACCGAATAAAAATATAGTTTCACGAGAAATGACCTGATAGATAGTTGATGAAGAAGGGGATGCCTTGGGAATCCCAAATATTAGATGCTTGAGTCTTCTTAAAAATATGCTTGGATGAACCACGGGGGCATCTCCAAGCTTTGACCTTGAACTCTTCTTGATCACATATATCACCTCTTCTCTTGACACTTGAAAACTTCCTTCACACCATACTCAAACAGTAATTCGCATTAGAGGGTTAGTGCAACAAATAAAAATCCATGGGTTTTGTATGGCACAAGTGCTATTGATACTTTTTAAACATTAGCTACATTCACTGACGTTTTGTGAAGCAAAGAAATCCAATTGACATCGCAAAAGAGCCAATGCAAGAAAAATGGCAGAATCTGTCAAAACCAGAACAGCCTGTAAAGACAAAAACAATTAAGGAACTTACGTTTCTCAGATCAAAAAACCCAAAGAACGGAAAAAATGCGTAATTAACTGAGGAATAAGCAAAAAAACTTTTAGATCATTCTGATCTCCCTGGATTTTTCACGATTTTTTACGGTGGACAGCAGAATTCTGTCTTCTTCGCAGAAATCCGAAAACCTACTCCAACTCTCATCAGAAACTTTACTTGGCACCACCAAAACATGAAAAAAAAGATACAAAGGAGTTTCTACTGAAGTATACAACCCCTTGACTCAAAGAAAACAGAGAAAAACAAAGCAAAAATAAAACCCATGGGTTATCTCCCAAGAAGTGCTTTTCTTTAACGCCTTTTAGCTAGGCCCAGAAAAATGGAATCAAGTATTTTCTAGTGAAGAAGCATCCAAATCAATAATTTCCTCCAAAACCCCAACTGTAGCAATGGGTACCTTAGACACCCCTGAAGATGACTCAACATGCAAATCACTTTTAGTTTCACTAACTCTTTCCCCACAAAATGTTTCTCCATTTTAAACTTAAGAGCAGAAAAGGTTGATCTTAAAGTTTCCATAGCCTCCTCTAATCTACCAAACCTCATATTTTGATTGTCATGGATATTGCTAGCTTCTAAAATAGTGATTTTCTTGTTGATACTTACTATTGATTCATTAACTTTGCTAGCATTATCAAGGAATTTTGGCAAATTTTTCTCCATGGAGTTTAGCTTTTTTAATAACATCATCTAAAGTGATCTCAGTTTTAACATCATTAGTAGGTGGCGTTCCAACTAAACTTTCAATCAAATTACAGGCTTCCAAGGCAGGCGTTCCCAGAAAATTACCGGCTCTAAGTGTCTAGAACATACCTATACCAGCTAGTAATACCAACATAAAAATTCCTAAGAAGGATTAACGTGGAATATTTCTTAGTGCATCTATGATGAGCATCACTTATCCTATACCAAGCATCTTTCAAACTTTCTCCACCTTGTTGCTTAAAGGAACAAACTTCAACTTCAGGAATACTCATTTTAGCAAGACTAAAAACAGGAATAAAACTACATCTAGAATAAGAACTAATATTTTTGTGTTTTTGATAAAGAGAAGCAAACAATACAAAACAAAATAAACTAAGCAAAACTAAAACAAAGTAAAGAGATTGGAAGTGAGAGACTCCCCTTGCAGAAATTCTCTTCCTCCCCGGCAACGGCGCTAGAAATTAGCTTGATGCGCCTAATACACACGTTCGCTGGGAGACCCTAAGAGGAAGGTATGAAGAGCATAGTAGCAAGTTTCCCTCAGTAAGAAAACAAGGTTGAATCGACCAGCGGGAGGAAGGAGTAACTTCAGAAGGTGAAGCAACAGAGATGGCAGGGAGCACTACCAGTTCAGAAGCAACGTGGAACCTACACAACACAATCAAATCACTTTGCCCAACAAAGCAATGAGGTTGTCAATTTCACCGGTTTTGCTGAACACCAAGAGTTTAAACGTATGGTGTGGAAAACAGTATGAAAGCAGTCAGTGTTTATCAGTATGAGGAAAAGGACTGGGATCCACAGTTCACTAGTGGTGTCTCTCCGTGAAAGATAAATAACATGTGGGGTGAACAAATTACAGTTGTGCAATTGACATAAATGAAGGCTGCACCATAGTGCATATGCAAGACATAAAGATTACTATGTGATTTATGCGGGCATTACAGGAAGATACATAGACCGTTATCCAACTTCATCTATGACTAATAATCCATCCTCCGAATATCATCCGAACAAACGTTGAGTATTAAGTTGCAAGCAACAGATAATTGCAGTAAGCAAAGTGTGTAATGTAAACAATAACATCATCGTTAGACAAAGCATTATTGTTTTCTCCCTAATGGCAACATCACATCCTCCATCCGTCATGTTTCTTTCACTCAAGCACAGATGCAAAGGAGGCATGAACCCACTATCGAGCATAAATACTCCCTCTTGGAGTTACTAGCATCTACTTGGCCAGATCATCTACTAATAACAGAGAGCATGCAAGATCATAAATAACATATGCATGAATATAACATGATAGATTGATAATCAGAAGACATAGCATTCAACATTCATCAGATCCCAGCAAACACAACATGTAGCATTACATAAAGATGATCTTGATCTTGTTAGGAAGCTCACAAGATCTAAACATGAGGTACACGGTGGAGAGAACAACCATCTAGCTACTGCTATGGACCCATAGTCCAGGGATGAACTACTCACGCATCACTTCGGAGGAGGGCATGCTGGTGTAGACCCCTCCGCTGATGAATTTCCCACCCGGCAGGGTGCCGGGGAAAGCTCCAGAACCCTCCCGATCTCAGGATGACGGTGACGGCGGCCTTTGGTGTTTTTGGGGGAAAAGTGGGATGTATCTGGGGTTTATGCCTCGGGGGGAATAAATAGGCGAAATGAAGGGAATATGCCCGAGAGGCAATAATAAAATGGTTATTATCTTATTCCTTGTTTATGATGAATGTTTATTTCTCATGCCAGAATTGTATTAACCGGACACGTTGATACATGTGTGCTTAATAAACAAACAATGGTTCCTAGTAAAGCCTCTCTTTTAACTAGCTCGTTGATTAATAGATGATCAAGGTTTCCTGATCATGAACATTGGATGTTATTAATAACGGGGTCATGTCATTAGAAGAATGATGTGATGAACATATACCCAAAGAGAATATAGCAATGCGATCAAGTCATTTAGTTTACATTGTTATATCAAACATACGAAGTAACTTATTCCTTAGACCATGAGATCATGTCAATCACTGATACCGAAAGAGGGCTTTGATGACATCAAACGTCACACCGTAACAGGGTGACTATAAAGGTGTCGTTAAGTATTCGGAAAGTATTAGTTGAGGATCATGGATCAAGAGTGGGATTTGTCCATCCAAATGACGGAGAGATATACTCTAGGCCCTCTCGGTGATATCACATCGAAACCGCTTGCAAGCACGTGATATGATCACAAGGATGTTATATCACGGGAACGAGAAAAGAGTACTTGTCGGTAACGAGATTGAAAAAGGTATGGTTGATACCAATGATCGAATCTCGGACAAGTAAAATATCGCGAGACAAAGGGAATAGTTCACGACGTTGTTGGTTCACACGATCACGAGAGTCATCGTTGAATATATAGGAGTCATCACGGATCTCCAGATCCCGCTGTTGATTATTGATCGGAGAGGAGTCTCGATCATGTCTATCTTATTCGCGAACCGTAGGGTGACACACTTAAGGTTCGATGACGCATTTGACAGGATACGGAATATCGGAGAAAAGTTTGGACAGCACCGAAATTGTTTCGGGGAATATTGAAATAGTCACCGAAATTGTTTCGAGTAATTTTGAAATAGTTCAAGGGGATTCTTATCAAATGGTTATTAATAGATTTAACAACTAACTCAAGGGGTTATATGTTAATGTTTGTTAATGGAATTAACAAATATTAAAATAAAGAAATAAAATTGTTTTATTTATTTATTAAAGAAAACCCTTGGGATTTTGAGTGGGAATTAATGGAAGAATGAGTGGGTTGAGTGGAGACTCCACTCACATGATGAGAGAGAGGTGGAGGCAGCCAAAAATTCGTGGCTTCCATCCCCTCCTATAAAAGGAGGGGTCAGAGCTCCCTCTCCCCCACACACACACTTGTGTCATCTCTTCCTCCCTCCTGCCGCTGCTCCACCACTTGTTCGTGCGCTTGGCGAAGCCCTGAGCAATGTTTTTCTCCACCACACCACTCCGTCGTGCTGCTGGAGTTCCGAGGGATCCTCTACTTCCGCGCCCCGCTGGAACGAGGGAACGGAGGTCGTCATCAACCGTACGTGTGACCGATCACAGATGCACCGCCGGATTGCGGTGCCCATCTTCTCGCTATCGGGATCGGTGTGAGTACGACTACGCCAACAACGAGATTTGATCTCGTACCACTTTGTGTCTTCGAGGGTATGTGTTCTCCTTAACCCTCTTGTTGCCGTAACACTTTGTCTCCTAGATTAGATCTTGGCCTTTCGGGTGTCTCTCGCGTAGGAAATTTTTTGTTTTCTATGCTATGTTCCCCTTCAGTGGTATCAGTGCCGGATCTATGCGTAGATGTTTTGTACGGGTAGAACACATAGGTGTATGTGGGCGTTGATGATCATGTTAGTACCTCCTTGATTATTTTATGATCTTAGTGGCATAGTGGGATGAAGCGGCCCGGACTAACCTTACATGTCCACGTACATGAGACTTGTTCCACAACTGACATGCAACTTGTATTGCATAAGTGGCTTGCGGGTGTCTGTTTCTCCTACTATAGTTAAGATCTAATCTACGAAGGGTTGTTAAAAATGTGTTTATCAACGTTGTGGTTGATGTTCGTAGGTATGAACGGTTCTATCATCGAAAGCCCTAAGCCACGTAAAATATGCAAAAATAATTTAGAGGCGTCTAACTAGTTTTTGCTGGGCATGTGATGTGATATGGTCAATATTACAAATTTGATTATGAGATGATCTATTTTGTAAATTATTGATATACCGGAAGGTATCCATATGATTGTCTTCTTCTTGATGGACAATCAAGATTGGGTGCCATGGTATTTGGTACCACGTCGGTGGAATGATGGAGATCATACCATGACGCACATGATGGAGATCAAGTGCAAGGAGGACCATATCATATCATGTTATCCTTACATGTGATGTTTGTGATGTTAATCCTTTTATGCATCTTGTTTTGCTTAGATAGCGACGGTAGCGTTATAAGATGATCCCTCTCACTTAATATCAAGATAATAATGTGTTCTTCCTTAAGTATGCACCGTTAAGAAAGTTCGTCGTTTCGAGACACCACGTGATGATCGGGTGTGACAGACTCAACGTTCGCATACAACGGGTGTTTTCAAGCCTAGCATGTACAGACATGGCCTTGAAACACACGCAATACTACGGTTCTACTTGGCGAGCCTAGCATGTACAGACATGGCCTCGGAACACGTAACCGAAAGGTAAAGCATGAGTCATATGGATGATATGATGAACATGTCGATGTTCGCCTTTGAAACTACATCATCTCACGTGATGATCGGTTTTGGTGTAGTGAATTTGGTTCGTGTAATCACTAAAGACGACTAAGAGGGATGTTGTTTTTGAGTGGGAGTTCATGGTTTAATTTTTGAATTAACTTGAACTTATTTATCATGAACAACAAATCAAAGTGAATTTGCACAAATTGTAGTATTCATTGGCATCCACATAACTACCTTACACTTAGATTGTTAATTGAGATATAACTGTTATGATCTGGTAAATACCATTTAAGATTGGTACCGTATTAGTGAAATTTAAAATTGAGTCCTATTGTAGATTTTTGGTATTTCCTACCTAGATCCATATGGTTAATGATTGATTGATCTAGAGAGCAAATAATTCCTACTTAGAATCCAGAGTCATGGTTGCATTCGTATTACTTTATCTTCAAAAGAATGTTTTGTTGATCAAAGTGATTTTGGAATTGAAAAAAAAATTGTTTTCAGAAACAATCAAGTGAAAAGATATATTGATATCTAGAAACTTATTTGTTGCAACATGATCGAGTATAATTTAGCGTGACAATGTTTGCTTATATTATCTGAATATATGCAAATTTAGCGTGACAATGTTTGCTTATATTATCTGAATATATGCAATGATTGAAGACGCTAGGCGTTTGAATATTCGAAGAAGTTGGGCGCTAAAAATTATCCTCTAAATCCCTTCCTTCGAGCTATAGTAGCTTAATCATAAAATTGTTATGATGGGATGGATTACAAGTATGGGTAAAGTAGTTTACCTTACTTGGAAATTGCTAAGAGTGGAATCTAGAAGAATGCTATTAATATGGTGATATTAGTAGAACAGTCAAACTCAAAGTGTGACTCAATGGTTGATAGTATATGACTAACACGCCAAGAAAATGAGCTAGTACGACTAGCATTGTTTGATGTTGAAAGATTCTTCTGTAAAGGAAAGGGAATATTGAAAATAGAATTACAAATAGATATATGGCAGAAAAGAAGATAACTAGAAAAGTCCAACTCAGGAGTATATGCTTGATATACGAGTTATAGATGTATTACTAGTTAACAAAGTATTTTTTGGGTATTTTGATACCACATTGGTTTTGTATGAGTTGTCATACAAAGCAACGCAATGCAAGAAATACAAGGGCCTAAAAGGAACTAGTAATAGATGTGGAATCGATTATGACAAGAACATAAATAAAGTGTTATTGTGTTCATTGTAGTATCAAACCAAACATTCAAGATTTATTTTAAGAACTTAATAAGTTGTTATTTTGTTCTAGTCTTTTGTGAGAACAAATGAGATTGTTCAAACGATGACCATATTCCATAATTGATGGATATGTTAATATAAATCATGTTGTTAAAGTAAACATCTATAAGACTGAATGCTAAACGTTGCAAGACGTAAATGATTTTCACTTAAATTGTGACACCACCATTTTAGTTCATATCGAAAAGGAAAACATGAAGGAACTCCATATTGATGGACTTCCGGAGTCATTTTGTTTTGAATAAATTGACGCTTGTGAGACCTCTTCCAAAAGATGACTAGAATTCCGTTCATAGGCCAAAGTAGAATGGACGACTAATTTAGTGGAGATTATACATATTGATGTATATAGTCCATTATGTGTAGTCATGTATGGTGGATTAATTTTTCCTTCATAAAATTATGTCGATGATTTAAGTAGATATGTGAGTATATCTATTTAAAAGGAACAGAGTTTGACATTTTGAATTGGTTCAAAAGATTGTTAATATGAAGGTAAAATCAATGTAACAAAATAATCAAGTATTTATGATTGGATCATAAAGGATAAAGTTTGAGTTACAAGTTTAGCAAAACATCTGAGAAGTTGCAGAATTGTTCTACAACTTATACTTCTCGAATACCCCACATTAGATTGGAGTATTCAAAAGACAAAATCAAACCCTGTTTGACATGGTAAGATTAATAAAATTGCCATTATAATTTTGTAGTTTACACATTAAGGACAACCGCTTTTACACTGAAAAGAGCACCATCATGATCCGTTGAAATTGACAACATATAAGATATGGTTTGGGTAATGACCCGAATTATCATTTTTCTTAAGTTTTGGTATGCATAGCATGTGTAAAATGTTTACAACCAAAATAGGATAAATATATGTTTATAAGGTTATCCCAAATAAAACATTGGGTATTTCTCCTATCACCGAACCAAAAGACAAATGTTGTTTGTCAGAAAGGGTTGATTTCTCGAGAAAGTAGTTCTTGCGAAACAAGTGAGTGGGAGCACAGTACAAACTCAACGAGATTAGAGAATCTTCGTTATCATGTCAAGAGTAGCGCAGCACTGGAAGTTGTTCCGGGGTTTACTATTTTGACTAAGTAGAAGACACTACAAAAGTTGTAGATACTTTCAAATGAGTTTGCGAACTGTACCAGAAAATTCCAAAAACTTTGTACTTAGAACAACTTATGGTTTAAGTGTAAAGTGTTGTTTTGACAACAAAAGGACCTGGACCTTATAAAGGAAGCAAATGATGGGCCCTGACTTCGTAAAATTGACTATGAGTCATTATATCCGCCATAGTATCCTTGTATGAATATCAAGTATGAGACTTGGTAGTCTTTTCAATAGGCATGATGCCCAACGATAGCAAAAGGGTCTATATAGCGACAAAGACATGGATACTTATCGAAAAGTTGTTTTCGACGAAGTTCAAAGAGTTGACTACTACAAGATTTCGATCTTCCGTAGTAATGCTTTAGTCTTTGCGGATAGTTCTAGCAAAAAGTTACATATTATGATATGGTAGTTGAATAACAAAACCAACCCTCCTCTCGAGGAAGTTTGATCAAGGATGTGTACTTGACACAGTCTGAGAGTTTTGTAAAATTCAAAAGGTTGCTATAAAGGCATGCACACTTCAATGGTTGAAGTGAGCATAGCGAAGTTGAAATCTTTAGCTTAATGAAGTTATCAAAAGAGTTTGATTCCATCATGAATGATAAAGATGCTTGTAGAGTTACAAGAAATTAAGTGGGAGCGCTATGACATATTTCCAATACTTTATGTAGATGACATATGGTTGATTGGAAAATATGTATTTTAAATTAACACGGTTAATATTTTCATATTGATGAAAGGCTTAGAAGATATTGGGCATCGATATATATAAAAGATGGATTGACGCACCTGATATGATTGAAGCCAAATTACATAGATGAAATATTGAAGTAAGTCAATATGAAAATGACAAGAAGGAGTTCTTGTCACATGGAAAATAATTGAGCAAGATTCATGTGTTTTGACACATGATGAGCATCATTGAAATTGAGATTTCTAAGTCATATTTCCATGCTATGTACACAACCAGATGAGTCCTATGCTATAAAATGTTATAGTAGGATAATTCATATGATGATTAGACAACAGTGGGAGAGATCCTTGTGTCATTTTAGAAATGCTAAGGATATGTTTTCCTATATAGTAATGACAAAATATTAGTTGTAATATGTTACACTAATAGTCTTGTCATTTATTCAAGTAATTTTATCTCAATTGAAATATGTGATAAAGGGTAGCACAATAGGATGGAAGAAAGTTCCATGCTGGATTTGAAAGAGTTTCAAAATTAAAATATTGTGACAGATACTACAACAAAGGCTAAAGTATATCGTTGTGTTAACAACTGATTATAAGCGTATTTTGTGTCAAGGAGTTCTTTATTGAACTTGGTGAAATTCCAAAAATGCTGAAACTATGAAGCTACATTTTCACAATGTTAGTAACATCAGTTTAAGCTGAGGAATTAAGGTATCACCGGAACTTGGAGAGTTTCCAAAAATGCTAACACTATGAAGCTACATTTTCACAATGTTAGTGACATCAGTTTAAGCTGAGGAATTATTTTCACCAATTGACCATATATATACAAAGCCATCTCATTAGAGAATGAGTGATGCGTGTAGACGCAAAGAACATGCAAATACAATAGGACCTGAACAGTTCAGATCTTTTTGATGATGTTTACTGCATGCGAAGCATGGTAATAACACTGGTACGCCATATGTGTTAAAGTGCTTACAAACTAGATTATTGACTCTAGTGCAAGTGGGAGACTGAAGGGAATATGCCCGAGAGGCAATAATAAAATGGTTATTATCTTATTCCTTGTTTATGATGAATGTTTATTTCTCATGCCAGAATTGTATTAACCGGACACGTTGATACATGTGTGCTTAATAAACAAACAATGGTTCCTAGTAAAGCCTCTCTTTTAACTAGCTCGTTGATTAATAGATGATCAAGGTTTCCTGATCATGAACATTGGATGTTATTAATAACGGGGTCATGTCATTAGAAGAATGATGTGATGAACATATACCCAAAGAGAATATAGCAATGCGATCAAGTCATTTAGTTTACATTGTTATATCAAACATACGAAGTAACTTATTCCTTAGACCATGAGATCATGTCAATCACTGATACCGGAAGAGGTCTTTGATGACATCAAACGTCACACCGTAACAGGGTGACTATAAAGGTGTCGTTAAGTATTCAGAAAGTATTAGTTGAGGATCATGGATCAAGAGTGGGATTTGTCCATCCAAATGACGGAGAGATATACTCTAGGCCCTCTTGGTGATATCACATCGAAACCGCTTGCAAGCACGTGATATGATCACAAGGATGTTATATCACGGGAACGAGAAAAGAGTACTTGTCGGTAACGAGATTGAGCAAGGTATGGTTGATACCAATGATCGAATCCCGGACAAGTAAAATATCGCGAGACAAAGGGAATAGTTCACGACGTTGTTGGTTCACACGATCACGAGAGTCATCGTTGAATATATAGGAGTCATCACGGATCTCCAGATCCCACTGTTGATTATTGATCGGAGAGGAGTCTCGATCATGTCTATCTTATTCGCGAACCGTAGGGTGACACACTTAAGGTCCGATGACGCATTTGACAGGATACGGAATATCGGAGAAAAGTTTGGACAGCACCGAAATTGTTTCGGGGAATATTGAAATAGTCACCGAAATTGTTTCGAGTAATTTTGAAATAGTTCAAGGGGATTCTTATCAAATGGTTATTAATAGATTTAACAACTAACTCAAGGGGTTATATGTTAATGTTTGTTAATGGAATTAACAAATATTAAAATAAAGAAATAAAATTGTTTTATTTATTTATTAAAGAAAACCCTTGGGATTTTGAGTGGGAATTAATGGAAGAATGAGTGGGTTGAGTGGAGACTCCACTCACATGATGAGGGAGAGGTGGAGGCAGCCAAAAATTCGTGGCTTCCATCCCCTCCTATAAAAGGAGGGGTGAGAGCTCCCTCTCCCCCACACACACACTTGTGTCATCTCTTCCTCCCTCCTGCCGCTGCTCCACCACTTGTTCGTGCGCTTGGCGAAGCCCTGAGCAATGTTTTTCTCCACCACACCACGCCGTCGTGCTGCTGGAGTTCCGAGGGATCCTCTACTTCCGCGCCCCGCTGGAACGAGGGAACGGAGGTCGTCATCAACCGTACGTGTGACCGATCACGGATGCACCGCCGGATTGCGATGCCCATCTTCTCGCTATCGGGATCGGTGTGAGTACGACTACACCAACAACGAGATTTGATCTCGTACCACTTTGTGTCTTCGAGGGTATGTGTTCTCCTTAACCCTCTTGTTGCCGTTACACTTCGTCTCCTAGATTAGATCTTGGCCTTTCGGGTGTCTCTCGCGTAGGAAATTTTTTGTTTTCTTTGCAACGAACCCTTCACAAAATGGCAGAGGCGGTCGAGGTCTGGGGGGCCCACACCACCCCTGGCGCGGCCAAGGGGAGGGGGGCGCTGCCCTATGGTGTGCCCCCCTGAGGCCCCCCTCGGGTCTCTTCAGGACTCCGTGGAATATCCGGGATTTCTAAGACTTCCGGGCTTCGAATTTTCGAATTCCGAGAATATTTCCAGAACAACTTTTCGGAAACATTAAAATAGCAGAAAACAAGGAACTGGCTCTGTGGCATCTTGTCAATAGGTTAGTCCGGAAAATCGATAAAAATGACATAAAGTGTATAGCAAACATGTGGGAAATAACATGAAAACAATCATGGAACATAAAAAATTAGGGATATGTTTATGACGATCACCCCTCTAGTGGCGCGTCCTCCTGCATCCCTAGTAAACCATTTAGCTTTTTGTGTTCATTCATGAACTTGAATCTACTCTTTGCAATTTAACTTGATAAAATGTATTTATTTTATCTCTTCTTTAGATGGTGTCTTGAATGATCACGCCATCTTATTTGTATGACATATCTGCAATATGCTCAAGTCTGCACGATTAATCTTCAGATATCCCATGAATACTGTCTTGGTCATCACTCGATCATGTTAAACCCAACATATGGAGTTCATCAAATGCATGGACAAACTTTATAATTATAATTCAATGTAAATATTAGTTCATATAGATTGTTATTAGCTTTTTAACCAAAAACTCAACTTTCATTAACCAGGGAGCTCAGCCCAATCGCTGGCTACAAAACCTTGCACAAAAACCGGCGCATCTTCTAATTCCCAAAAGGTACTTACCAAAACCACACATGGAACACTATGATCTTTCAGCAAGAAGCCCCACCAATCATAATGTTCTTGTAAATGGGCCCCATCAATTGGGAACACTCCTAAAACATGATCACACAAACTATTTATCCAATCATTGGCTTCTCGCGCGAGGGTAGTAGTAGCTTTTGGAAAGGAAAAGCTAACAGTCATCCGAGGGATCTCGGGTCTAGTGGCCTCCTCCTTCCACGCACGCAATGTGCCCCTAGTGGTGGCGAAGGAAAATGAATCCACGCTGGTCCCACCATACCACACGTCCTTATTGTCTCCCTCCTTTCTTCATGTCCACTCGCTCGTATCTCATCGCCTCCCAAAAGGTTTCCTCCTCTCTCGTCGCCTGCACCTGTTGTTGCACCTCTGCGCCCAATTTCCTCACTGCCACGGCCTGTTCACCGCCCAGAGGTGATGACTTCTCCACGCCCAATTTGGTGCTGCAACGGGGTGTAGTCATGGCTGCGTCGACGGCCGGGTTGTCGCAAGCTCCGGCCAAGGAGCCCGCCATGGCCGCTCCTCCGACCTTCCCTCCTCCACAAGCCGTAGAGAACCACCACATCTCCACCTCCATATCCTCCCATCGCCTCTGTTCCCGGCACCCTGTGGAGAACATTGACCAGCTCCGACCACCGGTTCAGCTATGGCAGCTAGGCTGCATCGCCCGACCGGACTCCTCTTCTACATCGAGCTCCACAACCCCACCTCCCTACCTCACACGGTCACGCCGGAGCGACGACGATGGCCTGTACCCTTGCAACGTCTAGCTCGGCAACTGGCGGAGATAAGGCTGCATGCCGTCGTTGAGGCCGATGGTGCTCGCCTCCGGTTTGGCCTCACCGGCCGTGGGATGCTACCGATGGTGATCCGCATTGCTACAAATGGTGCTCTGCATTGCTACTCCATTTTTGGGTGTTTTTTAGGCGGCGGCGGAAATTTGCTACATACTCGTATTGTGTTTGCTGTAATTGTACATCTTTTGCTACCAATTATCCGCCGAGATCTCCAACGAAGTCAGCTTTTGCTACATTAGAATAATGGTTTTGTTTACTAGCAAGTACCCATTTTCTGCGACGCGATGCCTGCTGCGTTATCTCGAGCGGGAGTCTCGCGAAATTGATTTTTGCTACAGTAGCACAATTTTTTTACTACGAGGTCTCTCGAGAGTTCTAACTTTTTCTTTTGTTTTTGTGTGATGAACCTTTTGTTTTAACTACGTAGAAGCAAAAGTAGGATCTTTTGTACATAGAAGTAAAAGCAGGATTTTGGGAGGAACGTGTCTCGAGAACCTGGGGCTGGAATTTTTTTGAGCCCGTGGGACACTCAGCACTATTATTCTCTTATAAGTTGTACTACTAACTCACTAAGTTTTATGCAATTTTATCTGTTCAAGTCTTTTTTTTTGAACAAAGAGAGGGGTCAAAGACCCCAAAGCTGCGTGTTACTTAAAGGGGTGGGTACAAATTACATTCCAGTCCTTGACAAATCTTGCACTAAGGACCCTAACATTCGAAAGAAGGACCGTAAAATTACATTGCAGACCCTGGAACGAAAGACGAAACGCGATCGAGTCCATGGTCTTCTCCACCGCCGCATCGCCAGCGTCCTCCAGGTCGAGGGCACCGAGGACGGAGCACTTGCTCGAAGCTCTCCCACACCGGCGATGAAACTCAGCCACCAGCAGCCGGACCACGCGCGGGGACGCACCACTTGCACGAAGAACGGCGTCGAGCCCTGACAACTGAGCCAACAGGCCTCCCACACGGAGGTTGAAGACAGGCCACTCACCTGGCCTTGATACGCGGAAGCAACTCCGGCTTCGCGTGTTGAGCTCATCTGTGCAGCAACGAACCAAGCTCCCATCGCGAACAGAAGCAGCAGCCAGATCCGCCTTCCGTCCCTCGCCACCATGGCCGGGCAACAGAAGAACAGCAGCTACAGCTTCAAGAACCACAGAGGGGAGCTGAGAGTGCTCCAGATTCAGAGCACCTCCCTCGGCCTTATGAGAGGAGGAGAACTCCACCGCCGTCTTCTGCAGATCCCACCCCCACCACGGGGGCCCGAGAGCAGAGAGCAGCAGCAGCAACACCGCGCAGACGAGGGCCGGACTCACCTGCACCGAAGTTCTCAACGGCAGAACGCCGACAGCACAACACGAAGTCAAACAACGAAATCGAAAACCTAGACTACTTCTATACAAGCAAGGCAGGGGCCGGCACCCTACATCATCGCCTCGCAAGCTAGCGCAAGCACTAGCAGCGGGGATGGCCGGGAAACGGGGGCGGCGGCGGCGGACTCTCAACGGGGGCAGAGGGAACCCTTATCCTCTCCTGGCAACCCTATCTGTTCAAGTCAAAGTGATGTTTTCATACACCTATGTGTGGAGCCGATGCGTCAACTTCTTAATCAACCGCTAATTCATCGTTTTTTTTTTGGTGAAGTATTTGCAAGTAATTTTTTCTTTTAGATAGTATTTCCAAATATTTTTAGACCAGTATTTGCTCGTTGACTGCCAAATCATGTCCAGGCTTTTCGAGAGAAACACATATAAGACCAGCCGTCGGCCCCAACACATCTCGGTATCTTCTTTGCAGCCCCCGCACCTCAGCCCACGCCCTAACAGGAGCCCAAGATGGCGGCCGACATCCCCACCTGCGGCGGCCTCCCCGCCGCCGTCTCCGCCTTCGCTGACGCATTCGTCGACTTCGCCGTCTCCGGCATCTTCTTCCCCACCAACCCACCTCCTCCTCTGCCCGCCACCCCGGCCGCCACCTTCCTCCCCGCCCCCTCACGCCTCGTCGCCATCGGCGACCTCCACGGTGACCTCCCCAAGTCGCTCACCGCCCTCCGCCTTGCCGGCCTGTTGCCCCCTGCCAACAGCCCCAACTCCAGCCCCACCTCCACCTCCTGGTCTGCGGGCCCCACCCTCGCCGTCCAGCTCGGCGACATCCTGGATCGCGGCGGCGACGAGCTCCGCCTCCTCTACTTCCTCCGTCGCCTCAGCATCTCCGCCGCTGCGCAGGGCGGTGCGCTCCTCCCGATCCTCGGTAACCACGAGGTCATGAACGTGGCCGGCGACTTTCGCTTCGTCACGCCACAGGGCCTACAGGAGTTCTCCGCCTGGGCCGGCTGGTACCGTGCAGGCCTCGCTATGAAGCGCCGCTGTGGCGATCTCGAGCAGCCGAAAAACCCCTTCCTCGGCGTTCCCAAGACCTTCCCTGGCATAAGGCGAGAGTTTTGGGACGGCATCCGCTCCCGCGTCGCCGCGCTCCGCCCGGACGGCCCCATCGCGCGGAGGTTCTTGGCTGACCTCCCCACCGTCCTCGTCGTCGGTGACTCGGTGTTCGTCCACGGTGGCCTCCTCGAGGCCAATGTCGAGTATGGTCTCGAGCGGATCAACGCCGAGGTCAGCGACTGGATCCGGGGCGAGCGCGGCAACAATGCCAGGGCGCCAGAGTATGTGTGCGGCCGAGATGCGGTGGTCTGGCTCAGGAGGTTCTCTGAGGGCTTCAACTGTGACTGCCAGAGGCTTGAGGGCATTCTTGGAATGATCCCTGGTGCAAAGCGGATGGTGATGGGGCACACAATACAGAGCGAGGGGATCACTGCCGTTTGCGGGGCACAGGCGGTCAGGGTGGATGTTGGCTTGTCCAAGGGATGTGGCAATGGGCTGCCGGAGGTGCTGGAAATCAATGGTGCGGGATCACAGGTGAGAGTGATCACAACAGATCCAGCAGAGGCCTGGAAGTACAGTAAGCAGAAGCCGGAGAAGGCTGCCACCGCATTGGAGAAGAAGGGGGAGGTAAAGGATGGCCTTGCATTGCTGGTAAGGGAGAGCCGTGTGTTGAAAGGCGTAGAAGTTAAGGCTTAGCTTAGGGGTAGGATAGAGATTATTTTGGTAACTATCAACTCAATTGGATTACCATGCCCAATTGAGGGTAATTCCGTTTATATGTGGGAGGCATTGGGTTGAAGGAAACTTTATCCAGGGAAGAAAGGAAGGCCAGCTTGACTTATCAATTGCCCTTACTGACGAGGGTGTGGTAATCGGATTGCAGATTGCTGATTTATACAATTATTGGCCAATGTATGAAATTGGCGTCTTAGTGTCTAGTTTGTGTGTGTTCTCAATAGTCTACATGCTGCTGTGGATGTTGATGGTTATGATCAGCTAAAAGCTAGGATGTATTTGGGACTATACTGTGTTGCCACTAGTGCTATATCCAAAACCATCATGATAAGTTTCCTGATGACCAGCTCATTACTGAACCCCGGGGAAAATATCAAGAATGTCAGAAAGCAGCCATGTTTATAGTGAGGCCTAGGTTGTGAATGTGGCCTAGCTCAGCTTACCGATCCAAATCGTGAACTGGAGTGTAGCTTAAGGATTCAACAATTCGTCCAGATTTTTTCTCTTTTTCCAATCAATACTGGGGGGGCATTTTCATTTTGGGCACACAGTACAAATGTTGGTTGGCGATGCGACAAACGAAACATCAAACAGTACTGTCACACGGCTGGCAATAGTAAGAGATCAGCTGAAAAGAGGAGGACACAAGTTGTTAGGAGAGTATGAGAGCAACATGAAAATTGTCTTCCTCCGTCTCGGCCAGCCAAGACCGTCACGACAAGTGGAGGTGTTCTTAGAAGGCTAAGTCTGCACGTAAAGAACGGTTAGTTCATGGAGGTTGATTCCAGTGTTTCATGTGCAATACTATTTTGCTCTCTCCAAGACAGCGTAACCTAACTTTTTCGCTAACAAGATATGCAAGCATGATACATGCCTATTCATTCTTTTTATTGGCTTGCATCACCCCAGGTTCCAGCAATGATGTTTGTTGTGGAATAATACTGCCTGTCCTAGTCAGGCGGTGTATTTTCTACAACCAGATAGGACGCCATGCTAATATTAAAGTTAATTTTTTGAGTGTACATAGCATCAAGAGTCTCAAATATGAATATTATTGGAGTGCATCCGCAAGTTGGCAGTCTGTATCACATGCATGTCCTATTAATTTGTGGGCAAAGATTCCTTGTTTGTCTAATCACAGATCTGTCTCCTTGTGATGACAAGGAAAGGTATGACTGGACTAGTATGCCATTTGTACTGGAACAGCAAAGTTGAAAGGCAAAAGGGATTTCCAGTTAGATTTGCATCTGTAGGCTCAGTTTTTCCACAAGTTTTCTCTCAGGTTGGTTAGTTGAATTGGTCCTTTTGTTCACGCTCCTCTTGCCCTGTACTTTCCACGTTTCTTCCAGCATTTTTCTCATGTGCTTAACCCATTCTGATGCCGACGCCTCCCTGTCCCTCAAGGCATTTCTCGGTGATATGGACGTATGGTCTATCCACTTGCTTGTTGGCTTGCACTTGAACATTGTTTTGTGCACTTCCTTCATCTTTGCGGCGCGCGCAAGCCGAATGGATGGTTACCATGGTGGACTTGGTCTCTGCTGTAGCTTGGTAGTGGTGACTGTTTGCTCACATTTCCACTTGTCCCGACAAAAGTATTGCTGCGTGGTGTCGATTCCTGTTAGTCCTGAGGGCATGTACAATGGTTGATAAGACGTCTTATCTTAATTTTTTTAGATAAGACTAAAAAACATGATGTACAATGGATTATCTCTTAGGCTTTTCCAGATTCGCTAAAAAAGTGGTGAGACAATTGTTGCTAAGAGATCATCTCTTAATTAAGAGAAGACAAACCTCTTTTTTCTGTTTCTCTCTCCTCCAACTCAGCAATCATCCGACGTGGCATCTCTAAGATAGCACCATTGTACATGTCCTGATATAGTTGAACAGGGGAGCTTGCAGAGTTCCAATTTTTCTCTCTTTCTTTGAAACGATTTGAAACACCTTTTTTTTCCTCGTTTGAAATTAGTTTCTTTTATGATTTTGAAGTTATCTTCCAAAAAAAGAAAAACTTCGAAAGTTAATCTCCTGCTGATTTGGGTTGTAGGTACAAGGAAGAGTGCAAAGGTGCTTTCGACAATGTATTTTGTTTTGTTATCAGTGTGTTCTATTAAATGTAGTCAATATTGAACGTTTTTCTTTGCAGACAAAAAATGAAGTAATATGTACGAAAAATCGTACTCGTTCACTAGAAAATCTTGCTGCCAAGGAGACCTGGATCCGACGGCCAACATATGCTTACAAACTAACTTATTTGATGATTTTCTCGGTTTCCGAGAGGGAAAAGCTAGATTTGATTTTGGCGCAATTGAAACTTTTTGTGAGGTCCTCCTTGTAATGTGTAAAGTGTAAACCCACTGCTTGAGTTTATTGCAGCTTCCGGGTCTTTCAGGACTTTCCCACGTTCACAAAAAAAAAAGGCGGACAGTGTTATACGACGTTGCTTCGTCCACTGGGTAGTAAAATAATTGATGCAGACCGACCCATCCCACTGGGTATGTCTCACACTCCATTATATGTAAAGTCACCATGGATTCAAAAGGTGAACTCATTCCTTTTCTATAACCCATTTCGTACCCCTTTGGATGGTATACTACTTGACCATCTACCCCGTACATTGCTAGGTATGAGTCAACGAGTACGGATGCGAGGGGAGATACCGAGGAAGCCCAGGACTCAAGACCGTCCAAGGTGTACGCGTGGAAGAGGAGGAAGAAGCGAGAAGACGAAGAGGAAGCTGGCCAGGAAGGCCGGCCTGAAGACCCGGCCTGGTCGGCTCCCCAGGCCGGCGCTCTCGGGTACCTGTCCGGCCTGGCAGCTCGGCATAGGCCGGTTCCCCTGCGCCCCTCTGGATGACGCCCCTACAGACCGGCCCGGCCTCCCAGGTCGGCTCCCCTGCGACTTACCTGCCTGCGCGCAGAGACAGGGAATATTCCCTTGTATCCCTCTATCTACCCCCTACTACTATATATAGGACCCCTCCCCCTCCTTCATAAGATAGAGTTGACTTGAGATAGGATTGGGCTTTGTGCTCCCCCTCCCATGTGGAGAACCTCCCCCATTGGATCCATGGCTACTCTATAGATTCATCTATTGGAATGTATCAAGATCTCTCCAAGTAGCTACTCTTTCACCTTGTGACTCTAGTAGTTCTTGCCAACCTTCCCCTTGTGGCTTCTGTTGGATCGGTGGACCGGCCGGTGAGAGGAATCAGTTCCAATTAGCGTGTTGTTGATTTGGGTTTGCGATCCCTCGTAGGTTTCACGAGTTATTTTTCCTTTTGTGTGCGTGAGTAAATCGTGTTCTTCGTGCGTTCTTCGCGTTCTTCCCAATCTCCCCACCTCTCGTGCGTCAATCTCTGAAGATCGGGCCACCCTAGAGGCCAAACCTATATCAATAATACTCTGGTTCCACAATATTAGCGTTGTGCAGTTTGCAAAGCTTCTGGAAAATGCACACCCAACCTAAAACGAGCAAGAAAGAGGAATATGATTAGAGGATGACATGGACATATGTTGATTGGAGCTTGAGGATGTTCTTTTCTACTAAACGCACACCGTATTCTCAATCAGTTAATTAAGCAGAAAAAAACTGTTATCGTGGAACATGAGTACATGACATTACATATGGCACAACTGGCCAAACTGACTAGCACCGCATTTTCCAGACGAAGACTGTTTCAGACTTCAGGTGTCATCGCGATCACTCCATCCCCCCATTTCACGGCATTTTGACAGCCATGTGATGAGCTGGTGAAATATCGCAATTTAATCAGATTTTGTAAACTCGAAACTGATTAACTATCGGAAACGTTACAAGTCAAAATTATAGCGCATAAAACCAAATCTATTTGTAATGAAAATAAATTTATGAAATAGGAATAGAAATAAAACAGAACATGGTAAGGCTAGAAAATGCATACAAACGAAACAGAACAAGGTAGCGCAAAAAAAATCTGACGTCGCAAGTAGGATTTTTAGAAAACAGAAGCACTTTACAGATACCCCTTAATAGTGTAAGCAACAATATGGAGTCATGGACGATATAAGGCGAACTAACACTTCCCTAAAAAATCATGTAAAAAAACACCTCCGTTTAAAAAAAGAGAAATAACACACAAGTGACTAACCAATGGCCAACCGGCAGAACTGATATCCTGGTGCTTCCCAAGCCGATGGAAAATGCTTAAAAGGTGCTAACGTATTATGGTGCACACACACAATTTAATCCAAGTGCATTGCTTTCTTTGAACTTGGCCAAACAAACACAAATGGTGGTCTGGTCTCATTTCGCTCCATGTCACATTTTATCTTTATAAAAAAAATGTCACATTTTATAGCTTAGCTTGGTTGCACACTTGGATGCACTTTACTGTATGAGTTATAAAATCAATCATTCATTACTGCCTTCAAGCCATCGCAGGGAGCACATGGTTCACGATCTTTCTTATAGGACAACACAATTCCATTTTCTACCAAGAATGTTGTACGGGGTATCATATTTCTTTTCCATAGAGGTGCAAAGAACAGGAAACAGATAAAACCACAAAAACATGAAAACTATTAATGACGTGTAAAACCTGATTATGAAAGATACTAGTCTATGCTTACACTCTT
Organism: Alopecurus myosuroides; assembly: GCA_028641055.1. Taxonomy (NCBI): domain Eukaryota; kingdom Viridiplantae; phylum Streptophyta; class Magnoliopsida; order Poales; family Poaceae; genus Alopecurus; species Alopecurus myosuroides. Next base: position 283,359,864 of record CM054057.1, on the reverse strand, counting down.
TTTTCCCTTGTGTTTTCCATGTTTCTTCCGGCATTTTTTTTTTGAATTTTAAAGCAGGCGTTCTGCCATTCGAATAGGTAGAAAAGATGTTGTAATTACAAGAGATCCTCAAAGGAGGGAAATAAAAAGACCCACACGCTCCTCATTGTCCTCCCCGGTCTCCCGGGTCATCCGTGAAGGCAAAAGCCCTCTGTTCAATCTCATCATGCACAAGGCGCACTACATCGGCGATGTTCTTTGCCGTGTTTGTGAAGGCCCTTCTGTTGCGCTTTTTCCATATCCCCCATATTATGTAGATGATGATCCCACTTGCGGCTCTCTTCTTGTCTTTCGGGAAGTTTGCAATGTAGTGAAGCCACCACCCATCGAAATCACGCTCCGAAGATGAAGCGATGGGAGGCACCGGTAGGTCGCTCGCTGTCCTTCTGATGTTTCCACCTCCCTGTCCTTCAAGCCAGTTCTCGGTGCTATGGACACATGCTCTATCCGACCACTTGCTTGTTGGCTTGTACTTTTTGTTGAATAATTAGGCATAATTTTCACGATTAATTCCAAAATATAAATCAAGACAAAAACAACTATTAACATGTGGATTTCGAACATACTAGATGCAGCAGACAACATGAATAACAACAACACGATCTCTCTAAACATGTAAACAGTAGACATGTTAAACAGGCAGATCAGGACATAGATTCCGTACCGATCGTTTTTAGTAACGTTGTTGATGACAACGTTGGCGATGACGGGTCGGAGTAGACGACGCTTGAGGCGGCGGTACGCATCACCGCCTAAGTTGCTAGGCAGACGAGCCGTCGTGGAAGCAGCGAGCAGTCACGCGAAACGCTTCCCAAAATCCTAATTCGCCCTCTCCCGTACAGGATCACAAATGCGACTGGTTCCGGAGACCTGCTCTCCCGTTCGCCGGCGGACGCCGGCGCTCGGGATGAAGTAGACTACGGTGGCGGCGCAAGGAACAAGGTGTGACAAACCTAGATTGGTTTCGGTGTGTATACAGCGCCCACGGCGCGCGTCTTTTATAGTGCGGTTCGGAAAATCCTAACGTGTGCGACGTGGGTGGCCCACGCCGCACGTTCGAGTCGGTTGCAGCACACGACTACGAATTTGGTTTTCCCAAACAGCAAAATAAAGTTAAATGTTGTCTTGGCTCGATTCACGAAACGCGATCGCGTCGAGTCGAGACGAGCGAGCGGCGGAGAAGGAGGAGTGCGCGAGAGGTTCTCTTCTTCTCACTCACATACAATCACTACAACACTCCACCTTGTGCAACTCCTCAAACTTCCAACGTGGGATTAAACTTCTCACTCCCACCACTCACTTGTACACATGGATCATTTTGAGATTTCAGGATTTGTCTATTAGACTACCCATATATGGACCCAATATTTCAGCACTTTTACATTGTTTTGTGCACTTACTTCAACTTTGCGGGGGCACAAACCAAATGTGGGTTAACATGCCGGACTTGGTCTCTAGCGTAGTTTGATAGTGGTCACTGTTAACTTTTATTTTTCCACCGTCTCGACAGTTGCGTGGATTCCCGTCAATCTTAATATATTGGAACAGTGGAGCTTGCAAAGTTCTAATTATTTTTTGAATGATTATATTCATTTCCTTGTTTGGAAGCTAGTTTACTTTTACGCGTCACAATAAGTTCTAAATTTATTTGCCAAGAACTTCGAAAGTTCATCTCCGGCCTGTAGGTATAAGGAGAGAATAGCATAAAACTACTCCCTCCGATCCATATTAATAGGTCATAAAGTGGATGTATCTAGCAATAAAATATGTCTAAATACATCCACTTCAGCACCTATTAATATGGATCGGAGGGAGTACCAGTTTCTTGATAAAATTTTAAAAAACTACCATTTTATGACGTAATCTCATTTTGCTACCACATTTGTCTAGCCGCTTGTAAAAACTCAAATATGCCTCTGATGGAGAGTTGACACCAAAACTTATGGGTGGGACCCACATGTCACCGTAATTAAGAAGATAAAAATATACAAAGAATAAAAAAATACAAGTCAACCGAAGCCTCCCACGAGTGCACGATCCCCACGGACCCATGCTGATTTCCCGCCCCTCACTGCTCGCCGGCGCCCCCGCCCAGCTCGCCGGTGCCATCCGTCGCCGCGGCCCGTCTAGGGTCTGCTCGCCGTCGGCCCCCGCAGCGTGCCGTCCGATGTGCGGCCGGGTCCTATGTCCGCCAGCTCGCCCACGTTATCTGCTCCCGCGGCCGGCCCCGTCTCCGCTCGACCGATGCTGCTCGTGAAGGTGCTTAGCCAAGACCTGTTTCAGCCTGCCCGCCGGCGCCATACAACCAGGCTGAGCTCTCCAAACACCACCTTTTTCAGCCACCACACCAAATGGCATGCCCAGGGCTGAGCTCTCCAGACCGTTTGCCGCGGCCAGCCGGCCACGCAGCAAGCTACCTACCACGCACTCACGTGGCAACGCATGTAGCAGGCCCTGTGCGAAATTCTAAAATATGAGGCCTCATCTCACACGAAAAAATTAACTAATGATTTTTAAAATACTAGTAAAAGTGCCCGTGCGTTGCTACGGGTTAAAATCTACAATCAACAAAATATGGATGTGAATCAAACAGACATAGCAACCTCATGTATAAAATTAAAGATCTTCACGTCATGTGAAAAACAAATGCATGCTCATGCGATCCAAATACACAAATCCCTATAGTACAGTACAAAGTAAAAAAGTGAAACCTGAGGTTTTAAAAGGTTTGATTTTCTGCCGACAATTAATATCGATATAATGAAGAATGTTGCTATTGGAATTTGGTTTATGAAAATGAATTGTTAATCTATGATGGTTAACTAAATCAAGCTAAAGATAGTCTTTAATTTTAAAAAGGTATAACTACCTGATATTAATCATGTCAATTCCTGCAAAACAACTTCCTGCAAAACAACAGATCCATAGGAAACTATGCGCTAAAAAATGTTGCTAACAGTAAAGTGCCTACAAAACGGCTACACCCATGGTGGTCTGTGTGATGCGGTAGCCGGATGAAGTATTGTACTTCTCGATGAGATGGGAACAAGAGCGTCCAGGCCAACATGCAACCCAGTCCTATAATTCTCTCGTTAAGGCAGGCTAGCAGGGAGTCCCACAAGCTGCTCGACAACAATCACAAAAACCCTATCTTTTCAAGCAAATTAACCATCGCCAGACCTATATGGTGTACCAAAAATTCTTATTACTCCTTGCAAAAGAAACCTAGGAAACAACATCATCTACTATCTCTTGTCCAAATGAGCTTGCTCACAAGCTATCGAGATGTACAGAAAATGCCTATTGTATAGTCGTCTGGCAGAAGAGCCAAAGCCAAGAGTAAGTCTAGCTCCCGCCCGCTAGCGCGCGTCTTGCACCCTCCCCTTCGCCCTCACGCCGGTGGCCACTCCGGCCCCAGCGTCCACCCAACGCACGCGCCATGTCCGCCGCACGCCCGAACCTGCAGCTGGCCGGAGGTGGCCAGCACGGCGACGACATGAACATGTGCAGCCCTAGGGCGGGTGCGTCCTCCTCGCGCGCCTCGATGGGGCGTCCGGTCGTGTCGGGGCTTGGTCTGTCCTCCGATGCGGACTCTCCTGCGTCGGGCGGCCGGGACGAGGTGGTGACCTCGAGGGCCCTGGAGACGGCGGCACCGGCGGCGGGTCGAAGTTTGAGGGACCGTCTCACCTGGGCGCCGGCGGCTCCGTCGCGCAAATCTCTCTGGCGGAAGAGGAAGGCCGTGCAGAGAGCTGCGGAGGCCGCTCTCGCCGCGCTGGCCGCGCCGCCGCCACCGAGATCTCCGGTCCCGCCGGAGCTCGAGGGTCTGTGCTTCAATTGTTACAAACCTGACCATGTCAAAGTGAGTTGCACCAATCCCACTGTCTGTAATCGATGTTGGGAGGAGGGACACGACGCCAAGAGCTGCGGCATGCCCCGAAGCCCGGCGTCCACCGAAGACGCGCTCCGGCGCGAGCTGCTGGCGAGGAGGGCCGGAGTCTTGATGCAGTCTGCGCTGGTAAGGCCAGGGGAAGGTGGGCAGCACAGAGGCGTCGCAGCAGCTGAGGTTGCGCGACGGCCATTGTCTCCCCCCCCGAGCTTGGGCCATGCCAGCGGTAGACGCGCAACGGACCTCGCGAGTGTTGTCTGCGCAGAACGCGCGGGCGGTGACCACGCCGGCGTTGGACGAGTGGGACGCCCCGCTCTGCGTGGTGAGGCGCACGCCGAGCATGAACGAGCTGGAGCACAGGCTCCGCCACGCAATGGTTGCCTATGTTGGTGGTGGTCGTCCGGCGGTGACTCGCGAGAAGGTCCATGCCGCGCTCGAAGGAGTTCTGGGTCTCTCGCCCAACCATGTGTCTGTTCACGAGTTTCAGCCGGCAGACTTCTTGCTTTCGTTCGCCGCTGAGGAGGGCAAGAACAGGGTGATGTCGAGACCATTCTTGCAGTGCGATGGATTCAAGTTATTTTTTCGTCCATGGAGCCGGTTCCATCAAGCCTCGATGGGCTGCCTAGGAAAGAAAGTGAGCCTCGTTTTGGAAGGTGTTCCGCCGCATGCCTGGGAGGCTGAGATTGTTGAGAACCTCATCGGCACCGCCTGCCTGATCGGGGACTTCGCGCCGGAATCCGGCTCAAGAGAAGATTTGGTGCTGCTCAAGCTTACAGCGTGGACGGCGGAGCTCCCTTCGATCCCAACGGCTCGCACTCTCGTTATCCCGGAGCCGGCCGGACTGGGAGACCGCACGCCCTCGCCGCCCCCGTCCTCGAGCTCGTACAGCACCCGCAGCACAACCCCAGTGGCAGACGGCAATGTGGTGGACGCCCTCAAATACCGAGTCCTCATTCACCTTGACGGTGTGGAGGAGGTCCTGAGACCGGAGCGGCCGGCGGCCGCCGTCCCCCCCGCGAGCAGCGACTGGCGGAACGCGGACGAGCTTGGAGCTTCCGACGGCCGGCAATGGCGTCAGTTGCCATGGACTAGGGGAGTACGGGACTCTCGCACCGTGGTGTTAGGGCCCACGGAGCGGGGGTGGGGATCGCGTGCGGCTGCGCTCGGTGGGCCTCCCGGTGTGGATTGGAGGCTTCCGCCTATGACGACTCGCCAGGTGGAAAGTGTGCCAGGGCCCGCTATCCGGGGTGAGAACCGCTCGGAGCATCGCCCAATCCCTGCGAACCAGCTGGCGATTCCTGGAGGTTTGGCTCCGCTGCGGTCAAGGCAGTTTAATAGCAGGGGGCCACCACCTGCAAAAGAGGCATCTCTGCCTGCTCCGTTTTGTTCGGATGCGTCGATGGCAGCCTGCCGTTCTGATAAAGGCCCTGGAAAAAGCGTGGTGGGACCAGGTGCGGTTCCCAGTGGAAGACCGGTTCAAACCAGTTCGTGTGTGGCTGGGAGTGGGCTGGAAATCGCGCGCGGGAAGGAAGTGGTGGGGGCATGCGCAGCTACGGCTGCCTCCTCGCCACGTGGAGCTGGGGTGTTGGCTCACTCATCCCCTGGTGCAACAGCCGTGGAGGGAGGCCCGGGTGGGGGAGTTGAGCTCCCGTTGGTCGACCCGCAGTGGAAGGATCCTGAGGACGATGTCGTTGATATTGCTGCGTGCGCATGTGCTCCATCCTCTGTGGACGTTACAGCCACGCTGGTGGGCCCCACGCGCGTTCCATCAGTACTGCCACAGAGGAGGATGCCCGAGGAGGATCCTCTCGTGTTGGGTGCGACCGCTATGTTCGCGGGCCCCACTAGCTTTTCGACAGAGTTGTTTGTTCTAGACTCGACAGAGAAGGCGGGAACCACTGCATCCTCAAGCGCATGTTCCACCCCAGTGTCTGTCGCTTCGACTGCTAGTCAAGGCTGCCCGATTACGCAGGATGAGGGAGAAGAGTACTTTGAGGTGTCACTCTCGACACATGCTGACTCTGAGATCAATGTGTCAGACCCGGCCGATCTGGGTGGAGATAACGAGGCAGTTTCCAAGGACCCTTTCGTCACCATTCGTGAGACGCCCACCCTTGAGCTACAGCAATTCAGTAGACTGAAGTCGTTCTGTGCAAACGTCCTAAAAAAGCTGGCGCCCCCCCTCCTACGTGAGGTTGAGACATCGCGGCCAGATCTGGTCCCATGTACTCCACGTAGGCACACCCGCAGCTCTAGCATGCCTTGCCCAGCAAGCAAGCCGCTCAAAAAAGCATCTACAGCGGAGAATGTCCTCCTTAAGGCCCTTGGAGTAGTCCCAGATAACATGGTGGTGGATGAAGCTGCGCTGCAGCAGTTTAGGGACCTCTTTGATTCACCATTGAAGGATGAGCATTTACGTGTGGTGGCTTCGATCTTCGGCAAGGAGTTGCCGCCTCTTGGGACGTTACAGGAGCTGAGCGCCCCAGCAGTGTGTGTACACTGATTGGGTGAGGCGAGTTCAGGAGTGGAGTTTTTAGATGTCATTTTTATGGATCTAAACATTGACATCTTGAGTTGGAACCCTCGTGGTTTAAATGAGCCAGCTAAGAAAAATGCTGTGAGGGAATTTGTGGAGTCCTTGGAGGTCAATCTAGTTTGTCTTTAGGAAACTAAATTGCAAACTGTCGATCGCTTTGTTATCCTCCAATGCCTTGGACAGAAATTTGATGGGTTTGAGTACCTCCCGGCTATCGATACTAGGGGAGGGGTAATTGTTGCTTGGGATACGACAGTTCTCAGTTTTACCCATGTCAGCAAAGATTCATATATGCTGACTGGGGAGATTACTACTAAAGAGGATAAGAGTTGGTGGCTGTCAGTGGTGTATGCTCCACAGTCCGATGCCGAGAAGATCCTTTTCCTTCAAGAGCTCACGGAGAGAAGGACTCTTTGCCCTGGCCCTTGGATCATTATTGGTGACTTCAATATGATCCTCTCGGCTGCTGAGAAAAACAATGCAAACCTGAACAGAAACATGATGAGTCGTTTCAGGAATTTCGTCAATTCGCACGAGCTACGTGACGTTTACCTGCATGGTAGACTGTTCACCTGGTCTAATGAGAGGACTACTCCAACCATGACCAGAATTGATAAAGCCCTTGCATCGGTTGATTGGGGGATCCTTTACCCCGACTGTATTCTGCAGGCTCTATCGAGTAACATCTCAGACCATACCCCCCTGCACCTCTCGTTGAGTGCTGTTGTCAAACCCAAACGGAGATTTAGATTCGAGATGTTCTGGCTGAAGCTTGAGGGCTTTGAGGAGGCCGTAAAGGAAGGTTGGGTGTGCGACGACGCGATTGTGGATCCGTTCAAACGTCTAGACGCTCTATTCCGGCATTTAGCTGCTCACCTCCAGTCGTGGGGGCAACGCAAGGTTGGCAACATTAAAATCCAGCTGGCCACTTCAAATAGTATCATCTTTCGTTTGGAGGCAGCCCAGGATAGGAGGCAACTGTCGGAAGGAGAGTTATGGCTTCGGCGCATGCTCAAACTGGCGATCCTTGGTCTTGCATCCCTTGAGCGCACTATGGCTAGACAGAGATCCAGGATGAGATGGCTAAAAGAGGGAGATGCCAACACCAGACTATTTCATGCGGTGGAAAATGGAAGAAGAGCAAAGAGTTTTATTCCGGCAGTCAGATTTGAAGGGAGGCTAGTTACAGACCAAGCTGAGAAAGAGGAAGCATTCTTCCAAAATTTCCAAAACTTGTTGGGGAAATTACAGACGAGGGAGCATTCTTTGGACCTCGACTTCATTGGTGTGCTCCCTAAAAACTTGCAGGAGCTAGAGGGTTTGTTCACAGAGGAGGAGGTTTGGGCCACCATCAAAGAATTACCTCCGGACAGAGCTCCGGGGCCGGATGGTTTTGTGGGAGCCTTCTATCACAAAGCTTGGCCAATAATAAAAGCTAACATTATGGCCGGTATCCATAAATTAGCAGTTGGAGACAGTCGGGGTTTCTCCAAGCTTAATAGAGCCCTCATCACACTGATCCCCAAAAAACAGGATGCTGTTGAAACTGGGGACTTCAGACCCATCAGCCTTGTACACAACTTCTCAAAACTGTTCTCCAAGTTGCTGGCCAACCGCTTGAGGACTAAGCTTGGAGAGCTCGTGAGTACAAATCAGTCTGCCTTCATCAAAGGCAGGATTTTGCATGATAATTTCATGCTCGTTAGGCAGCTGGCTCGGAAGATCAACACAAGAAGGGAGAAAGGAGTTTTACTAAAATTAGATATCTCGAAGGCGTTCGATACACTCTCCTGGGCCTTCTTGTTGGAGGTTCTCAGACAGAAAGGTTTTAGTGTCTGGTGGTGCAGAATGATTGCAATCCTGCTCCAAACTACTAGCACAAAGGTGATTGTGAATGGAGTGCCCGGCAGGCGGATCATCCACGTGAGGGGCTTGAGACAAGGGGACCCTATTTCCCCCATGTTATTTGTGCTGGCCATGGAGGTTTTATCTATCACCATAGCAAAGGCAGTAGAGGAAGGTCTTTTATCCGCATTGGCTCGTTGTACCGCAACACAAAGGCTCTCTGTCTATGCAGATGATGTGGTTCTCTTTGCTAGACCTTCAGAGTCGGAGCTGACTGTAATCCAGAGTATCTTACAGTTATTCGGAGAGGCCTCGGGGCTCAAAGTCAATTACACAAAAACTTCAGCCACCCTCATCCGTGGAGAGGAGGGAGATGAGGAAAGGGTAGCACAAATGTTGGGATGCAATATCACCAAATTCCCAATCAGATATCTTGGGTTGCAATTGGCTTTACGCCCTCTAACCAAAGACGAATGGCAGCCTCTCCTGGATCAAGTGCTGAGATGTGTACCTTCCTGGCAGAGCGGGATGATCCAGAGATCTGGCAGACTGACCTTAGTTAAGTCAGTCATAGCAGCTAGGCCAGTACACCAACTTTTGGTGGCAGAAGCACCCTGTTGGCTGCTAGAGGAGATCAATAAATTGATGCGTGGTCTACTTTGGGCCGGTTCGGAGCACGCGAGAGGTGGACAGTGCCTCGTAGCATGGGACTCTGTCTGCAAGCCTTACTGTTTTGGGGGGCTAGGAATAAAAAACCTGGAAACGCATGGGCTGGCCTTACGAGTTAGATGGGAGTGGCTGAGGAGGACCGACCATTCTAGGCCCTAGAGCGGGCTGCCCATGCTAAAGGACACTCTTGCTGCATACGTGTTCAATAAGAGTACACTTTTTTGGAAAGACAGATGGATTGGAGGCTTGGCAATCCAGGATTTGGCTCCCCTTCTGCGAGCTGCTGTGATCGCCAGAACCGCCAATAAGAGAACAGTGGAGGAAGCGCTGAGGGATAACCGTTGGACTTCGGATGTCAGGGGAGTGTGGTCCGACGCTATGCGCTCCCAAGGAGTAAGGCTATGGTTAGCCATCCAGGAATTGCCACGAGATGTTACCAAAGCAGATGAGTTTGAGTGGTCGGTTGCGTCTTCTGGGAGATACTCTGCAAGCTCCACCTATAAGGCTCTGTTGCAGGGACATAGACGCTTCCCCTTAGCTAATGGAGTTTGGAAGTGCTGGGCACCAGTGAAGTGCAAAATCTTCCTCTGGCTTGCACTCCAGTACAGGATTTGGACTTCAGATAGAAGAGCAAGGCACAGACTGCAGGAACACCCGGAGGCTTGCAAGCTGTGTCTACAAGAGGTTGAGACGGCGGACCACATCCTTGTTCATTGTGTCTTCACCAAGCAGCTGTGGTGGAATTGCGTGAGTCGTCTGAGTGTCCAGATCCGTATGCCATCTGCTTCAGACACGCTAGAAAACTGGTGGCTTTCAGTTAGAGCAAGATTCAGAGACAAACAGAGGAAGCAAGTTGATTCCCTCTTTATCTTGGTTTCTTGGATGGTATGGAAACAACGCAACGCTAGGGTTTTCCATAATGCAAATCAGATTTGCAGCGAGGAGGTTTTAGCACAACTTGTTCTTGAGGAGCTGAAGCGCTGGGCCCAAGCAGGAGCAGGAGTCGGAGCACTTCTTCGCGAGTAGTCACTTAGGAGTGGGGTGGAGTGTGTTCGACAGCTTCATTGCTTGTAACGATCGCTGTCGGCTTTCCTTGTACAACTTTCTCCTTCTATAAAAATCAGGTATGCAATTGCATACCCTCGAAAAAAAGCCAAGAGTAAAAAACAATTGATTTATAAATTCTATGCATAGCTAGCACGACCCAAAGGTACCAAAAGTCATCTACGAATAAGTATACTATGTATCAAAGAAGTCACCCAGCAACTGAATGTTACTTCATAGTCCACAACTGAATGTTATAATGTCACGTGGAGTTCAATTTCTCCAAATTAGACTGCTAGATCCTAAGACTGAACTGTTACTCATACATACATGGATTACGCTGTTGCAAGGTTAAGGAAGCAGCTGTTTTGTCAGGGAGCAAGCATGAACCAGCAACTACCACTTTGAGGCATACACGACAAGACTGAACGGCGTCCCTTGGGGAGCACGCGTTGACCGAGCTACGGCAAGGTATGCAGGACGGCTAAACAGCAACGTTGAGCATTGGCGGGATTGCGAATTGGACGCTTCGAGAATTGGGCGCAGCAATGTCGAGAACGGAAACACGCAATGGAGTTCGGTTTCAGTAGAGGGAACCGAGAGGCGAAATCTATTCTTGTCTTGTGTCTGGAGGTTGAAGTCCATGATCAATTGCTCTTCTTATTCATGGTCGTGTGCCCGTGTAATCTGGATTCCATAGATAAATAGGAGACCACCTTGATGAGGCCATCGGTCTAGTCCTTGTTCTACTGATGGACCATCGACGAAGGGCTTTCTACCTGCCACGATCAGCTGCCGCTGTTGCCTCCGAGGGTGAGCACCATGTCCACCTGTTCGCACCAGAGATTGCCTAAACTCCTATGCGTTTTTTGTTGGTCATCCTCCGTCTTCCGCTGTTGCGTCGTGATCGGAGGTGGCGACCAGAGCTGTCTGTTCATCATAGCTCAGATCGGTGTCGGCGTTGTCGGCTACATGGGCCATGGTGACGTGAGATTCCCTTGCCGGCACATTAAGTGGCGGGAGGTTGTCCTGAAGTTGGACGCCATCCCTACCGGTGGCAACACGAGATCAGGTCGACGATTTTGGAAGCAGCTGGTTGCAAGTGCGTCAATGGCATCTGGGGGTAGGAGACAGGAGTAGGTCGTACCATCGAGATAAGAACCGCCGCCTCGCCCATCTTCCTCTTCGACAATTCTTTCGAGAAGAGGATCCACCAATAGATGCGGTTTTCTGTTGCCGCAATCCGCATCGTAGTTTTTTATCAACTCGTCTGCTTATGCACAATGAGACGTGTTGGTATAGACTTACAGACCGGTTGGCTACGGACAAAATTGGGCAAGGCCCAGCCGTATGCGTAGTGGACGGATTGGTTCAGGAATCAGGATACGAAAAGGGACAGATGCCGTATGAAATCCAAGCCTGGTCGTACAAACGAAAACGTAAACGCAGACGGTTGAAAGCGCAAACCTAGACGGACGAAACGTACGAAAAAACGGGAGGAAGAAACCTTCCTCCCTTTATTATTGGGTAGAGATATATAACATTATATTTTACATAAAATTGGATATATTTAGAATTATACCTGACATGGGGATGACCTCCGGGCTTATCTGATGAGACTACCCAGTGACGTGGGGACACTCAACATGTCTTCTACTTGAGCCTACCGCTGCTACGTACGGGGAGCCTACTCGAAGGCCCATCCGGGTTCAAGAAGCCACCCTTGATTCCTTGAAGGACATGACAAGAACTCCTATACGTAGTCTACTAGAACTCATGTAAACCTCTCCTGGCTCCATATATAAAGTGAGTACGGAAGAGAGAAAATAGGAGGCGAGAGATAAGTCACAACTAGACGCAATACTAGACTAGGCAATACACGGGATACCTCGTACACACCACCACGGTATCGCCATTGTAACAGCTCGACTATCTCGCCATAATACAGATCAGACAAGCAGTAGTAAGAGTTTTACCTCTACGAGGACCCCGAGCCTGGGTAAATCTTGCCTCCTTCTTAGCCGTCGAGATCACCAGTGCCTACATCATTTCTCTACTTGAAACCCTACCGGATCACCCGAGTGATTTATCGACATGACTCATCGACAATTGGCGCCGTCAGTGGGAACGGCAGACGCTGGATCTTCGGTCTCGCCGGCCTCATCTACATTAACCTTTGGGTCCTCCACCCCCACGGATTCGATCTACTTCGGGTCCTTCAACTTCATCAAGCACTCGCCGGCATCGCGCACGACCTTCATTATCTACATCAACATCGTTCTTCACGCGCAGCCTGCAGGACAGCAGCAACATACATATTGCGGACGCCATCAACGACGACTGGGAACTCATCTAGAAAATTTACTTCATCGGAAATATGTGAAATCAAATTATCTATCATCTCCAAAAATGAATCGGCGAATTCCAGCGGTTAGATCTCCGTGGATGACCCGAACACTGAAGCCCTGTCAGAATCTGACGGAACTCCACGCGACTTTGGAAAAACAATCCTCACGGTCGACTCGGACATCATTTCGAAGATCACACCGTTGAAAAGATGCGGAATACAACCCCGCACCACTCCATCTTTTTTTAGCCAATTCCAACGGTTAGATCTCCGTCAGTGGATCATGCGCTGCGACACGTTTTGGATCTCTACGAGTTCGCGAATTCAAATCGCGGATCCGGATCCTATTTTGTCAATTTGCGAGTCGACACAAAGGCCAAACAATGTCAACAAAAACATGGCAACTCGCCATACTAGTGCCCGGGGGCTCGACATCAACATTGCTCTCCTTGTACACACAGCAAACATCGCGACTCCGCCACGTCGAGTCCTTCAGGAAAACATCGCGAGTCCGCCGCGTCGACTTGGTCCGCCATATCGAGTTCTTCAGGAAAACATCGCGACTTGGTCCGCCGCGTCGAGTCCTTCCGGAAAACATCGCGACTCCGCCGCATTGAATCGGTCCGCCGCGTCGAGTCCTTCCGGCAAACATCGCGACTCCACCGCGTCGACTCGGTCCGTCGCGTCAAGTCCGTCCGGCAAACATCGCAACTCCGTCGCGTCGACTTCGTTCGCAGCGTCGAGTCCTTCCGGAAAACATCGCGACTCCGCCGCGTCGACTCCGTACTCCGTGTTGAGTCCTTACGGAAAATATTACGACTCCGCCGCGCGACTCCGGCCACCACGTCGGGTCCTTCTAAAAAACATCGTGACTCCGCCGTGTCGGCTCCGTCCACTACATCGAGTCCTTTCGGCCAAACACCGCGACTCCGCCACGTCGACTACTTCCGCTAGACGAGTCGGGAGTCGTCTTTCACCGCAGCCACACTCGTTTCTCGGAACCTGTGCTGCAAAGTAAACACACTCGAGAATTCACCGCAACCTCACTCGACATTCGGGGGCTGAGGCGCAAAACAGCCGCACTCGACACAGGAGTCCGGTGCCTTGCCAACGTCGCTGCATCAATTCCGGCAATGGTGTTGACTCCATCAATCGATTCCGCCTAGTCGACTACGCTCACGACAGGTCTACTGTAGCGTCACACAAAGATAAGTTCCTCACATATGAGTCGACAAATTTACCTTTTCCTATTTATAATCTGCTGTGAAGCTACACCTTACACTCGGGGGCTGCGTCCCGTAAACTACATGTATACTCGACACCCGTGATGTTGCGCGTTACACTACCATATTTACATGTTACAACCCGAGTAGCTGATACTGCCTGACGTCCTCCCTTGACTCCGACCCGGTTTGTAGCAGCAATTGACAGGTCAACAAAGAGCAAAGACAATGGCTGTCAGGCTAACGAAAAGACACAGTGTACGATGCAAAAGTGTCGCATAGGGTCAAATCATTGCCTACTAACATGCCATACTCGACTCTGTGAGTCGATAGATTGTTGGTTCACAACGAAGATTAATCCAAGCAATAGTTTGTTCCATACACTTTGCTAGACACAACACTATTGTTTACATTATTTAACCACGTCTGTCGGGGGGCTACCCTCGAGTAGGGGTAAGGTTGGTAAGAAATGATGTTTGAGGTACTGTGTACCGAGATGCGGGCTTACGAGATGCCCTTTTCTAAGATCCAGCTAGGTATCGAGTTGGAGGTACCGAGATGGATCTATTTTGTAGGGAAGGCGAAGAGCATTTATGAAGATACGAGAGTTCGCCTGAGTTGTCCGAGATGCACCATGAGAATACGGGTAGACTCGGTCCTACTCTTCTCGGCGGGAGGTCACGGAGCAGTTGTAATCCCGCAGATCCAGGGAGAGTACCGCGCGTGCGGTTCAACTTACTAGGAATGATGATGCATATACATACGCTGGTACAGTGCAGGGTATGGGCGAGGCCATGTCCAGTCTCTGACAAGGGGGACATGACATGGCAGCGGCCACGACGGAGAAGACTTTCGGCGTCTGTCAGCGAGATTACGCGAGCGTGTGCTACGGCACGGTGTGTAGTCACCTAATCGTGTACGTATGGTTGGTGGCCACCAGTATATAAGGTGGCCACACCCCTCCTGCGTGAGGGTCAAAACTTGAGAGGAGAATTGTTGCTAGTTTGTTCAGAGAGAGAGATAGGAGTAGAGCTTCTTCTTCCTCTAGCTCCTTGAGCTTGAGGAACACTTGTACTCGGTTAACAGATATACACAAAGAGAGAGGCAGGAGTAGAGGTGTTATTTCCTCAAGAGGGCCCCAAACCTGGGTAGGTCGTGTTGTTTGCACTGTGTTCTGAGCGCGCAGACTAGGCGTGTGATCCCTCCCGGATACCCACAGTGTCCATCGGCCCCAACTTTAGCCATCCTATGGCATCTGTCAGTTCACCACCACGGCAGTTGGCGCCCACCATGGGGCCAGCAGCGGCGCTGGCTGGGGTTTCTATTCGGACGTGACCTCTTCTTTGTTCGGGAGAGCGCGTGGTCTGTGGCCTTGTCCACAGATTCGGCTCCTTCAACTTCGTCACCGACAACGCCGGTGATTTCAGCGGTAGTCCTGTGCCCGCAGGTGGCTCTGTCATCGGCTTTGGCGCGCACTTGGTGTACGTCGCCACCACCGTCATCCGCGAGTACCCCAAGGTGGTGCTCGTTGCTGAAGATCCTCCTGTCGCTCTCGCCGTCCGCGGGCAGCACACTCGTGGCTCTGCGGATAGCGTGGAGGTGATGATGACTGGTCCGGCTCCTGCAGTCGGGAAGAGCGCGACCGGTGGCGCTGAGGGTTCTGGCCAGTCGACTCGGCCGCCTCACAAGCCACTGGAGAATAATGAGAACCAGGCAGGTTACAAGGCTCCTACTACATCGACCGCAAGACCGGCTCCCTTCGCCGAGGTCATTGAGAAGCTGAGCGCGCTCGTAGCCGCGGATGCGGATCCGGCTATGGTGCGGCGGCAACTCGAGGAGCAGCGCCAGAACTTCCTGCTGGAGGCCATCGAGATGTCCAAAATCAGGCAAGAGTTCGATCTCGATATGAACGAGTTCAATGTCGCTCATGGTATTAATCCTGTTCGTAACAATCCTAGTCGGCTAGGCGCTGCGCGGAACCGAGGTCGAGATCTCGGTGCCGAGATGGCTAGAGATGGTAGAACTACTAGTAAATCTGCTAGTGCTACTTCTGTTGGTAGGTCCAAATATAGTTCTCCTGCGAAGAACCTAAGGGCGGCAGAGGCAGTTGCTGCCGAGTTGTCACGTCTAACCGGTGAAGCTCGCATCAGGCAGCAGGACCGGCTTAATGAGTTTGTTCTTAAGGTTGGAAGGCAAAATGAGCCTTTCCGGGAGGCGGATCCGGGAGCCGGCGCATCAGGTGGTTCATTCGCATGAGGGGGGGATCCGGAGGCCAGGCCTCCTCCCCTCATTTCGGTGTTGGAGGATCTCGGAGTGTGAACTCCGGGAAACATAAACAGATCCAAGTGTACGACCCGACTGTCACCGAAAAACAGTTAGCTGTAGAGCGGCAGCCCGGGAAAAAACACGTTGTTCAAGATGGACATGATGCTACCCGAGTTCAGCAAGGAGGACAAGGACGCAACCGAGATGATCCATCTCGGCACCCGGTAGCCAACCCGGTTCAGCTTCAACCCGGCGTCGGACCTGCTGTTCGGCCACAAGAGGTTGCCCCGGTTCTCCAACCCGGTGCTAGACGGCAAGACCGGTACAATGACGGCTACTCGGCAATGGAGCAAGACGGGTACCGGAGAAATGATTGCTATGCTGATGATGGAGGGCTCGGGGCTCGGTTGGGGCCCCGAGTGCTGCAGCCAAGTGATGCAAGATACAAGCTTGATAGGATCTACCTGTCGGAGGATATGGAGCTGCAAGGCCCTTCGGGACCGCTCTGTTTTGGTCCCAGGATCATGAATGAGCCCGCTGTGTCCAAGTTCCAGCTGGCTAAAGGGACCAAGACCTATGATGGCAGCACCAAGCCGGAAGATTGGATGAATGACTATGTCACTGCCGTGCACATTACTGGTGGTAACCGCAGATGGGCGGTGAGATATGTGCCCCATATGTTGGAGGGCCCAACCCGGGTTTGGTTGAACAACTTGCCGATAGATAGCATCAATTGCTGGCTTGCTCGGATGCTTTCATTAGCAACTTCACAAGCACCTACCAGAGGCCAAACCGGCCACAACAATGCGTGCAAGCAGAGGGAAGATGAGACCGACCGAGAGTATCTGACTCGGTGGAGCACATTGAGGAACACCTGTGAAGGTGTGAATGAGTCTCAGGCCATTGCCTGGTTCGCTCAAGGTTGCTGACATGGCAGCATGCTATAGCAGAAATTGCAAAGGGAGATGCCGAGTATATTGGCCGAGACCATCAAGATCGCCGACATGTATGCCCTCAGAGATCCAAGACAGCCGTTACTGGACTTGGTTGCGCCGACATGTATGCCCTCCAGGCGGAATGACCGCCAGGATTTCCGGAACAAGAGGTGGGATGACAGGCTGGATATCTGCTATGGCTCGGATCATGTGAAAGTGCATTTCGTTTTCCCTGTGTTTTGTGTGTTAGTTAACAATGCTAAGTACATTATTTATCGAGATGTTTAGTGTGCAGGTGTTATACTTAACATCGGCATCGATCACCAAAAAGATCAGTGAAGATTGGGCTAAGGGATTTGGGACAGTGGGCAACCAGATTATTCTAACTGGATTATTCCGAGAAACCGTATATTCCAGTTAGGATAGTTTCTGTCCAGTTTGGGACAGAGATGAGCCGGAATATTGGTACCGTATTATTCGGAATATCCGGTTCAGTTGTCTGTGCAAGACAAAAGCCAACCCGATTATTCCAGGCCAGTTGGAATATCCGGTTGAAGTCAACGAACTCAAAACGGATCTGAGGAAAATATCCTCACCGGATACTCCGGTCCAAACTTGGACCGGATATTCCGGTACCTGTTTTCTAGCCAAACGGCTAGATTTGAGGAGGGGGTATAAATACCCCTCCTCTTCCTCCTTGAGCTCTAGTTCTTCCCCAAGCATTCAATAGCATTTAAGAGATCACCAAATCCGCATTAACTCCCAATCCCTCCCACCAAACTTGAAGATCTTTGGAGGATTGAAGGAGAAGGCCCCGGTCTACATCTTCACCGAGACGTTCTTTATTTCCCCCTCATTATCTTGAGGGATCTAGCCTAGGGTTTCCTCTTGTGGAGAACCTAGGCATCTTCCTACTCTTGGTGATTCAAAATTGTTGGGAGCCCCCAATGTGGTTGTGGGTGTGTGCCTGATGCATGTAAAATGCATAGATGAATTTTGCATATTTTCACATGGTTTTTTATTACATATTGCATCATATAAGGGTATAATTCAATGTTTTATAGTATTTTGGGGTTAAATTACAAAGTCCCCCAACTTTTATGGAATTAACCCTGCCTGTCAGAAACCCTGTTTTCTATATTTTTGACGTTTCAGGGGGGCAAACTTCCGCGAAATCACCTGAAAATCTGCAGGGGTCATTTTCTTCGAAGGAGAAGACTTGCGGGCGAAGGATCCACGAGAATTGGGCAAGGAGGCCCAAAAGAGGACACTCCACGCGGCCAGATTCCTTGGCCGTGTGAGAGGCCCCATTTTGGACCCTCTGGCCCCAATTCCTTCCATCTTCGACTTACCGACTCCGTCTTGACCTAAAACCGACTATAAAAGGGTCCCCCGTACCCTTACGGAGGAGGGCGCCGCCGAAACACCGAAAACGAGACATGGAGTTCCAGATTGGAGGGGGAAAACTCCGGCGGGCCGCCGCCGGTGTGATCTCCTACCCCTCCAACGTCATCTCCATCGACATCTCCATGAAGAGGGAGTAGTCCACCCTAGGGCTATGGGTTTGTGGAAGTAGCACTTGTATCTCTCTCTCTCTCTCTCTCTATGTGCTTCACTAATTAGATCCGTATGAGATGCCTCACATGATTACGAGCACCGTTGTAATTCCTATGTGGTGGATCTTTTCTATGAGTTATTGAATCTGAGATTGCAATTGTTTCTCTTGAGTTATTTGAGTAGATGTATCTTATGTACCCCGTTCTTATTTGCTAGCTTTGATCAATCTAGTTCTTGAGAGCGTGTGTGGGGTGATGGGTGCATTAGTTGGAGTAACGGGGGGTGGCTAGTGCTGTGAAAGTGACAGAAGTTCAGCGATCCACTAGGGATAAAAAGGAGTACCTTGTTAAACCTTTCTTAGTTACCTCACTAGGGATAAAAAGGAGTACCTTGTTACCGGGGATTTGAAGTGACACTAATCAATCTCCATGACTAGATCTAGCAAGTTCTTACTTCACCTTCATGTCACATTGCTTAAAGCTATACTCTGGTTTTTCCTTAATTATCGAGGTGTTATGATTTATTTCGCATCTTGGTGGAGTATAAGAGGGATCAATATGACCGTAGAGATCTCTATGCTAGGACGTGATGCCCATATGAAAGTACTCAATGTTAAACATGTTATTGTAATCTCACATGTAATTCTTTATGTCCACCGTCTACCACTTTATTTGAGAGAATGCAAGTGTGAAACCATGAACCCCGGTCCTATTTTAATATAAGAAAACACTCTTGTACTTTACTTTACTTGCATATCCAATTCAAATTTACTTATCTCCATCACCACTTGCATCACAAAAATACAAAAACAATCCATTGCATATTTATTTTCTCATTTGCATTTAGTAGTAGATTTAATTATTGCACATTTACTTTCAGTTTTGCATTGCAATTTAGAAGTCTCACACCTTGTGCTTGACAACCACTTGGTGAGGTTGAGGGCACAAAATTCTCTACTTGTTTGCAGGATCCTGGAGGAAGCTTGGAAGACAACTGCTGAAATACTGGCTCCCCAAGAGTTCGATATAAACCCTCGAGTCACCCTCATGGGGAAGAAGGCTTGCGACTAGCTACACACTCTGCACTTGGAGTCTCAACCTAGCCATCAAGCGTTTTTCTGGCGCCGTTGCCAGGGAGCCATAGGTGAAGGAGTTGTCCAAGGGAGCTCACAAGAAGTCTTCATCACCAACAAGGTGTGCAAACACCTAAGCTTGGGGAGGTTGCACCTACGTGAGTACCGTACTTTCTATCTCCACCTTCTTGCAAGTAGATTGTTTTGTTTCTTGTCTTGTTTTTGTTTTTGTTCTTGTTTTTGTTTTGTCTTGCATATTTTATTTTAGTTTGTATTTTAGTTTTGCATTTAGTTATCTAGATTATTTTAGTATTTCGAATTTGCTTAGTTACTTTACTTTTGTTTTGCATAAAAAATTTAAAACTACATAAAAACTTGGAAAAAGAGCAGAGAACTTATTGGCCATTTAGTGTTAGGAATTTCCCTCAATTGCTAAATATTCCCGTTGAAAAATTAGAGGTAGATCCTAGTGTTATTAAAATGATTTATGAATCTCGTTTCTATGGAAAGCCTAAATAAGACCCTTTGTTCCATCTTAAGAAATTTGATGAAAGATGTAAAACTTTGAACTTGAATCATGCAAACATCAACACTACTAAAGTTAAACTCTTTCCCTACTCACTAGGAGGCAAAGCATTAGATTGGATATTAAGATGGCCTCCTAGCAATTTTACTACTTGGTTCAACTTAAGGGCTGCATTTATTTGAAGGTTTTGTCATGCTGAAAAGAATTACAATGTTAAAAAATTGATCATTACCTTTAAACAAGAAAAAGATGAATCAATGATACAAGCATGGGAGAGATTTATAAGTAGAGCATATGGAATAGGGCATGGATTTAGAGATTGGATACTTATGCATATGTTTTATAAGGGACTTTCTGAAACTTGTAGAGCCTATTTAGATAATGAATGTGGGGGATCTTTTACTAGTACTAATGCTGCAAATACCCATGTTTTGCTTGAAAGTTTTCTCTTAGAGGTTAAAATTAAAGAGATCTTAAAAAAGGCTGAAGTACCCGAGGATATTTTTGATGATCGCTATGAGATTTTTAATATGCATAATAGAAAAGGAAAAGTAGAGGAAATTATGATACTTACTGAGATTAAGGATCCATTGCTTGATTTAGAAAAAGTAGCTTGCAAGAACTTATTGCTACTCTACAAAGATTTGCTAGTGATCCCACTATAAATGTTAATCAACCTGGCTTTGGATCTTATATTGCTAATCATGTCTTTCAAGAAAAAATTGCTAGGTACAAGAATGAGGCCATGATACCTCCTAAGCTTGGGGATGCATGGATCCCCAAGGTGCTAGTTTCAATTGGAAAAGAAATTCACCATGCTATGTTAGATCTAGGTTCTAGTGTATCGGTACTCTCTAAAGAATTATATGAATTGCTAGAACTAGAAAATTTAGAAAAGTGCTCAAGTGAATTTTTCCTTGCTGATAACTCTACTAAACATGTTGTAGGACAAGTAAAATATGTTATGATTGAATTGCACATGACTTTCGTACCCGTTGATTTCATTATTATGGATATGGGGGATAAATCCCCTAGTCCTATTATTTTGGGTAGACCTTTTCTTCGTACTACAGGTGCAATCATATACTACAAGGAAGGGAATGTAAAGTTTCAGTTCCCTCACAAGAAAATCATGGAGCACTTCCCAAGGAAGAGGGGCACGCTGAAGAACAAGCTCCCTCGTGAGCTTTATCCCTCTTGATTATCAAGTAAGTAAAGCCTAGCTATATGGCTATAAAGAAAGCGCTTTACGGGAGGCAACCCGGTTGTTTTTGTTTGGATTTTCCTAGTGTCCTCTTGCTGTCTCAAGAGATTAGTTTTTTTTGTTTTAATTCTGCAGTTTTCAATAAAGAGTCAAGTCAAACCCATTTGGACTTATAAGTTGCTATCCTAGTGCATGAAATTTCTGTTTCAGCACGAGTCTTCTCACCGTATGATTTTACGTTTTTTATTGGTATGTCGGATTGAGCTAATTTTTTAGTATGTTCTTCAACTTTTCTTACTCTGTAAGAAAAAAAATTGGCTTAATTTTTTGACGAGTCTAGCTTAGGGGAAAACGTTTGTTTTTCTGCTGCTGCTTTTCTGGACAGATTCTGCCTTCTTTTGTTTTATGCACTCTTTGGGCTTGGGAATCGAATTCCATGATTCTTTCAAGCAAGAGAGTGAACATAAAACATAATGAACCTTATTTTATATCTACTGGAGCATTTGATTTGGAATTTTTCACATCAAGCATGTGATTTGTTTGTCCTAGCTAATCTCACCCCACAGCAAAAGAATGGGAGAAACATGTTTTGTGAAGTTTTTTCACAGGGAATAGAGGAGCTGCGCCTCAAGACATCCAAGAATGGTGAAAGCCATAAGCTTGGGGATGTGATGAACACCCCGCTGGAGCTACACTCTTTTGGTTAGCACACGTCTACTTTCTGTTTTTCTAAGCAAAGCATTTATCGTAGAGACTTGAAGCGTCTAGTTTTTGTTTTTATTTTTGTTTTGATATGACCACCACCATCATTTTATATGAGATTGAGCTACTGGAGTTTGGGGTTGGAATGTATTGGATGCTAGTATTATGACTTGGAATAAGGATGCCATGGTTGATTTGAAGAGCTACATATGTTTGCATGATTTATAGGCTTTTTATGTGTAGAAATTTGCAATAATGTTGTCTTGAGCTATCTCTTATTCATGTCCTTGATGTTAATTGCTGGTTTATTTAGTTTGTCATGAAATGAGTAGTTCTATGGACATATGCATGCATAGTAGCTGGTCAACTATCTCCCTCTTGCTAGCCCAAAAATTTAAAAATTCCAACAAGTAAAAACTTGTTTCCAACACTCCTTAGCCAAGTATTTCCAGTGAGTCCACCATATCTTCCCATTAGTCTTCGTTGCTATTCCGAGTATGTTCACCATGTTATTGTGTTATTTATGTTCTAAATTAAGATATTCACTTTATTAATTGTCATGGGTTGAACTTGGGATAGGACTCTCACGAACTTTTGAAGGCACACTTTACTTTTTATGCATCTAATAAACATGACCCAATAATGGGAGCCACAAGTTTTGCGTTTGACAAGTGTGTGGTTGGGAGCTAGCTATAAACGTGTATCACCGGAAAGCTTTCAACATTGCACAAAAAAATTTACATTTGGTTGATATCATGTACTTTTGTTTTTGGACTCCTGCCATGCCGAAATGAAATAGAGTAATAGTAAGTTTTGATGAGTAAGTATCTATATGACTAGAGAAACGCATTGGGCCGCTAACCCAAGCCATGCTTTATCATGGTGGAAATTTACTTACAGCTTTAGTGACTCTACAACACATCCTATAATAAAATAAGAAGCTATGCATACTAGTGAATGAAAATAAAAAGGATGATGAGTCTACTCCGTTTGTTCATCTTGTCATTGTAACATGGGCTTGTTTCCATGTCATGGGGCAAGAGGTACCTCTTTGCGGTTCTCTATGAGGTCATTGATACTTATTATGATTGTACAAAGCTTATTAGGAATCTTAAGTTGAGTAATCATGGAGTAGGTTTTCACACTCACGGGGCATGAGGCTTTCAACCACCTTGTCATTCTCATTACTTCAATACTCACAATTTTAAGATGCTAGTGATAAAGGGGCTATGAGAGTACTAGATCAATGGATACCACATTTCAATTAGTAATTTTAGTTGAATAATTTAGAGGCTAAATAAGACTTGATCATGTTTTACCTCTACTCAATTTTCTCCAAAGTGTCCACCATATTTTCTATTCTCCATTATGCTATTCTTTGACCAATATAGGATTTTATTTTTCATTTTGTGTATGCATTTGGTCCATAGTGCTTTTATTTCATTATACACTTTGTGAACTTTCATGAAGCATCTTTGCTTGCATATTTGATATTTCTTACAACATGAATTGTATATTGCTACTCATTTCTAGTATTAATCGTTTGATTATATGTAGCATGAATAATCCTCCTTGATTTCCCATGATTGTTTCAATATGCAAAACCCATCTTAGTTTTATCACCTTCATACTCGAGGACGAGCATGGGTTAAGCTTGGGGATGTTGATGCATGTAAAATGCATAGATGAATTTTGCATATTTTCACATGGTTTTCTATTACATATTGCATCATATAAGGGTATAATTCAATGTTTTATAGTATTTTGGGGTTAAATTACAAAGTCCCCCAACTTTTATGGAATTAACCCTGCATGTCAGAAACCCCGTTTTCTATATTTTTGACGTTTCAGGGGGCAAACTTCCGCGAAATCACCTGAAAATCTGCGGGCGTCATTTTCTTGGAAGGAGAAGACTTGCGGGCGAAGGATCCACAAGAATTGGGCAAGGAGGCCCAAAAGAGGACCCTCCACGCGGCCAGATTCCTTGGACGCGTGAGAGGCCCCCTTTTGGCCCCCTGTGGCCCCAATTCCTTCCATCTTCGACTTACCGACTCCGTCTTGACCTAAAACCGACTATAAAAAGGGTCCCCCGTAACCTTACGGAGGAGGGTGCCGCCGAAACACCGAAACAGAGACCTGGAGTTCCAGATTGGAGGGGGAAAACTTCGGCGGGGCGCCACCGGTGTTATCTCCTACCCCTCCAACGTCATCTCCATCGACATCTCCATGAAGAGGGAGTAGTCCACCCCAGGGCTATGGGTTTGTGGAAGTAGCACTTGTATCTCTCTCTCGATGTGCTTCACTAATTAGATCCGTATGAGCTGCCTCACATGATTACGAGCACCGTTGTAATTCCTATGTGGTGGATCTTTTCTATGAGTTATTGAATCTGAGATTGCAATTGTTTCTCTTGAGTTATTTGAGTAGATGTATCTTATGTACCCCGTTCTTATTTGCTAGCTTTGATCAATCTAGTTCTTGAGAGCGTGTGTAGGGTGATGGGTGCATTAGTTGGAGTAACGGGGGGTGGCTAGTGCTGTGAAAGTGACAGAAGTTCAGCGATCCACTTAGGTTTTGTTAAACCTTTCTTAGTTACCTCACTAGGGATAAAAAGGAGTACCTTGTTACCAGGGATTTGAAGTGACACTAATCAATCTCCATGACTAGATCTAGCAAGTTCTTACTTCAACTTCATGTCACATTGCTTAAAGCTATACTCTGGTTTTTCCTTAATTATCGAGGTGTTATGATTTATTTCACATCTTGGTGGAGTATAAGAGGGATCAATATGACCGTAGAGATCTCTATGCTAGGACGTGATGCCCATATGAAAGTACTCAATGTTAAACATGTTATTGTAATCTCACATGTAATTCTTTATGTCCACCGTCTACCACATTATTTGAGAGAATGCAAGTGTGAAACCATGAACCCCGGTCCTATTTTAATATAAGAAAACACTCTAGTTACTTTGCTGCAATTTACTTTACTTGCACTTTACTTTACTTGCATCTCCAATTCGAATTTACATTATCTCCATCACCACTTGCATCACAAAAATACAAAAACAATCCATTGCATATTTATTTTCTCATTTGCATTTAGTAGTAGATTTAATTATTGCACATTTACTTTCAGTTTTGCATTGCAATTTAGAAGTGTCACACCTTGTGCTTGACAACCACTTGGTGAGGTTGAGGGCACAAAATTCTCTACTTGTTTGCAGGATCCTGGAGGAAGCTTGGAAGACAACTGCTGAAATACTGGCTCCCCAAGAGTTTGATATAAACCCTCGAGTCACCGTCGTGGGGAAGAAGGCTTGCCACTAGCTACACACTCTGCACTTGGAGTCTCAACCTAGCCATCAGTGCCCCAAGTTGTTTGTAAAGGATTCGATTCCCGCCTCAAAGTGGTCAATAGTGGAAGGTGGACTAGGCTTTTGTGGCGGGGTTCATTGGAGAATAGGGTGAGGCCTTTGTGGCATTGAGTAGGCCTTCGTGGCGAGCTCACACCCCTCCAACGAGACGTACTCCATTAAAAAGGAGGAACTCAGGATTACATCGTGTCTCCGCGTGCTTCATATCGGTTACCTCGTTCCCTTCTTCCTTTACTTTTACTTGTATTGTGATTGTTGTTATCCTTGTCATATAGGTAAATTCACCTTAGTTACGTTATCTAAAGAATTTACCTTTGTGTCAAGCCTAAACTCTAAGAAAAATTAAAATTGGTCGTAGCACCTCACCCGCCCTCTAGGTGCCCATACTATACTTTCATCATGTCGCCGCGGTGTTGGGTCCCAGTATGGGCAAAACTAGAACTACAAGAAGCAGTGGTCTCACCAGAAAAAGCCGGGTGAAGACCAATTGAGGTTTACCTTTGAGATGATGAGGGATGGACCGTGCAGCTACCACACTCGGCATACGAGTAGGCCGGCTAACCACACCTCCAGGCAGTGCAGCTGGTGGGACCGGATCATGAGTGAAGTTGTGGGCCAGTTGCCTCCTCCTCTTCTCTGCCAGCTCCAGGTACAAACATCCAACCTATCCGGGCAGCTGCACCAAGGCCTGCAGAGAATCAGAGAAGGGAGAATGTGAACCAGGTGGTGCAGGGGGCCAACAACAACAACGCCCGCAACAACAACAACTACTACTACAACAACAATCGCAACAACAACTACAATCGGAACAACAACAATAACAATGCTGGCGGCGGAGGCCAAAATGAGTGTCAGGAACACCATCAGAGTTACATGGTGTTCACCATCGAGCCTGAAGACAGGAAGAGCCTGCGAATGCGCGAGATGGAGGTGAATGCGGTGATGCCGTCAGTGCCGGAATACATGTACTAGTGTGACCAAGATATTGTCTGGTCTCGGGCAGATCATTCCAGGATCATGCCTAACCCGGGCAGCTATGCTCTGGTGTTGGACCCAACCTTCATTGGGCCCGAGATCACCGTCAAGTTCGCCAAGGTGTTGATTGACAATGGGAGCAGCATCAATATTCTGTAGCAAGATACCATGGGGAACTCGGTCTTACCGAGAACATGCTGCAGCCCAGCCGGACTACCTTCCATGGTATTGTGCCGGGAGTATCCTGCGCTCCTATAGGCACGGTGTGGATAGATGTGCTTTTTCGGCACCCGAGATAACCGCCAAACTGAGTGCTTGCAGTTCGAAGTAGTGGATCTACACAGCCCTTATCATGCTCTTCTCGGCAGGCCAGCTCTGTCCAAGTTCATGGCCTCAACTCATGCGGCCTATTTGAAGATGAAGCTTCCTGGCCCCAATGTCATCATCACCATCTCGGGTGATTACAGGCGCTGTCTGGAGTGCGCATCATCTGGATCTCGGCTGGCCGAGTCGATGGTCATTGCAGCCGAGAAGAAGATACACGAAGTGGTGGCCATGCCCCGGGCAACTCAACTCTTCATGCTGGGGATGCCCAGTTCTCAGCACGGTGCCACCTTCCAAGCCTCTCAGGAGACCAAGAAGGTGCAGATTGACCCCAAGTTCCCCGAGCGTGTAGCCATCATTGGTGTCGGGTTGGAGGATAAATAGGAAAGCGAGCTCGTCCACTTCCTCCGTGAGAATCGGGATGTCTTTACATGGTCCAATCAGGATCTGCCAGGTGTCCCGAGGGAGTTGGTTGATCACTCTTTTCATGTGAGACCAGATGCCAAGCCGGTGAAGCAAGCCTTGCATCGCTTTGCTGCTGAAAGGAGGAAATCCATTGGGGACGAGATCACAAGGCTGTTAGCTAGCAGATTTATCATGGAGGTACTGCATCCGTACTGGCTAGCCAACCCGATCATTGTCGAGAAGAACAAGGATGATCCTATGGTTGTTGTGGTGTGGAGAATGTGCATGGACTACACCGACTTGAACAAGGCATGTCCTAAAGATCCATTCCCGTTGCCCCGAATTGATCAAGTTATCGATTCCACGGCCGGGTGTGAGCTGTTATCCTTCATAGATGCTTACTCTAGTTTTCACCAGATTCCACTCAACCCGGCTGATCAAATAAAGACAACCTTTATTACCCCATACGGGGCTTATTGCCATCATGTTATGTGCTTTGGGTTGAGAAATGTTGGGGCCACATACCATAGATGCATGCAGAAATGCTTACACGAACAAATAGGCAAAAATGTGCAGGTGTATGCGGATGACATAATCAAAAAGACCAAGGAGAAACACACACTCCTAGAAGATATCCAAGAAACCTTCGTGAATCTGCGGAAGTACCGTATGAAGCTGAACCCGGCCAAGTGTACCTTTGGAGTCCTGGCAGGTTAGTTACTCGGTTTCCTCGTGTCGAACCGAGGTATCGAGGCCAACCCCTCCAAGATAAAGGCGATTGAGAACATGTCTCTACCGATATCACTGAAGGATGTGGAAAAGTTCACCGAGCACCTGGCATCCCTTAGTTGGTTCATTGGGAGAATGGGGGAGAAGGCCTTACCTCTGTACCAGCTGATGAAGAAAAGTGACAATTTTGTCTGGACTCCACAAGCCGATGTGGCGTTCCGAGATCTCAAGACCATGTTGGGTACCGCTCCGGTACTAGCAACTCCACTACCTAAGGAGCCCATGTTGCTCTATATTGCAGCTACCAACCGAGTTGTTAGTGTGGTGGTGATACTGGAGCGAGAAGAGGAAGGGAAATATGTGCTGAGGCCAGTGTATTTTCTCAGTGAGGTGATCTCCAACTCGAAGAAAAATTACCCTCACTATCAGAAGATGACGTATGGGGGTGTATATTGCTGCCAAGAAGCTCAAACACTATTTCCAAGAGCATCCAATTACGGTGGTGAGTACTGCTCCCATCTCGGAAATTTGGGCAACAAGGATGCAAGTGGCCGCGTAGCCAAATGGGCAATTGAGTTAGCAACTTACACCCCGCTGTATGCGAGAAGAGAAGCAATCAAATCCCAAGCTCTAGCGGATTTATTTGTGGATTGGGCCGAGATGCAATATGAGACTCCCTTGCCGGAAACAAATTATTGGCGAATGCATTTCGATGGCTCCAAGGTAAAAGAAGTTCACGGTGCTGGTGTTGTGCTCACTTCACCGAAGCTGGATCAGCTCACGTATGTCTTGCAAATTCATTTTGCAGCTTCCAACATTGTTGCCGAGTATGAGGCCTTAGTCCACGGACTAAAAGTATCCAAGGAGATTGGTGTCCGCCGGATAATATGCTATGGTGACTCGGATTTGGTGGTTCAGCAAGCCTCGGGGACTTGGGACGCGTTGGATGCCAATAGATTCATATCAGTTCCTTGTCCAAAACATGTCGGGATTCTTTGATGGGTGTGAGTTCCACCATATTCACTGAGCTGAAAATGATGTTGCGGATACTCTGTCCAAATTGGGCTCATCCCGGCAGGAATTGCTTTGGAGCATCTCAGGAAGCCGTCCATCAAGCCTTCACCCGAGTCGGATTCGATATTTGTCCCGGCTCAACCAGAATCAGAAGTTGTTCCTATGGAGGTAGATGTGGGGTGCATCATGGAGAACTCGGGGACTGCCTCCCTCATCTCGGGGACTGCCTCCCTCATCTCGGCGACTATCTCTCTCATCTCTGGGACTCGTTTCCATCTTGGATCTTGTCATGTCGGCTGAACCTATGAAGGTTGATGAGCAATTTTTTCCTATCCGGCCAATACCGAGTTGGGCTCAGCCCATTATGTCTTACCTGGTGGATGGTACTTTGCCGAGTGAGGAGATCTTGGTCATGCAGATTCAAAGAAGATTCAAAGGTTACACCATCGTCACCAAGGAGTTGTACAAGAGAAGTGCCACAGGCATGCTCCAGCGCTGTGTTGAACCAGAAGAGGGAGAAGAGATTCTCCGAGAAATACATCAAGGGGAGTGTGGGCACCACGCCTCATCTCGGGCTCTGGTGAAGAAATCTTTCCGGCACGGTTTCTATTGGCTCACTACCCTGCAGCAAGAAGAAGATCTCGTAAGGAAGTGCAATGGGTGCAGAGATATGCAACCAAGATACATATGCCAGCCTCCGAGCTCAAGACCATTCCCATCACTTGGCCATTTGCAGTATGGTGCTTGGACATGGTGGGGCCCTTCAAGCCAGCTCAGGGCAATATGACTCACATATTGGTCATGGTTGACAAGTTTACCAAGTGGATTGAGGTGAAGCCAATCCAGAAGAGTGATGGGCACACATCAGTGACATTCCTGAAGGATATTATCCTGAGATACGGCTAACCGCATGGAATCATCACGGACAATGGAACAAATTTTGCTGAAGGAGCCTTTGCTCGGTTCTGTAAGGAGAAGAGGATCTAACTAGACGTTGTGTCATTCGCACATCCGGAATCAAATGGGAAAGTTGAAAGAGCTAATGGCATGGTTCTATCCGGAATAAAGCCTCGGCTGATTGAGCCATTACAGCGAACCCCGGGTTGTTGGCTGGACGAGTTGCCGGTGGTGTTGTGGAGTCTAAGGACTACCCCTAACCGATCTACCGAATACACACCATTCTTCCTAGTATATTGAGCAGAAGCCATGTTGCCCACTGACCTTGAGCATGACTCACCGAGAGTGACCCTCTATACTTAGGCAGAGGCAAGAGAAGCCCGAGAAAATGATGTTGATTTGCTAGAAGAAGCAAGAGAGCTAACTCTGTCGAGATCAGCTGTATATAAACAGAACCTAAGATGCTATCATAGCCAGAAGATAAGACCACGTGTATTCCGAGAAGGATATATGGTGCTTAGGCTTGTGCAACGCACGGCCGGAATGCACAAACTTTCCCCTCCGTGGGAAGGGCCATTCATCGTGAGCAAAGTCTTGCACAATGATGCCTATTATCTCATTGATGCCCGAGAGCAGGAGAAGAACATGATGGAAAAATCCGGAGAGGAAACTAAGCGCCAATGGAATGTACCTCTACTCCACCATTTTCATTCCTGAAAATGCATTGTATGTATCTCCTTACCGAGTTGAATCTATGTCGGCACTCCGAGAAGGAACTCGAGGACTGCCTGTGACTAACGTGCTCTGTGTACTTGTTCTTTACCTTTGTATGCCGGGTAGTCATCTCGGAATTTCATGCGTAAGTTTAGTAGTGTGTTTAAACCTAAGGGCCAACTCTTCGACTTTGCTGATGTCCGCAACCCGACTTCATGGAAAGCAAGAGAACAAGTCAAGGGTCAATGAACACATGAAAAACTACCAAGGAAAGAAAGAGTTAATCAACCGACATAAGTTGTTTCTTTTTTCTTCTGTTTTTTGGCTAAGTGTTCGGCAATTTTAATTTTATCGCTGAGTTGTGAATATTATAAAATTGGTTTTCGAAATCTTGTGACTCGACTGTCAAAAATCACAAGTGGTAGACAAGAGCAGAGAATAAAAAATCCGAGTGGATAAGAAAACGAGCTCGGGGACTCGAATTAAAGTAATCCGGCATTCAGCTAGTCTTGCACAACTTAATGAAAACTGAGTGGCAAACGATAAAATAGTGTTTCTTACAAATGCACCCGGCATGCCGGGGATCTGATAAAGTGTTTGAGATTGATAGATAGAAACTTAAACCGCGACCAGAGGAGTCGAATCTGCATCGGCCCCTGCCGGGTTGGAGGACTCGGGGGCGAACTCGGAAGCAGCTGTCACGGTTGGAGGCTCGGAGGCGACGTTCTCGGCAACAGGCGCAGAGGCGGCCATCTCGTTCGTAGGCTCAGAGGCGCCCAACTGGGGCGCAGGATCGGAGATAACCATCTCTGTGGTGATGATCTCGGCAGTTGGAGTGGAAGCCATCTCGGCGGCTCTGGCAGGCTTGTTCTCGGCCTCGATCTCGTCGTCAACCTCCTCGGAGTCATCATCATCCTCAGATTCTTCGTCGTTGTCGCCCTCCTCGCCCTCCTCGTCCCCAGTGTCGGGCTCAGGGGGCCCTTCAATGAACTCCTTGGTGTCGGCATAGGAAGCGAGCCAATATGCTGTTTTCTTGCGAGCCTGGATGCAAGCTTCATCTGTGGACCACTTGGACTTGGTCCGCATGGTTTTGAAAGCATTGAGGTTAATCTTGTCATACCAGGAGAGGAAGAAGTGCATCACCTCGTCTCCGCCAGCCCGAGATGCAGAAGCGCGCCATGCCTTGAGGCGAACCTTGACTTGGTCCAGGTTGGCGGCCAGCTCATCAATTATCTTGGGGGATCATTTTATGGCCAGAAAATCTTGTACAGCCGGAGTGACTGGATACTAGGCTGGATCCGATCAAACTGAGGGGCATGACCCGGGATTTGACGCCCTCAATGTGATCCTCAATGGTGACGGTCTCTGTGACGTCGAAACCGCAATCTGCCCGCCTCTTCCTGGCTTTCGCACTGGCGTCTAGGTCGGGGAATGCTCCTAAGATATAAGATGTCTGAGTTAAACCAAAATCAGTGTGGTAGATCAAGTTGGGTGTTAGAAAAAGCAGAGATAAGGTGAGACTTACTTCTCAGTTCCTGGTTGAGTCCAGTGAGCCTGGAGAACCACATATTAGCGTTGGTGTGGTGTTTGTCCAGCAGGACGCTTGTGGCACTCGCCAAGTTTTCGAGATCGAGGTTCCAGCCTTTGAGGGTCTGGATCTCCAGCTCGGACTTGGCCTCTTGGCAGCAGTGTGATTCTCCAACTCGGATTTGGCCTTCTCGGCCTCCTCCTTCAACTTCTGCATCTTGTCCAGTTCCAGCTTAAGCCGAGTTACCTCGGTCTTCTAAGTTTGGAGCTCTTCCTTGAACTTGGCCTCATAGTCGTTGAGCTGTAGGCGCGTCTCGGCCAGTGTGAGACAGTCTTGATGTTTTTAAACAAAAAGTTTGTGTTCAACTGTATAGAAAACAGTCCGATTAGCAAGGTGATAGGAACATGGAAATAGAGTAAGGAGAAAGGAAAAAGGGCTTACTCTCTAAGGCTGAGATCTTGCTCTATGAAGATTCAGCGAGCAAGATCTCGGCCTTAGAGAGTACTTGCACCAGTAGTAGCCTGGGCTTCTTTAATAAAGTAATCATTAAGTTCAATGTAGTTTTCATCAAGATTATCAATAAACTCAGGTGAATTAACATGTGTACTAGCATTTTCAACAGGAATTTCAGCATTTTCAACTTGTTTGGATTTATCAATTGTAGCATCTAGGAAATACCTAGTGAACAAGTATCATCAAGCATAGTAGAAGCATCATCAAAGGTATCAAAAGCATTTTCAGACTCAGCAGAAGTAACAGTGTGTGTAGCATGTAGTGGTGTAAGAAGATTACTCATAACAGACGGTGAATCAAGAGCAACAGAGGTGTTCAGACTTGTACCTCTCCTTGTAGTGGATGGTAATATGGGGACCTTCCCATCACGAATTTTCCCATGATGAAAAGCTTGCAGCGAACAATATAATGTTCAAGTGAGCGAATAAATAAATCTACGCTTCCCGGCAACGGCGCCAGAAAACAGTCTTGAGAACCCACAAGTATAGGGGATCGCAACAGTATTTGAGGGAAGTAAAACCCAAATTTATTGATTCGACACAAGGGGAGCCAAAGAATATTTATAAGCCTTAACAGATGAGTTGTCAATTCAGGTGCACCTGAAAGTAGACTTTCTCGCAACAGTTTATCAGTGGTAACCATTTTATAGCAGCAGTAGTGAAATAATAGCAGTAGTAAAATAGTAACAATAGTATCAATCATGAAAACAACAGTAGCAATCGTGAAAACAACAGTAGCAATCGTGAAAACAGCAGTAGCAATTGTGAAAACAGCAGGATGCAAGTACTGTAGGCATATAGGATGGATGAACGGGCGTTGCATGGATAAAATAGTTCATGTAATAATAATAACGTGGGCATCGCAGATAGATAATAACAAGCATCCAAGTTCTAGGCAAACCATAAGCATGTGTTCCAATATAGTCATACGTGCTCGCAATGAGAAACTTGCACAACATCATTTGTCCTACCAGCCCGTGGCAGCGGGGCCTCTAGGGAAACTACTGGTAATTAAGGTGCTCCTTTTAATAAAGCACTAGACCAAAGCATTAACACTATGTGAACACATGTGATCCTCAAATCGCAGCCATCCCCTCCGGTTGTCCAAATTTATGTCACTTTGGGGCCTCGGGTTTTGGACAACAATGTGTGTAAACAACTTGCAGATATGATCAAGAAACATAATTATAACCATGAAACAATAACATGTTCAGATCTGAGATCATGGCACTCGGTCCCAATGTGACAAACATTAAGAATAAGAAGGAGCAACAATGGTATATAACAGTAACAATGGATACTAGGCACTATGCCCTAACAATCTGGCCTTATTACATGAACGATATCATCCAATCCCTTCCATCCCTCTCAGCCTACAACGGGGATTACTCACACATGGACGGGGGAATCATGGATGGTTGATGGAGAAGGAGTGGCGGTGACGATGGTGATGATCTCCTTTGAATCCCCGTCCCGGCAGGGTGCCAGAACATGAACTTCTGATCCCCGAATTGGGTTTTGAGGTGGCGGCATCGCTCTGTGGTGTTTCTTTGGAATATGACGAACCCCTTGATGCTTTAGGGTTACGGGGGATATGTAATCGAAAGGGGAGCCAGAGGGGGTGCCTGGGGGCCCCACACCACCAGGGAGCGCGACCTAGGGGGTGCGCCCAAGGGTGGTGTGCCCCCTGCTAGCCCCTCTCCAGGACTCCTTCTGGCTCCGGGGATTTTCGGGTGTTTTAAGGTCTTCGGGATCTTTTCTGGGTATTTCCCGAAAGTTGATTACAAAACAAGACACCAAGGTAATTCTACTGAAAACAACGTCAGTATGTGTTAGTTGTATGCAAAACTCACAAGTTTAGAGGCAAACAATAGCAAAAGTGTTCGGAAAAGGAGATACGTTTTGGACGTACCACGATGCTATGCACCCAAACCAATGAAGATGGAGTCTCCATCTCACTCATCATATTCATCTTTCTTCTCATCCTCTTGATCATCATGAGTATCATTGTGTGGAGGAACCTGACTAGAGCTTTCCTCGGCTGCATTGGGTGGCCAAAACGGTCCAAGGGAAGTGGCATCATCACCAAGCCAATATGTGTGCTTGGACTTCCATTCATGCTCATGAAGCTCGTCAGAGCTATCAGGACCCAGTGGAAGGTGAAGAGATGTCATGATCTCCCTCTGCTTACGATGAGAGGACTTCCCCTTCTCATAGGGGTGATGGGCCTTGTCCTGATGATCAATGAAGTAGTAGTTCATCTTCTAAAGGGCTTTCTTGATGCTAAACTTCCCCGTGCCCGGGACAACACGAGTTGAAGAAGTAGTACTATGAGTACTTACTTGGGGCATGAGTAATCTTATATGTGGTAACCCTAATGGTGAACCAAACAAATATTTCTAAGGGCATTGGGGCACTCTAAATTAGCTAGAAGCACTAAGATACATGAGATAGAAACTACATAAGCCAACAAGGTGACATGAACCCTAGATTGTAGTGGACCAAAAGAGCATGAACCCTAGAACATACCAAAACAATAACCAATGCTAGATGTAGAGGGAAAATTGTCAAGGGGGGCTGCTAGCTTAAGAAAGGAAACCAAAAAAATACCCGAATTGGAGGCTATCCTTGTGGGGCACCTTCAATGGAGGATATCTCCCCCTCCCAAAAGGCCACCAACCGAGTCCCTTTATGGATGAGATGGGGGTGGGGGCTAGGGCATGCAGATCTGAGGCATGGGGGGAGGGGCTAGGGTGTGGGGGTGGGTGGGTGGAATGGGTGGAGAAGAGGGGGTTATGGGCAAAAACCAACCCCCATGTGCATTCAGCCACACGCAGGAACCCCGGCCCGAGGGGCCGGTCAGGTCGGCAAGTGTAGCCGCAGAGGTCGGACAGGCACCCAAGACCCCCGACTTGAGAATCCGGCCTAGGCT
This sequence comes from Alopecurus myosuroides, assembly GCA_028641055.1. NCBI lineage: Eukaryota > Viridiplantae > Streptophyta > Magnoliopsida > Poales > Poaceae > Alopecurus > Alopecurus myosuroides. The sequence continues at coordinate 283,324,608 of CM054057.1, read as the reverse complement.
GGGTAGCCTGCGCCCGTAGGTCGGGCACAAACCTGAGCCAACCGGGCTCCCAGTCCGGCTCCGAGGGTGCCTTTTCTGGAAAAAAAACTTTATCTTTTAAAAAACTATTTTAAATTTTTAACAAGTTTTATTTGGTTTCAAGATTTTGTTTCAAAAGTATTTGAGTTCAAATTTTTGTTTTGACCATGTACAACTACTCATGCAATGAACATTAAATATGGATGATGATCATATGAAAAAAATAGTTAGAATGATGATTTCTTCACACATCCAATGGGAAACATGAAAAAACCCAAATTTAGCAACATTGGGTGTGATATGGAATTAAAAATCTCAAATGTATGAATGGATATGCAAGTAACATTCAAGGCCCAAACCAAATAAAGTTCAAATTCCCAATATGGGGTTGGTTGCCTAGGCCACCATGTGTGAGTATGCTCGATATGACACCGCGAAGAGATATCTTGGGTGCATTGTAGAAACTCATGATTAAACCGCATTTTGTCACAAAGGTGATCATTATGCATGATTTATTGATTTATGCATTATAGAGGTAGTGTTGGATTATTAATTGAGCTACACTCCTCCTATGTCCATGCGTACATCTAAAATCCAAATAGGAGTCTAGTATAGGTGTGTATGCAAGATTTCTAATCAACTAAAATTGCTTGCACATACGACATTGATCTCATTCCTCCAATTGCTTGAATCTCTTTTCATCAAGAGGCTTTGTGAGAATATCTAAAAGTTAATCTCTGGTCTTAACATAGGAAATGGAAATATCTCGATTGGCCACGTGGTCACGGATGAAGTGATACCGAATCTCAATATGCTTGGTCTTTCCATGAAGCACCGAATTATGTGCAATTTTTATAGCACCTTCATTGTCGCATAAAAGAGGCGTTGTCTTTATCTTAATTCCAAAATCCTTAATACATTGCCTCATTCATAATGATTGAGAGAAACAACTTGCGGCGGCAATATACTCCGCTTCTGTGGAGGAGGTGGCAACACAATTTTGTTTCTTGGAAGACCAACACACAAGTGACCTACAAAGAAAGTGGCAAGCACCCGAGGTTGATTTGCTATCAACTTTTTCACCTCCCCAATCTGCATCGAATATCCCACAAGATCAAAACTTGCATTTGATGGGTACCAAAGACCATGAGTGGGGGTGTCAACCAAGTACCTAAGAATCCTCTTGACCGCAATCATATGGCTTTCCTTGGGGTTAGATTGGAATCTTGCACACAAACCCATACTAAACATATATCCGGTCTAGATGCACAAAGATAAAGCAAAGAACCAATCATAGAACGATAGAGTTTTGTATCAACCGGTATACCTTCGTGATCTATTTTAAGGTTCATGTTTGTTGACATTGGAAATCCCAATGGCTTAGCATTGATCATGTCTAATTTCTTGAGCATGTATTGAATATACTTGGCTTGTCAAATGAAGATTCTTTCATGATATTGTTTGATCTCAAAACCAAGGAATAACTTCAATTCACCCATCATAGACATCTCAAACTCACATTTCATTAGCTTAGCAAATTGTTCTACAAATGCCACATTAGTAGATCCAAATATCATATCATCAACATATACTTGGCATACAAAGAAATCTCCATATACACTCTTTGCAAAAAGTGTGGGATCAATTACCCCAAGTATGAAACCACGGTCTACTAAGAACTCCTTTAGATGATCATACCAAGAATGTGGGGCTTGTTTGAGGCCATACAAAGCTTTATGGAGTAAGTAGACATGGTTGGGATACTTGGGATCTTCGAATCCCGAAGGTTGTTTAACATATGCCAACTCACTTAATGGACCATTTAGGAAATGCACTTTTAACATCCATTTTATGCAAGATTACGTTATGACTAGAGGCAAATGCAAGTAATATACGAATGGATTCACTACGAGAGCGAAAGTTTCTCCATAGTCAAGTCCTTCGACTTGAGAGTAGCCTTGTGTCGAATAGCCATCTCAACAAGTCCCTCGGATGATCCGTTAGGGTTTCGATTAAGAGAATGTAAAGGCGCTGGTGACAATCGTCGGCTAACAGGGGGCTCGATTTACCCAGGTTCGGGGCCCTCGTAGAGGTAAAACCCTTACTCCTGCTCTTTCGATCTGTATTATCAGTAGATCGGTTACAAGGGGGTGGCTCAAGTCGAGAGTACGATATCGAGCTCAAGGCTGTGGCGGTGAAAAGTAGATTGGATCCCCCTTGGTGGTTCTCCTAGCCTTTTATAGGTGGCTAGGTCTCAAACCATGTCCGGGCGGGTTACAAACCCTAGTTTTAGGTCGGTGGAAGCTTTCCTTCTTGACCCGCAAGTCACTGAAGGTGGGCTTCAGGTGGGCCTTCTAGAACCGCAGGGTGGCACCTCTCTTTGGGCCTAGGTCTTGGGCCTTTGACTGGGTAGGCTCACCCGAGAGGTCCAGGAGTCATCCCCACGTCAGTAGCTCCCGAGTGTTTATTCGACTGATAATAGTCGGGTAAGCACTCAAAGTTCGCTTTTGATTAATTAGATTGGTCATTCAATCGCCTGGTTTTGAGGATGCGTACCCTGTGCGCGACGTTCCCATGTACTCGAGCATCGACTGATAAGTGTGCCTTGTGTTTGGCTGTTTTCGCAGAAGGATGTGGCTCACTCGCTTGGCGCTCTCGAAAGATCAGTGCCAATTAATTGCATCTAGGGCAAAAATGGTTCTAGCCTACACGAATTCGAGACCTCCGACTCAAATCCGGCGAGGTGATCATTGCGACTGAGCCGTGGAGGTCTTACCGAGTCGAACTTAACCTAAAAAAGGGTACCCGGTGCGTCCGCTAGGATTTTTCTTCGTGTTGTTGACACGAAAAATTTACTTGAGGACGCAGCTTGAGTGCGATTCCATGCCCACAAGAGAGATCCTTGGGTCTTACCTTCGTACTTGAAAGAAAGAATACAACATCCGGATGTGCCTAGTCGGACGAACGATCAAGGATAAGGAAGATGTGTAAGTACATCGTAAGGTCGAGTTGTGGGTGCCGCTTTCTGCATACCTTCGAGTGAGTTTAATCCTCCTTTTCTCAGTCTTGTGCGAAAGAGATTTCACGTTATGAATCCTTTCACAAAAAGGTTTTTTGTGTCAATGTCTTTGTACGAAAGAGATTTCGTGTTTAGAATGCACATACGAAAGTGATTTCGTGTTAGGGTGTCTACGCGATCAAAATTTCGCGTTTTGATGCTCACACGAAGGAGTCTTCGTGTTTAGAATGCCCATACGAAAGTAATTTCGTGTTAGGGTGTTCACGCGAAAGAATTTCACGTCTTGATGCTCACACGAAAGTCTTTTCGTGTTTGTGAGGTATTCAATGACGTCACTGTGCACTTGCTGCACTCGCCTGCTCCCGGTGGGACGTGATGAAGTGGGGCAGAGCGCGCGGGGCCCACTTTGGCAGCGTTTTGACCTGAAACGAGCGGTCGTGCCCCAGTTAATCCGCTGGCCGTGCTGTAAATATGCACGATCTTTTCGTCAAAGATCGTGCAGGGGTAACTGCCCCTGCCTCTTCGTACGTGGCGCTTGCGATGGATGCCACGTTTGCATATCTACGGCTTGGATTAGCCTGGCTTGGGTATAAGTATTGAGCCTTAGGAAATGGTAAACTTCCCGGCCCTTATTCATCCTCTTCCCCTTTGCGCACACCTTTTTCTTCTTTCCTGGAGACCTGCCTATTTTTTTTCTTTATCGGGTGCACGACAGTGCTCCCGATGGGAGTAGCCCCGGAGTCTATGGTCAATTGCTCGCAGTTGGCCATGGACTCAAGTCGAAGTTTTATTTTTCCCGTTTGATTTGTGATTTTGTTTTTCATCGGGTGCACGGCAGTGCTCCCGATGGGAGTAGCCCCCGAGGCTATACTTCATTGTGTACAGTCGTTTATAGGCTCAACTGATATCTCTTTGTTTTTTGACTCGGAATTTTTGGCAGGCCCTTCTTGACTCCCTCGCTGCTTTCGGGCGCCGAGTTCTTTCGGCTGAAGCGAACTTCGTTTCTCTTCGGGGGAGGGAGGGGGGATCGCGACCAGCTCGTCTAGGACAACCACTCCCTTCAAGGTAAGCCAACGCGCACTTTTTGTCTTCACCGTTTCTTCCTGGTTGCAATTGTTGTTCAAGTCGCGTTTTTTTATACTATAGATGAAGTTAACCGCATGAAGGCTGAGAAGGCGGAGGCTTTCTCTCGGGTGAAAACCCTTGAGACGGAGCTGGAGTCCATCCGAAAGGAGGTTGAGTCCACACGCAAGCGCTCAGCCAACAATCTCGCGGAGGCCCAGGGAGCTCTGAAGCAGCTGGAGGAGGCGAGCGTGAAGCACGACAATGATCTTGTCAGCGTCATCCGTCCTCTGGCTCAGAAACTTTCTGGGGAGTTGCGTTTTTATCTTCCTTCGATTGTGGCCTGTCTTTCTTCCTTTTCCGATACTCGTTCTGTTTTTGTATTAGATGCCCTTGGAGTTGGGTTGGAGCTGCCCGGACACCAGCGACTCGGTGCCCTCTCCGACTCGTGGACTCAGCTTCAGGAGCATGCGAACAGGATCTGCTCCCTTGTCCATGACGCTACCCGAGTGCTGACGCGGTTCCATGAGCGCCTCCTTGTGGATGTGGCGGTTCTGCCTACTCTGAGTGGTCTCCTGCAAGTTTTGCTGGGCGATGAAGATCTCCTCCATGAGTACTCACTTGCGCAGACGGAGTGTGGGGCCAAGACAACTATCTAGTTCGTCCGGGCGCATGGTGTCTCGGGTGGCCTGGGGAAGGTGTACTCAGAGGTTCCACGCGACTCCCTGGGCAAAAAGGTAGCACTCCGTCCTTTTGGTGACCGCGTTGAGGAGCTTGCGAAGATGCTTTCTAGGGTACTCTCCCGCGCTGGGCGTAAAGGACAACCTGCTGCGAGTGGAGCTACCTCTATAGTTCCGTAGAATAATTCTTGTTTATGTGTGTCTTCATATGTAATGAACCTTGGGATGTATTCCCGTACTTTATTTTGTCCAATCGAAAGTGTTAGCATTTTATATTCGCGCCTTACTTTACATTCTCTCGATGGGAGTATCCCCCGATCACCCGAAAGCTTTGGGTGGTATATTCTCGAGTGGGGTACTATATTGCTCTGAATCTTCGTTGTTCTTTCCAGGTGGTGGATTCCGGCGGTGGTTCATCGAGTGGCGCTGCTTCGTTGGTTGATCCGTTGGTTGCCGCTGCTAGTACGTTTGTGTCACTCCGTGATCGTGTCCCGGATGGCAATCGTAGGCTGAAGGCTCTACGAGGCGTGGCTGACGTTGTCAAGTCGAAGTAGAAACTTGCGGCGGAGCAGAAGCAATTTGTAATGGGGGAACTGGAAGTTGTTGCCAAGGGCATGCTCTGTAAGTTCTGTGAGCCCCCGAGTACTTACCGTTGATTGCTGTTTTTGTTTTGACACACTTGCTATCCGTGCAGTTGTTGAGCCTGATGAAGTCTGCGAGGGTCATTGGGTGGACAATCACATTGTTCACGAGTCGGGCAGCTCTAATCCTCACGCAAGAAACTTCTGGTCTGACCGGAGCCGAGGTTTTATCCTGGCTACCCTGAATTACCGGGCGAGTCAAGCGTAGATACTCGTTGAGTCTTGTCGAGAGACTCTCTCTTCTGTTTATCGTCTGCCGGGAGCGGTTTATTGGACAACTAGTCGAGGTATTTCTGCGTCCAGACTGGCTCGACCAGAAAAACTTGCCTTGGGATGTTGCGGATTAGCTCGATGAGGGCAATTTGCGGGCTGGTATCCGTTTTCGCTGCTGCGGGTGTGTCTACTGGTTTTTTCACCTTGACTGATCGTTTGATTATTTTCTCAAAGTAGATTCCTGGTGGAACAGGGGCGTTGGCCGACCCTATGTTGGCCAGTATATCTTCTTCTTCATTGCTTGATCGTGCGATGTGCTTCAGCTCGCATCCTTTGAAACTTCCTTCGAGTAGGTTGTACATGTCGCGATAGGCGATCATGTTATCCGCGACAGCGTCACACTCCTTCATCGTCTGCTGCACAATAAGATTGGAGTCGCCGTATATCATTAACCGAGTGGCTCCGCAAGCGATTGCCATCTTCATGCCGTGTATGAGCGCCTCATATTCTGTGTCGTTGTTGGATGTGGGATTATCGGGAGGGAAGTCTCAGAACGTACTGGAGCTTGTCTCCTCTCGGCGATATGAGGATTACTCCAGCTCCAGCTCCTTTGTTTCTCTTCGATTTGTCGAAGTACATTATCCACGAGTTTGTGTACTCGGGTAGTCCTGGGGTTTGCAGCTCTGTCCACTGGGAGAGGAAATATGTTACTACCTAGGACTTTAGGGCGTTTTGCCCTGTGTATATGATGTCCCAGGTGCCCATCTCGATGCTCCACTTCGCGATTCTTCCGGATGCCATGGGATCGTTCATGATTGTACCGAGTGATGTGTCGTTTAGCACCGTGACGGTATGTTCCTGGAAGTAGTGCTTGAGCTTGCGGCTGTGAAGACCACCCCGTACGCGAGATTCTGGTAGTGGGTGTATCGCTGCTTGCACGGTGACAATACCTCGCTGAGGTAGTAGATTGGCCGTTGTACACCATATGCCTTGCCTTCCTCTGGTCGCTCGACCACAAGTACTAAGCTCACCACTTGATTTGTTGCGGCTAGGTATAGGTACAAGGGCTCCCTTTCTTAAGGCGTGGCTAGTACTTTCTTGATATGGAGTACCTTTTTCAAGTCGATGAACGCCTGCCTCGCTTCGGTTGTCCACTCGAACTTGTCAGTTTTCTTCAGCAATTTGTAAAAGGGGAGCGCCCGCTCGCCCAATCTTGCGATGAACCCGCTGAGGGCTATCAGTCGCCCTGCGAGCTGCTGCACGCCGCGAAGGTTGGTCGGTTCTTTCATCGTCAAGATCGCTTGAATTTTCTCTGGATTGGCTTCGATTCCTCGGGCGGATACCAGGTAACCGAGAAGTTGTCCTGCAGGAACTCCGAAGACGCATTTTGTCGGGTTAAGCTTGATCTTGTACGTGTTGAGGGCGTCGAATGTCTCCATGATGTCCTCGAGGAGTGTGTCCTCCACTCGAGTTTTTATGACGATGTCGTCAACATACACTTGTACGTTCTTGCCAATGAGCTTGGCGGGGCATTTTTGCATGCAGCGCTGAAATGTTGCGCCAGCGTTTTTTAGGCCGAAGGGCATTGTCGTGTAGCAGTATACACCGTGTGGTGTGATGAATGATGTCTTGTCCTCATCCTCCTGTTTCATCCTGATCTGATTATAGCTCGAGTAGGCGTCCAGGAAGGAGAGTCGTTGGCAGCCTGCTGTGGAGTCCACGATCTGGTCGATCCATGGTAATGGGAAGTTATCCTTGGGGCAGTGTTTGTTCAACGACGTGTAGTCGATGCACACGCGAAGGATGTCAGTGTTCTTCTTCGGGACCAGCACCAGGTTTGCTAACCAGGTGGATATTTTGATTTCCGTGATGAACTTGCCGGCTAGTAGTCTATTCAACTCTTCTCCGAGTGCTTTCTGCTTTGGCTCAGAAAATCGTCTAGTAGTTTGTTTGACTGGCTTGGCATCCTTAAATACTTCAAGTGAGTGCTCCGCAAACTTCTTGGGTATCCCTGGCATATCTGAAGGCTGCCAGGCGAAAATCTCCCAGTACTCACGGAGGAGTTCGACGAGCGCGCCTTCCTATGCGGATGATAGGGTGGTTGACACGATCGCCGTCTTTGCGGATTCCGTCGGGTGCACTTGATGCTTTCGAGTGTCACTGCTTGGGATGAACTCGAGCTCTGGGGCGTTCTTTTTTTGAGTGGCATCAGGGAGTTATCCGTGGTTTTTGCCAACTCTTCCAGCTCCTCTTGCATCCCGAAGGATTTCGCGATATCATTGAACTCAGTGTCGCATTTGTCTGAATTTTCGAAGTCGCCGTTGATGGTTATTGTTCCATATTCCTCTGGCAATTTGAGATTGAGGTAGGCGTAATGGGGTACTGCCATGAATCTCGCGAACTCTGTTCGGCCGAGTATGGCGTGGTATTGTGATGGCCAGTCGACTACCTCGAAGTCGAGGAATTCTCTCCTGTAGTTTCTCGGGCTTCCGAGCACCACCTCAAGGTTGATTGTCCAGAGTGGTTGGACCGCTTTCCCTGGTACTATCCCGTGGAAGGATGTTTCTGATTCGGCGAGTCCGTCCAGGTTCTTGTTCATCTTGCGGAGTGTGTCCGCGTATATGATGTTGATACCGCTGCCACCGTCCATGAACACCCGGGCTAGGTCGTAGTTTCCTATTTGCGCCTGGATGACGAGCGCTGCGTGTCCAAGTCGATACACCCGTGGAGGGTGGTCATCTTTGGAGAAGGTTATCGGGTGCTCTGACATCTTCAGGTATTCAGTTGCGGATGGTGGAGCTTGTACTGCCATGTTAACTTGGCGCGTGTTGGTCTTTTGGACTCTCCGGGACGGACAGATCTTCTATATCATACCTAGGATCCCCTGTGGGTTCGGGTACCCATTGGCTCCCTGGTTTGCGGCGGGTGGCACAGGTAGCGCAGCTAGTGCTTGTTCTGGTGCCCTGGTGGAGGTAGGGGCTGCGGCGGTTGGTGTCCTCCTAGGAGTTGCGGGTATACCTAGTTAACGGCGGCCCTGTTCTTCTTCGTGTAAGCCTCGTGGATATCCTGGAACTTTCGACAGTCCTTGAGGAGATGAGTTGCCTTGGTTTTGCCCGTGCGCTTATCTGTGAATAGATGTAGCGTGCAGTATCCGTCGTCATCCTCAGGAGTTTTATCATCTGGCTTTGGTTTCCAGTCACGATTTCCGCGGGGCCCGCTGTCGCAATTTCTTGTGAACTCTGTCGCCACTAGTTCCTCTCGATCGTCATGGTCGTAGTGTTTGCTCTTCTTCTTTCGTCCATTGCGATCCTCCTCAGGCGCGGGTGAAGATGATTTCTCGTTGCGCAGGGATTCTTCGCCATTGGCCCATCTGTCGGTTATTGCCATCAATTATCTGATAGTTTTGGGCGCATCTCGTCCCAGCTCCTCTCGGAAGGTAGGACATCGAGCTCCCTTGATGAAAGCTTCGACTGCGACCTCTTCTGACATGTTTCTTTCCGTATTTTTGAGTGTGGTACACCGCTGAATATACTCGTGGGTAGACTCACCGCTTTTCTACTTGCAGGCCCGCAATTCCTCGATAGATGCGGGCCGCTTATATGCCGCCTGGAAGTTATTCTGAAAGTGGTAGGTTAGATCGTCCCTTGATCCGTAGTGTGCTCGCGGTCTTCCTTTGAGCCAGCTGCGAGAAGCGCCTACGAGGTGTAGGTTTAGGTACTGCATGGCCGTTGTATTTTTTCCCACGTTAGCATTTTACTGCCATGAGGTAATCGGATAGCCATGACTTGGGCTCTTGTGAACCGTCGTATTTTGGGACCTCCGTGGTAAGCTTGAATCTCTTGGGCATCAGTGCCTCGCGGATGTCGCGGGTGAAGCACAGTGCACCCCAGACTTCCTCGTTGGAGGAGGTGGACAGCGACCGTGCGCGGTTCCTGATTGCTCAGGCCTTGTCGACCTTGCTTTGCGTGATGTCTCCGTGTGCGTCGTATTCAGGCCGGTCGCGATTATCTTCCTTCCACGGCTCTCTGCTGCGGTGTCGCGGTCGGCTTCCGTGGTGCGGCTGCGGTCGCGATCTCGCAGACTATCGTCGTTGCTACCCGGGCTGTCGCCACGGCGTCGGGCTTCTTTCCCTCGCGGGCGACGATGTGATTCCTTGTCTCCCCTTCTACGTGACGTGCTCCCGCATCCGCGAGGTGTTTTTTCTACCTGATGAGTTTTTTCAGCTTCTGGCGTTGTCGTGTGCCTGCGGTTCCGCGCTGGGCGATTCTTGAGGCTGCCATGCCTAGCCCCTTCTGAACCTGTCGATGTTGCTCCGCGCGGGGGTCGTTTTCGGGCGGCTGGTTTGCCTGCAGGTACGTGGCGGCTGCCAGGAGCATCGCGGTGGGGGTCGTCGGATGTACGTTGCCCTCCTCATCAACATTCATAAGGGAGGTCTCGAGTGATCTGTTGATTCCACTGAGGGATTCCTGATCCAAGCCAGCAGTCCTCGAGACGTATCTTTTCTTTGGGGGTTGATTCCCCGTCAAATGAGTCCTCGAGAGCGCTGCGCGGCGCGCACTCGAAGCGTCTGCCGCTTCCTTTCGTGCATCGAGGTTCTTGCGGGCCTCAGCGATCAGTCGACCTACTCGCACCAGGTGGTAGTGGTATGCAGTTAGATCATCTCGGGAAGCTCCGACTTCAATCGACTGACCAGAGTGTACTGCTGCTTTTGCTTTGAGCCAAGCGCCTCGTGTTAGTTTGATGCGCTCTCGCTTCTGTCTACTCGCGTTTGTTTCCTTGGGTGGTTCGGTTGATCCTGCCATGCAGACTTGGGCTAGATATGGCTCGTGAGTCCTAGGCATGGGTCGGCAACTTTCACGGAATCTGGAGGGTTCCTCAGTCGCGATGGTGTGGAAGTCGCGGGTGTTGCGAAGGAAGAAGCCACCACTAGGCGCTAGGTCGCGACCAACGTCGTCACATGGCAAATCGAGGATCGCCGGGCTCGAGACAGACTCGGAGTCCTATTCCCCGAGATCGATCTGCTCGGAGAAGCGCATGATTCCCTCCATGTTGGCGTGGAAGTGGAATCTCCCGAACGTGAAGCTGGCGCTCTTTTCCAATCCGCTAAACGCCGAGCGCGATTTCGGCGAGTGGGGCACACAGATGAGCGACCCGAAACGGATCGGTTCCGCTGGAGTCGATGTTCCGGGGCTCCAGCTGAAGGTTGGCGATGACGATGCCGAAGATGTCGTAGATCCAGCGCCCACCGTTCCCATAAATGGCGCCGATTGTCGAATAGTCATCTCAACAAGTCCCTTGGATGATCTGATAGGGTTTCGGTTATCGATAACGTAAAGGCGCCAGTGACAATCGTCGGCTAACAGGGGGCTCGATTTACCCAGGTTCGGGGCCCTTGTAGAGGTCAAACCCTTACTCCTTCTCTTTTGGTCTGTATTATCAGTAGATCGGTTACAAGGGGGTGCTCAAGTCGAGAGTACGATCTCAAGCTCAAGGCTGTGGTGGTGAAAAGTAGATTGGACCCCCCCTCGGTGGTTCTCCTAGCCTTTTATAGGTGGCTAGGTCTCAAACCGTGTCCGGGGGTTACAAACCTTAGTTTTAGGTCGGTGGAAGCTTTCCTTCTTGACCCGAAAGTCTTTGCGGGTGGGCTTCAGTTGGGCCTTCTAGAACCGCAGGGTGGCACCTCTCTTTGGGCCTAGGTCTTGGGCCTTGGACTAGGTACGCTCAGCCGACATGTCCAAGAGTCATCCCCACGCCACCTTGAGCAACCAAACGAGTCCTGTTGCGAATCACTTTCCCATGAGTATCTTGTTCGTTCTTTTACACCAATTTTGTCGCAATGGAATTATGATCCTTGGGTCTTTCTACTTGAGACCATACTTTGTTTATTTAAAAGTTGTGGATATCTTCATGCATAGCTTGAACCCAATCTTCATATTCAAGCGCATCATATAATTTGATTGGTTCAACATGAGAGACATAGTAGTGAAGTCCACAAAACTTGAGTACTTGACCACGAGTGGATACACTTCTTCCCAAGCCACCAATAACATTCTTTTGATAGTGTGATTTTTTATGCAATATTGCAGCTAGACGAGATTTCCTACGGATGAGCGCATCATCGGGATTCTCATTTGGAGATACATCCTCGTCATTTACTTCATCAAGTAAATGATCTACCCGGAGTGGGGTTCTTGGTGAATAATCACCAATATCATGACCACCATTATCATTGGGTGGATCTTAATCACTTTCTTGATGAGTGGTATCAATTTGAAGGTCTTGTTCTTGTTCTTGGTCTACCGTTTGATTAATGGTTGAAGTCGAGGGCTCCACTTGCGTAGAGCTTATCCATACCCATTCGCCACAAGGTGTCCCTCCATGGGTATAAGAGGACCTATACCCATTCTTCCTATGACTATTGTCGTGGGATAATCACGGCAGACGTTACCGGGGGTAACTGTTCTTGGGGCAAGACGACACAGGCGTTTGGGAGAGGGTTTAGCTCAGAGGAAAGCATGATGGAACTCGATCTGGTAGCCGGCAATCAAGTCGCCGAGTCTCCGATCTCAAGTTATTAACTCAACTCTTGTGTTACACTGGATACTCGATACCAAGCGATCTTTCTAGGGTTCTTAGATCTCCCTCAACTAAACCTAGGGGTCGGTTTATAAAGCACCCGTACCCCCCTGGCTTACCCTCCAAGACGCACCCTGAATCCTACCCGGACCCCGCATACAAACCCTAACTTTCCTTTACCGTAACCCACAATCCAGGTTACGAGGCCTACAAACTTGGGCCTTCCAGAAGTTTCTTTATCCTTAGCCGGATCTTGCGCAGCGTCCTTTGGGCCGGGTTACACCTTGGAGTTGGCCTACCGGGTTATTATCCCTCCATCAGTAGTCCCCAGAATAGCTTGGGCTTCACGGATCCTTCCTTGAAGCGCTTGATATTCCCTGCAAAAATATCAAACGCACAAGTGTATGGAGGCCGGGTTAAGGTGCTTTGATAAATAGCTAGGCCTAACTCCATGGTGGCCATATAGTAACCCGGCTTTTCTCCAAGTACTTGGCTTAGCTCTCCAGGTCAAACCCTGATAAAAAATGCCAAAAGCCCGACTTACTTTACTCGATAATTAACCCTGATATCGCGGAAAATATCTCCTTCTTATTTCTGCCCGGATATCACGTTCAACACTTGAAGCATATCTCAAAAAATCCGCACAGATGACCGTTATCCCAAAATTTCCGGATTCCGCCTGTTAGGATAGGTTTATCCGCCCGCATCTTATAAATAGAGCCCAGAGGGTAACTTAGATCCCAACGTTTCATTCCAACCTTCCCTTTGCTTCCTTATTCCCTGCGCTCCGCAATTCCACAAGAATCTCAAGCCCGCAATCGTAGCAAGGCCGCCGTCGGCCACGTTCATCCCTGAACTGTTCCGCGCCGCCGCCAAACTCTACCACCGCGCCTTCATTCCGCTCATCAAGGGTTGCAGGGGGACATCCAGACCGCGACATCGGCCGCCGCCACGCCAGATTCAAGCTCCTCCCAGTAAGTATTTGTTAAAATAGCTCCGCAATTTTTCGATTCACCTTAGATTGGATCTAGGTCAACCTGCGGGCCGTTCTTCCTGTTGCACCGGATTAGATCGATTTGACGCTCGCTAACTCCTTTAACCACCTGTTTGATGATTACACCTCATCCTCCTACCATTATTAATCACCAATTTCTTCGTAGAATCGTTCGCAAGTTTTCCAATCTAGATCCATTTCACCTCAATTTTCCGCGCATAACATTGACACCCGGAAAATCCTCCTTTTCCGGCTATTTTGCTTGCAGTAGATACATGGGCAACCATCCGTCTTCCCCAAATACTTTTCCATACGTAAGTGACCAATAATCTCCATAGTTGTACTTAATACCCGGATACCTCGCAATCTCCACTCCATGGCGTGATACCCGGATAGTTCTTAGTTTTCATACTTTCTTGATACCCCAGACTCGGATAATCCAATACTTCCGAGTCTTATTTCCTGTACCTATTTCACTTGTGTTTTGCAGGTTGATCCCATGGCTCCCAAAAGGCAAGGGAAACAGCCGGCCCAGGCGAAGACAACCCAATCCATATCCGCCAATTGGGGGCGATCCACTGTCACAAAGGCCAAGCTGGAAGAATTGGCCGAGTTGGGGGTTCTTCCCCCTCAGAAGGACATTCACTGGAGGGCGCCGGGTGACGAGACCCGACCCACACCCGCCGACGGCGAGGTAATCTGTTTCATAGAGCACGTGACCCGGGGATTCCGCCCTCCGGGTCACCCTTTCTTTCGCGAGGTCCTGAGCCACTACGGCCTCCGGGTATTCGACATAGGGCCTAACTCTATGTTGAATATTACCCACTTCATTGTCCTATCCGAGTCATACTTGTGCACTCCGCCAAGTTTGACTCTCTTTATTGAACTTTTCCAGTGCAAGCCGTGCCGCGAAAGCGGTGACGGAGCACTTCTCACTTCCGGCGGGGTATCCATCCAACGCCGCAAAAACTCCCCAATGCCAACCCTTAATCTGAACTCCCATGTTAAACACTGGCAACTATCCTTCTTCTACTGCCACGACACCTCTCCACCCGGCGAGAAGAGACTGCCGGGTTACTCGGAGGGCCTCCTCAATACTTCCGAGAATTTCAACGCTTTCGCCCCTGACTCAGACAGTGAGGCAATCATACCTTTGCTAGCTAAGTTAGCCGTTCTCTCAGCCCAAGGCCTTCTTGGGCTCAACTTAGTGAAAACTTGGGTCGACTTCCGAATCCAACCCAATTGTATCCGCTCCAAATTGATGTGCGAATACTCGGGGCACACCACAGACGCCCTTCGATATTCCACCAAGAGCTTTGCAGCCGGGGATACCAACAAAACCATCAAGGGTTTCTTGACAGAGAAGCTGGAGGTGATAAAGAACATCGCCGGGTTACCTCCGCTTACTCGGGAAAACCCGGCCCCAGCAGTAAGACCCGATACTCATAAGTTTATTTCCTCATCTTGACTCGATACTGCTCCTAGTTCTTATTTTCATCTTTATGTCTCAGGCCGATGATCCTTTCTGGACAGTTGAAACCTCCCCCCCTTCCAGAGACCCGGAAGAAGAACATGAGCCGACTGACGGTGATGAAGGTATTTGCCCGGGTCTTGTATTATCTTTACTTGCATCATTTTCCTCCCATTTAAATTTTTCCCACGGACACACACTCGGTTCGCAGGGCTGGAGGACGAAGGTGAGAATAACGAGGATGACCCGGAGGCTACCAAATCTGATCAAGAGGCAACAGTTGGAGCCAAGAGGAAGACCAGAGGGGCAGTGTCCAAGGTTCCTTTCTCCTCTATATCCTCTGAACCTTACTCCATTGATGCCATGCGACAACTTAACCATCAATTATCGAACTCGTCGTACTTGAAGGATTCTCTTCCAGCCAAGCGCAGAGTAACTCGGAGTTCCCCGGGTGAGGATCCCTTTAACCCGGGCATCTCCACCTCCCCCGTCCATCGTGCCAGTGCTCCTCCACCTCGTCCTTCCAATTCTCCTCAGCGCCACCCTTCTCCTAACCATCCACGTGCCGGGCAATTCCGGGTTCCGCTGTCGGTCCCTTTGACATCTTCGTATGCTTCCAGCAGCGAGCTCCCGCCGGATTACGCCGTAAATACCGGGTAAGTTTTTGCTATATGACATCTTTTGATACCTGACAATTTTCAATCACCATTGCTAACTGCCTCCTCTCATCTTTCTTTTAGCGCTCAAGTCACCGTTAGTGACCCGGAGAATGTGGAGATGGATAATCGGGAGGCGGATAACCGTCAGACAGAGGAGCCGACTGAGAACGTAGATGCCGCGACTGGCGGTGATATTGAGAACAACCAGGAACAAGGCCCCTTGGGTGATCCACTTCACCAAGCCACCGGGTCTCCTGCTTCATCCGAACCAGTGGACGAGGAGATCAAGGTTCCGGACACGAGGATGGGTTCTCCCAACCCGGATACTCAGACTGTCCGGGTCTCGACCCCAAGGGCGGGGAGAGCTCCCCCATCAGGCGACCAGGCTGCCGGCTCTTCCGGTGTCCGACCCGAGGACCTGACGTTTGCCCAGATGCTCGAAACCCTGAGCGCTTTGAGGGCTAATGAAGAAAACATCTTGGAGGCTTTAATAGCCAAACACGAGGTAAACCCGACTAATATTGCTTGTACCCTTATCCAGTCCCCAAGTTCCGAGTGAATTGATTCACAATTTGCTTGGAACTTTACGATATAAGCGACTGATAACTTGCCCCTTTACCCGGCTAATCCTTCCTTGCATCCATGCAGTCCTTCGTGACTCAATCTGAGGAGAAACTGGCAAAGGCCACCAAGCTCATTGAAAAGGAGGTGGCTCTGCGTGAGGCGGCCGAGGCTGAGGCCAGGAGGAGCAGGACGATAATGAAGAAGTATAGGAGGAGGGCTCACACAGCAGAAGATGATCTAACGAGCCTTTCTGTTCAAATTGCTGATACGTATCGTGCTTTGCTTGGTACGTTTATTCATCCGGGTTATCCTTTTGTTAAATAGCCGGAGTTTCCTGACTCATGTTTCCATTTCTGCAGGTCCGGATGAAGTGATGCCGGACGAGGGTGACATTGCCAGGCTGAAAACTATCAAGAGCGTTATCAGGCAGCTATGCGCCGGAACCAAATGGATCCTTCAAGAAATACGGTGGCCGGGTAAAGGGCATGGCGACCTGAAGAGAATGCTAGACGCTTGCTCCACTATCCCCGAGTGGATTTGGCACTGGAAACGCTCGTCCTGCCGGGTTGGAGTAACCCGGGGTCTTGCGCTTGCCAAGGCTTACTTCCCTAAGCTCGAGCTAGCCAAGCTTATGGGCGGTTTCCCGGAATACAAGCTTGATGGGTCCAAGTTCTCCGTGAAGGATTTCCAGGCCGTCCAGAAGGAGGTCCGTTACCCGGCCAGCGTGATTGCTGACGGCTTAGATGTCGATTCCCTCGTTCCTGCATATGATGCTGCTGGTGAAGCGGTTAAGTCGGATCTTCCCGAGCCGTATGACATGCTGGCACGATGGAAGGAGGAAGCTGCTAAGTTGAGGGAGGAGGCTGCCAAAAAGAAAGTTGAAGCCGATTCTGCACCCGCTACCTCCACACCAGTCGTTCCTCCTCCTGCGCGAGCCGGTACTACTGATCCGGGTGCTGCTGTTACCCCAAGTGATAGCAAGGGCAAGGCGAAGATGGACGCCGCGGCCTAGAATGCCGAGTGATACCTGATGCCTGATGCTACTTCATACGCGTCAGTTGATCGATGTGTCGTTAAAACAACTATTTTTGGATGGTGCGCCTGTGCACCTTTGATACTATTTGCCGGAGTTTGTAATGCACTCTAAGTTCTTGATACACTTTGTGCTTCTTCTGATCGTTTAAATTTATCCACTTTTGAGTCAACTTGTTCTTGATATCCGACTTTCTTTACGATTCCTTTTGTGAGACTCGGTTTCCGAGTTTCGTGGGTGTTGACGAGCGGACTTGCTTCTAAGCCCCCAAGTCCCCAAGACTCGGATGTTTGGGTTTTTTGAGCCTTAGCAACTAAGCTACTTTTTCCTTTCCAAAATCCCGAATCGCCAAGACCCGAATTTCCGAGTCTGGGATATGTGGTCTTTTCGAAGAGAACGAGTTTTGTTGTTTGCTAAGCCCAAACCCGGAGCCGTTTCACATAGGTAATGAAGTTATGCTTGATAAACATTGAGTTTCCAGCTATTAGCCTTATACTCTGCATAACTTGTGGTTTAGATGACCCTTTTGACAATCTTGTACTATAAGCCGGCTTTCGCGTGGATATCATGTTGTTACATCTATACGAAAACAGGGTCAGGCAAGTCCCATTGGGCTTCATGGCTGATTGTAATCGTAAGCGAGGAAAATCATGCCACTTTTATTGCGAGTCACATCGAGCTTAAGTAAGAAAAGTCAAGAAAGTTTGGCTCCTTTGTCCGGTTATAAGATTGCAGCCGTACTCGTTTGCGAGTAATCGGCCCTTATAACTCATAGGCATCAAGGCCGGGTCATTGAGTTTGCAACTGTGCTATTCAAGCAATCAGCCCCCAAGACCTATATATATGCAACGTACTGAGATTAAGGAACATGAGAATAACCACTTCTTTTCTTGATATGAGAATGTTGGGTCAGCAAGCCGCCTCATTAAAAACCCATCCAGTCCCCAAGGGTACCCTGGATAGGAAAAGAGTACGTCTGAAACCTGCTGCCTGTTACATCGTGCAATTCCACTTGCCAATATAGTCTTTACTAAGTATAATATGGACGTAGCTGAGCCACGTTCCATGGTCTGTCTCTTTCTTGCATAGATGAAGTGGTATGAGCGGTGTCATTAACTGTAGCCGACTCTTCCCTTGCATCTACCAAGTAATATGATCCATTATGCAGATTCCGGCTTATGATAAACGGTCCTTCCCATGGTGGTGATAATTTGTGTTTTCCTTCGTTTGACTGTACCAGGCGCAGAACCAAGTCTCCTTCCTGGAAGACCCGGGTTTTCACGCGCCGGATATGATACCTCCGTAGATCTTGCTGATATATGGCCGATCTTTCCAGGGCTTGTTCCCTTTGCTCTTCTAACATATCTACGGCGTCCTGCCGGGTCTTCTCGTTCTCTACCTCGACGTAAGCTGATACTCGAGGTGAATCATGAATAATATCACTCGGCAGCACTGCTTCCGCACCATAAACCATGAAGAATGGTGTCATCTGAGTAGATCTGTTAGGTGTAGTGTTGATACCCCAAACCACGGAAGGTAGTTCTTCGACCCATGCACCCGCAGCCCTAATGCAAGGGACTCGCAGTCGTGGTTTTAGTCCACGAAGTAATTCTTGGTTTGCCCTCTCCACTTGTCCATTCGCCTGCGGATGAGCCACTGATGCTACGTCAAGCCGGATTCCATTGCTACCACAAAACTTTTCCATTGCGCCAAGGGACATGTTGGTTCCATTGTCGGTAATTATACTGTGGGGATACCCGAACCGATAGATAATTCTTTTCAGGAACTTGACTGCTGTAACTGCTTCACAGTTGGTGACTGGCATAACCTCAACCCACTTGGTAAACTTATCAATAGCCACCAAAAGATGTGTCTTCTTGCAAGGTGACATGTGAAAGGGACCAACCATGTCCATACCCCAAACCGCGAACGGCCAAGTTAACGGAATAGTCCGTAATTCCATAGCCGACACGTGGGTTTGGCGTGCGTACCTTTGACATCCGTCACACCTTGCCACTAAGCGCTCCGCATCTGCTAGAGCTGTGAGCCAGAAAAATCCGTGTCGATAAGCTTTGGCCACAAGGGATCTTGTGGATGCATGATGCCCACAATCACCTTCATGGATTTCCTTAAGAATCTGTCGGCCTTCTTCTGGTGCTACACAGCGCAAAAAGACTCCTGCTGCACTTCTCTTGTATAACTCCCCATTGATAATCGAATATCCCTTTGCTCGCCGCAGAATTTGCCTTGCTAACACCTCTTGCTGTGGTAACTCGCCCCGTGATAGGTAGGCCAAAAACGGTTCTGTCCACTCGGGAATAGCACGTACAGTGGCCACGAGTCCTAAATCCGGGTCTTGATTTGCCAATTCCTCCTCTGACTCGGTTTTAACTGATGGTCGCCATAATTCGTCCAGGAAAACGTTAGGTGGAACCGGCTCTCTGCGCGAGCCGAGTCTAGCGAGGGCGTCGGCTGCCTCATTCTTTCTTCTGTCTATATGCTCCACCTCGTACCCGGAAAAACATCCTGCAACCATATCAACTTCCCTGCGGTATGCTGCCATAGTTGCGTCCTTTCTATCCCAAGTTCCTGACACCTGCTGTACCACAAGGTCCGAATCTCCGAAGCATCGTATCCTCTTAATGTTCATCTCCTTGGCTACCTTTAAGCCATGCAATAGGGCCTCATACTCGGCCACATTGTTGGAACAGTCAAAGTGAATTTGTAGTACGTAACTCAATTTGTCTCCTTTGGGTGATGTTAGCACCACTCCAGCTCCTGATCCCTCGTACTGCTTTGATCCATCGAAGTGCATAATCCATGACTCGGAGTTTGGAACCTTGGTAGTCATGCCTGTGTGTGTTCAATCATTAACGAAATCAACCAAAGCCTGCGATTTGATTGCTGACCTGGGCTCGTAGCTGATGTGATAATCCCCCATTTCTATCGCCCATTTGGCTATTCTTTCGGTTGCATCCGAGTTTCTGATGATATCCGACATTGGTATTGAGCTAACCACTGTTATGGGGTGTTCCTGGAAATACGGCTTCAGTTTCCGGCTGGCCATAAAGACCCCGAAAACCAGCTTTTGCCAATGCGGATAGCGCTGCTTTGCCTCTGATAATACCTCACTGACTTAATAAACCGGCCTCTGGACTGGATAACCTTTCCCATCCTCTTTACGCTCCACAACCACTACTGCACTGACGGCTCGGGGGCCAGCTGCCACGTATAGCAACATAAGCTCTTTACGACCCGGGGCCGCTAGTACTGGTGCTTCAGATAACTGCTTCTTTAGTGCTTCGAACGCCTCATCCGCCTCTTGATCCCATACAAATTTGTCGGATTTCCTCAAGAGCCGGTACAAGGGTATTGCCTTTTCTCCGAGTCTTGATATAAATCGGCTCAAGGCTGCTACACAGCCCGTGAGCTTTTGAACATGCTTCAAATTTTCCGGCTTTTTCAGACTTTGGATAGCTTTGATTTTGTCCGGGTTTGCTTCAATTCCTCTCTCGGAAACGATAAAGCCAAGTAATTTCCCGGCTGGAACTCCAAATACGCACTTTGTCGGGTTAAGCTTCATCTGATACCTCCTTAAGTTCTTGAACGTTTCCTTTAGATCATCGATAAATGTTTCTGCCTTCCTGGTCTTGATAACCACATCATCCACATAAGCATGGACGTTGCGTCCAATTTGGTCCTCGAAGCACTTCTGAATACACCGTTGATAAGTTGCGCCAGCATTCTTCAACCCAAATGTCATGGTTTTGTAACAAAAGGCCCCAAAAGGGGTTATAAACGATGTTTTCTCCCAATCCTCCCTCTTGAGTTTAATCTGATGATATCCGGAATAAGCGTCCAGAAAGCACAATAGGTCACTCCCAGCTACTGCATCTATGATCTGATCTATCCTTGGTAGTGCGAACGGATCCTTTGGGCAATGCTTGTTGAGACTCGTAAAATCAATGCACATTCTCCACTCATTGGTCTTTTTCATCACTAGCACCGGATTTGCTAACCAATCCGGGTGAAATACTTCCATGATGAAGCCGACTGTCAATAGCCGAGCAATTTCTTCACCTATAGCTTTCCTTCTTTCCTCATTCATCTTCCTCAAGCCCTGCTTCACAGGCCTGGACTTGGGATCTATATGCAAACTGTGCTCTGCCAACTCTGTAGGGATACCCGGCATGTCGCTAGGTGTCCAGGCGAATACGTCCGCATTCGAACGAATAAACTCCACAAGTGCCTTCTCCTGCTCGCTGTCCAAGTTAGACCCTATAGTAAATTGCTTAGTGGGATCACCTTCGACAAAATCAATCATCTTGGTGTCCTGTGCTGCCTTGAATTTTGCTCTTTCGTCCTCGGTATTCGGCCTTTTCAATGCGGTTCCATCATCCGGATCTACTTGAGACCGATAATACTTGAGTTCTTCTTTTCTGCAAGCTTGCTCGGCCATTACCGAATCTCCTTCGTCGCACACGGCCGCTATATCCCGGCTTCCATGTATGGTGATGGTCTGCTTAGGACCCGGAATCTTCAGCTGCAAATACACATAACACGGCCTGGCCATGAATTTGGCGTAAGCCGGTCTTCCAAATAGTGCGTGATAAGGACTGCGCAATTTGACCACCTCGAACGTGAGCCACTCAACTCGATAATTATCCGTTGATTCTCCGAAAGCTACCTCCAATGTGATTTTCCCCTCGGGACATGCCGAGTGACCCGGCACTATTCCATGAAAAATTGTTGAGCTTTTCTATAGCTGGGACTCTTTGAGACCCATGCGTGAAAAAGTTTCCCAGTACAAGATATTGATGCTACTTCCACCGTCCATCAGGACCCTTTTTAACTCGTAACCATTAACTTGTGGTGCGACTACCAATGCTAAGACTCCTGGGTGCTCTATTCTTTCCGGGTGATCTCTTCTGCTCCACGTTATCTCTTGCTCCGCCCATCTCAGGTATCCCGGACCAGCCGAGGAAACCGAGTTTACAGCTTGCTTGAGTATCTTTTTGTCCCTATTAGAAGTTCCTGTGGTATGCACATGATATTGTCCTTTTAAATCAGATGTACGTACCATACCGATGAAGACGCTGATCTGGCCAATCGTCACAATAGATCCGGATTCGAGGTGATCCGACTCCGGCCTCCAGCCGGAATCGTCCACCATCTTCTCCCCTTCGTGGTCGATGTAGATCTCGCCGACGACAAGATTCTCCATGTTCTTCCGAGCTTCTCCCGTGATGTAAACACCTTTGGACGTAGGCCCCACGGTGGGCGCCAACTGTCGTGGGATAATCACGACAGACGTTACCGGGGGTAACTGATCTTGGGGCAAGACGACACAGGCGTTTGGGAGAGGGTTTAGCTCAGAGGAAAGCATGATGGAACTCGATCTGGTAGCCGGCAATCAAGTCGCCGAGTCTCTGATCTCAAGTTATTAACTCAACTCTTGTGTTACACTGGATACTCGATACCAAGCGATATTGCTAGGGTTCTTAGATCTCCCTCAACTAAACCTAGGGGTCGGTTTATAAAGCACCCGTACCCCCTGGCTTACCCTCCAAGACGCACCCTGAATCCTACCCGGACCCCGCATACAAACCCTAACTTTCCTTTACCGTAACCCACAATCCAGGTTACGAGGCCTACAAACTTGGGCCTTCCAGAAGTTTCTTTATCCTTAGCCGGATCTTGCGCAGCGTCCTTTGGGCCGGGTTACACCTTGCAGTTGGCCTACCGGGTTATTATCCCTCCATCAACTATGGAGGAAGGTTCATCACCAACATCATCACAATCAATTTTCTCTACTTGGGAGCCATTATACTCCTTAAACTCTGCTATGTGTTGTTGGGATACCCCAAGAGGAGGGTGTGATGAGCACAACGGTAGGAGTTTTCCCCTTAGTTCAGAACCAGGGTTATCAATCCAGTAGGAGAAGGAGGATCTTTGGAAGGTTGATGCCACTGACGGTGGTGCTGGCGCTTCACCAGTGTCAGCAACAACGTGGAACCTGCACACAACACAACCAAAATACTTTTCCCCAACGGTACAGTGAGGTTGTAAATCTCACCGGTATTGCTGAAAACAAAGATTAGACGTATAGTGTGGAAAACAGTTGTATGCTTGCAGAAAGTAGAGAGAGCAGGAAATTGTTGTCGTTTGATTAACAATGTGGAAAAATGGACTGGGGTTCATAGGTTCACTAGTGGTGTCTCTCCATAAAATATAGCATGTTGGGTGAGCAAATTACAGGTGGGCAATTGGCAAATAAAGGTTGCACCGTAGTTCACAATATAACATGATGATTACTATGATATTTAGTGCGGGTATTACAACAAGATACATAGACCGACATCCATCTGCATCTATGACTAATAATCCACCCTCAGGTTATCATCCGACCCCCCTTAGGTATTAAGTTGCAAGCAACAGATAATTGCATTAAACAAAGTGTGTAATGTAAGCAATGATTATACACGCGGGTACTCTCACGCTGTTTTCTCCCTAATGGCAACAACACATCCTCCCCCTTCACGTTTCTGTCACTGGAGCAAGGCAACAAGGAGGCATGAACCCACTATCAAGCATAAATACTCCCTCTTGGAGTCACTAGCAACTACTTGGCCAGAGCAACCACTAGAAACGGAAAGCATGCAACATAACAAATAACATATGCAATAAAGACTGTAATCAACTTGGCATAAGGTCAATATTCATCGGATCCCAGCAAACACAACATATAGAATTACATAAGATCAATCTGGATCATGATAGGCAGCTCACGAGATCTAAACATGGAGGCATATGAGGAGGAGACAACCATCTAGCTACAGCTATGAACCCGTAGCCCAAGGATGAACTACTCATGAATCACTCCGGAGGCAGGCATGGTGATGTAGAAGCCTCCGGTGATGATTTCCTCTCTGGCAGGGTGCGGAGAAAAGCTCCAGAACCCTCTTGATCTAGGGTTGACGGTGACGGCGGCTGCGGAACTTTTTCGGGGATTTTGATCAGGTACTTAGGGTTTTCCATCCGGGGGCTTAAATAGGCGAAAGGGAAAAGCCAGTGGAGCTCCAGGGGCCCCACACCCCTAGCTGGCGCGGCCAGGGGGACCCACGCCAGCCCATGGTGTGGGCCCCCTGCTGCTCCTCTTCGACTCCTCTTCGGTCTTCTGGATGCTTCCGGAGAAAATAGGACTTCCGGGCTTCGAATTTTTCGATTCTGAGAATATTTCCAGAACAACTTTTCTGAAACTAAAAATAGCAGAAAACAGGGAACTGGCTCTCGGCATCTTGTTAACAGGTTAGTCCCGGAAAACGTATGAAAATGCTATAAATAAGGGAGAAAACATGTAGCAATTGGCATAATATCATCATGGAGCATCAGAAATTAGGGATACGTTTATGACGTATCAGGCACCCCCAAGCTTAGTTCCTACTCGTCCTCGTGTAGGTAAACGATAAAACAATAATTTCTGAGGTGACATGCTACTAACATAAACTTGATCAATCTAATGTAAAAGCATATGCACACTGAGATCGTAAAACTTTAAGCACAGGCATGAAAAATAAAACTTTAATAATAAAGCATAGCAATTACTTTGCATCATGAAGAGTAACTCAAATGAAGGATCATGAATAATAATGCAAATAAAGGTAAACGTTTGTTTCAGGTATAGAGGAAGCATGGCAAAGTGGTATTTCGCTATTCCTTAAGAGTGGGCCGAAACATAAATGCCAGGACACTTTCAAAGTTCAAGAGGAAGACTAGAACAAATAATTTAAGAACAAATGATAGCACATCATGAAGTAATTATTGAAGTTTATGGGACAAATGCACAAAAAACTCAGAATGGCAAAAATGCTCTCTCAACTGTGCATACAGTTAGAGATGGAGACTCAACATAAAAGTAAAAGAAAGGCCCTTCGCAGAGGGAAGCAGGGATCACTCATGTGCTAGAGCTTTTTATTTTATTAAACAGAGGTATTAAAAGTTTTACATTTGTGGAGGAATGTCTATATTTTAGGAGAGATGTATGCTAGCGTCAACGAATGGTAAACAAACAAAATAGTACGTCACAAGCCAACTGATCACAAGAGCGTCTCCCATGGTTAAGGATGCAACTGGTGTAGAAGGTCATCCCTCTTTCTCTTTTTTTTACACAATTATGCTTTGACTGATATGATCAGGGGCAAAAATAGTGAAGAGAATTTGTTTGTATTAATTTGGGGCTGGGCAGCCTGCTGCCAGCTCTTCTATCATTTGGATAAGCGGATGGAGCCACTAGTACATGGTGTGAAATCCAATCAACAAGTGAGATAAAGATTCTCTATTGACGTCCTCATGAGCAAAAACAAGAACACAAAGCGGGAATAATTTTGAAGGTTTTAAAGGTAACACATGAGCAATTTACTTTGGAATGGCAGTTAAATACCACATGTAGGTAGGTATGGTGGACACAATGGGAAAAACTTTGGTTTTAAAGGAGTTGGGATGCACGAGTAGAGCTCATACTCAGTACAGGTGGAGGCTAGCAAAAGACTGCGAGCGACAAATCAAGAGAGCATAAGAGCCATAATCATGCATAGAGACATAAGCATCATTAATTAAAACATAAGCAGTATCACAAGTTCAAAAACTAAGTGGTGATGGAGGCTATTCGTGAATGGTTTGTAGCCATAAGCATGGTGTGAGCATGCGCCAAGTCAACCAAATAAAACATTCGAAAGAGAATACCATATATTGATGATTTACTATGACAAGAACAACTCATGAATCTTTCAATACACATTAAACACTCTAATATATTTGAGGATAATCATGCTACTCAATAAACACAAGCCTTTAAAACTAAAATAACATTTTGCATGGCATGAAAAAGTTCTAGCTACGGTCTATACAAGCTTCTACTAGTACTGTTATGGATTCTACTTCAAGCAGCAGTTTTCTTTCTCCCAACAAGCACCATACAAAACATGCTTTAACAAAAATACTATTTATGATACAGCAAGCAAACATGAGTGTACTCAAATAATACTACTAAAACTAATAGCTCTGATAAGAGATGCATGCAAAACAGGAGCTAAAAAAATACAGCAGCTAGACAGAGACTAAAAATATAACGTATTGTCATGATAAAGCGAAGCGAGTCACTCTCCAATAAAATAATGCTGGGGTCCAACCAAGCTTATTATGAAAATAAAAACAAACTGAAAGCAAATCAAAAGAAAACTGAAAACAAAAATAAAAGACGCTCCAAGTAAAGCACATAAGATGCGAATAAATAAAAATATAGTTTCACTAGAAGTGACATGATAATTTGTTGATGAAGAAGGGGATGCCTTGGGCATCCCCAAGCTTAGACACTTCAGTCTTCTTGGAATTTGCTGGGATGTACCAACGGGGCATCCCTAAGCTTATTATTTTCATTCTTCTTGATCACATCATATCATCCTCTTCTCTCGACCCTTGAAAACTTCCTTCACATCAAAATTCTCACAATCTTCATTAGCAACGTTAGTGCAGTCAAAATAATAAACTCACATGATTCAGTTTCAACACAAGAATAGCAATCAAAAAAAAATTATCTACTGTCACAACTTATTTTAAAATTCTTTTTCTCAAAAGAACACCAAAAGAAAGAGATTAAGATACAAATGCGATAAATGGCAGAAATCTATCAAAACAGAATAGTAGGCAGAGATCGATTTTTTCGAAACTATTCTGTTCCTCAAATCAAAAAATGGTCAACTAAGAAAATTTGCGTATATAACTCAGGATTAAGAACAAAAAATCTCAGGTCATTTTGAATTTTATTTGATTTTTAACGGAATTAACAGTGGAGAGAAGAAATCTGTTTTCTGCGCAGAAATCCGAAATATAGTGTCAACTTTCCACTAGAGGCTTTACTTGGCTCAGCAAAAACACAAAATAAAAGATACAACGGGGTTTCTAAGGAAATAGAAAACACCCAGGTGCAAAGCACACCAAATAAAACAAAGAAAAACAGAGAAATAAAACGGGTTGTCTCCCGGTAGCGCTTTTCTTTAACGCATTTCAGCTAGGCATAGAAAGCCAGAAAATGCTCACGTAAGAAATATGAGTTAAGAAAAAGAGGGCATAAAGATGCAAGTATAAAACAAATTTATGTCTAACCCACTTCCTATTTATAGGAATATTGTAAAGAAATAAATTAAAGAAGCTCAAACTAGAAATCCTGGGAAGGTAGAACAAGAGCAATTTCAAAACTTTCAACAAAAAGAGAGGTGTTTTAGTAACATGAAAATTCCTACAACCATATTTTCCTCTCTCATAATAATTTACAATAGAATAATGAAAAAACTCAACAACATAATTATCCCATAAAGCATGTTTGTCATGGTTTAAAATCACACAATTCATATCAAGCTCAAAAATAGTGGGATCAAAATTTAAAATCGGCTCCTCTTTTTTCCCACTTTTAGCAATATAAAAACAAGATGGTTGATCACTCATAAAAGGTATAGGACACATTATAGCAATCCTATTATCAGTAGCATTATTATTTATAACATCAAGTAACATAGGACCATCATCAAGAGCATTATCATATAAATTTTCTAAGCAAACTTCCTCATTATCATGCATATCAATAGTTGGAATAAATAGAGCATTATCATAACATTTATAAAAGTAGCATGGATTATCATAAATAACAGTAGAAATATCATTATCACAAGTTTGATTCATAGTAGTATCAAGATCACAAGTATAGCAAGTATCAATTTCATCAAAAAGGGATATTTCAAAAGAATCAATAGGATCATCACTTTCATCAAATAATGTATGAGTTAAAGAGTTACTCTCATTTGGAGGCAGACATGGGTTCCATTCTTCCTCCTCTTGATCATCACTCTCCTCCTCTTTTTTATCCAAAGAGCTTCCAGATTCAACAGTTTCTTCTTCCATAGGTTCCTGCAGAGCATTATTCTCTTCCTTATATTGTGAGAATTTATTAAGATATTACATTATGTAGTAATTACAATCCTTGTAATTATCAAATAAATATTCAAGTATAGCATAAATCTCGTATTTATAAGGTGCATCATCAATACTTTCAAGTAAATAAGAAATTTCGAATGCACCCTTCCAAGCAATAAATTCTTCAATTTGTTCCACATCATATAATTCATAATTTACCTTAACAAGATATGGTAACATCATCATTATACTCACATTGAAAAGGGAGGTGTTTATACCTCCTACAACAACAAGATTTATCAACTCAATAAGTAACATCATAAGTAGAGCACAAGTTTTTAGCATAGTCATGCAATTTATTAACTTGCTCCCATAAGTGTATCCCTTTTTGTGACAAGCGGTGTTCCTTGTAATGTTTTTGTTGTTCATCTGTGAACCCACTTTGCCTATAAGATCTAGTTTCAAAGACATCAAACATTGATAGCAAGCATAATAAAGCAACTAGAATAAGAACTAATTTTTTGTGTTTTTGATATAAAGATGCAAAACAAGACAATAAACAAAATAAAGAGGTTGAGAGTGAGAGACTCCCCTTTCCAGAAGACTTCCTTCTCCCCGGCAACAGCGCCAGAAAAGTCCTTGCTATGTGTTGTTGGGATACCCCAAGAGGAGGGTGTGATGAGCACAGCGGTAGGAGTTTTCCCCTTAGTTAAGAACCAGGGTTATCAATGCAGTAGGAGAAGGAGGATCTTCGGAAGGTTGATGCCACTGACGGTGGTGCTGGCGTTTCATCGGTGTCAGCAACAACATGGAACCTGCACACAACACAACCATAAGACCCACATAGCAGAGCCTCCAGATTGGGGATATGTAGCCTACTTCATCCTTCCAGTTTACATTGAAGGTAAATTCAATAGCATGCCTATAGTTCATGATCAGGAAGGGTCTATCAAGACCACTGTAAGAAATATATTTGTTGGCCGGAGGTTTGCACCAAGGGAATCAGCAATCAAACCATATGCAGCTGGTGAGTCAAGTAAACGCAGTAGGCTCCTCGTTGTTCCCTCCCTCCACACAAGAGAAACTAACTCAAAAAAGCAACATTCACAGAGAACAAAAAAGCTTCTCAACTTCATGGAACTTTTTGGCACACTGAACTCTGCTTCTTTCAAAAACTTTGCCACCTCATTTATTTATTAAAAGGATAGTTCTCGCCAGGGCATACAAAGATACCGGGTTTGGAGGAATTTGAACAATGGACACCAGCTTCTTAAGTACACTCAAACAAACACAAGACAGCTCATTCGTCCAGAAATACTGTGCACATTACAGGTGAAGGAAAGCTTTGGACTAGGAAAAGAAGAAACTTCAAGCTTCAAAGAGGGTCCATCTGAAACTTCAAAACACAGGAAAACTGAGGCGTCCTCACAGTCAGATGACAAGTCCCAAGATGCCACAAGTACCTACTATATTGTTTAATAAACTGAGGTCAACTCTGTCATCGGCTTCACCAGCAGTATCTGGTGCATTTGCAAAATTGAGGGACACAAGTCAACTTTCGCTAAGCAGGGATATGAAATTGTCAAAGATGAGCTAAGCTCTGGCTCTAGCAGAAAGAAGAAAAATCTTGCTAGGCATGCTTCTGCTGCAGCAGAGAAGATTACAAGAACTGATATAGTTATTTTACCAACAAAGAAGTCAGTATTGGGTGAAAAATGGGAAGCAAAGTTACCTCCTTTTTTTCCCACACGATTCTACCATCTAAAACCTTTTTTCCTCTGTTGTATAAAGATGCAAGGTCATCCAGTCTACAAGAGAGTGAATGAGTACATCAAACCTGTCGTAACCAAGGTGAATGAGTACACCAAACCTGTACTAACCAAGGGACAAGAGGTGTCATCATCAGAACGCTTTGAAGTTATTTTAAATTTCATTAAACTGAGGGTCACATGTACTGATTTTTATGTTTTGCACTTGCAAATCCAGGTGGCTGAGAATGTCCGAGAGAGATGGGAGACAAGTGACCATCCAGTAGTCAGAAAACCCAAGTGTACGATTGCACTTCATTATGAACTTTGCTTGGTTCAGTATCTGTGTATGCTATTTATTCCTGCACTTAGCACATTTGCTTTATAATTTTTTAATGATTGCAGTTCATTATATAAACTTTGCTTCGTTCAGTTTCGACTATATATGCTACTTATTTCTGCACGTATCATATTGCCTTTTTTTTAAGCCATGTATGTTAATTGCCAAGTGCATTCATGGTTGCAATGGATTGAAACCTGTTATTTACTCTTGTTGCAAAGCACTTGATATCTTTCCTCTTTATTTGGTCATATTTTATCTTTCTAACGATTCTCTGCCTAATTTTCTTTATTCCTTCCATGCAGTAATAATGAAACTATTTTTGAAGAGACCGCTACTGATGTGTCTTTCAAGGAGATTCGACGATGAGACCCATAAGACATGCAATTTTACTTTGAGAAGTTTGTGAATTATAACCACCATTTTCTCCACAGATCATTTTCATTATCTGATTTTGTTGGTGATGTTCAAGAAATGATCAAGCCTGTTCTAACTGCATATTCAAAGGTAAACTTTGTCTAGCTAAGGAAACAGAATGTCTCTTCATTTTCTCTAGGAAAGTATCAGGTGCCCTGCCATTCATATAGCTTGGAGAAAATTCACAAATATTTTGATTTCACATGGCCATAATCTCAGAAAGTTTGAACAACTGAATGATCCTTTGAAGATTTTCTCTTTGATTTTTTCTAGGCGCTCTTTGCCCTTCTCTTGAAAATCCTTTGAAGATTCGCTTGTTTTCATACATCCACATGACATAGATGAGTTGATTATAATGCTGCCGAAGCCTCTTCTTTGCTGCTTTTCAATCACATCTAGATTTTGATCTCACCAACTATTGATGGAGCATGTTGGCTGATTGTTTCGTTTTTTTTTACTTGTATACTTATGAAAGAAAGTCGGCAAAACTTTTCATTTCATGCTGTCTAATAGTACTATTCATGAAAATAATGTGTGTATTGGTAGATATTCTTGAGCAATTTATCATCCACAATTACCTGTTATGATTTCAGGGTGATGCGTTAAAAAAGTATTGCACCAAGGAAATGCTTGAATGCTGCAAAGGATAAAGGAAAGCATGTGCAACACGAGGCATATTTTTTTTATCACAAAGTAGGCCAATGTTTATCTACATTTTCGTTGATTCCACAGCCAGCCCTTCTCTGTAGATTTTGTTCCACTCGTAGTCTCGTACAAACTATTATGTGGTGTTCACAACACTGCCGGTTTATTGCTCCTAAGCTGGAATGTTACCACAGTCGTAATGAGTTAAGGTGCTTAAATCATGTCACTGCCATGTGTACCAATGTACTCCTAGTTTGCTGAATCTTACTCCTACTCCTCCTAGTTCTTGACTGAGTTTAGGAAAGTTCATGATGCTCTTAAGCTTGGCTCAGATTCCAGTGTCAATTACTCCAGGAGTACTAGCAGGAGTAATTGAGTAGGAGTACACTTGATTTACATTTTATTGATAAACTAGAGTACTAGCAGGAGTAATTGAGTAGGAGTACACTTGATTTACATTTTATTGATAAACTAGATCATTATGACGCGCGTTGCCGCGCCCGTCTATTTTGGTAATAGAATGGTAGTCACATACTTCATCACAAAATACTTATAATATAACTTGCAATATCAGATAAGAGACTTTTTTGGTCATGTCTATTACTTAAGAACCCTTATAGATTAGTAAAATGTAGCATGCGATTTATTGACATCCACCTTCTTCTCTACACCAAGCACACTGATTAATAGATAAGTCTCTTTATATTTAGAGAGTTTTACATGAACATGTAGCTCGCTCTTGTGCAGAGCCTATATGTGGCGTGAAGAAGAACGGAAGTGGCAAATATAGTCTATACCCGCATGCTAGGAAATAAAAATGGAAGAGCCTGTGCCTAGCTGTAGTAATGGCATGCGTGTCTTCATCAGATGAGTTTCACAGCCAAAATGAAATGTATGTTACACCATAACGGTCAACGGGACTGAAACCAATTACTTGAAACTCCAAAGACACGCCTGCGATCCTTGTGACCCTATAGTATTAATTTCTCATGGAAAGGGTCAGGGCAACTCCTTGCTCAAAACATTTCTGCAGAAGTCTAAATGATCCATAGAAACAAAAGAAAGATGAGGAATCTAAAGTGGATTCTGTAACATAGAAACATAAAGCACATTAAAAAATTTAGACCATGAAGGCAGATCTATTAGAAGTTATTACAGCTTTTCGCATCCGATGATAGATGGTTTGTTTGTATTTTAGGAACTGAAGGCTTACCTACACCTAGCTTAGTGGTCATCAGACCTATATGCGTTGATGCATACCTTTTTGGGTACGCAAATACTTGTATTGTTTTCGCTTTGTTCACTAGTTAGACGGCACATCAATAACCACTACAACAAATATGTCAACTAGTGACCTTCCGGCGGTGACCCGAAAAATATTGGTCACAGATCTGTGACCATTCTGAACGAGTTGGTCTTAGGGTACATGGGAGGCTCGAAAGCAGAAAACACCACGACCATTTAGGCCTAAAAGGTCACCGTAACCATATATGAATTGGTCACAGTTCAATCAGGAAGAGATTTGTTCCATGTCAATGCCCCTCTGTGACCAATGTAAATGGTCGTTCGCATCTTATAGCTGCCATATCAGCAGGCACGTCTACGTGTCATGGTCTAGGTGGGCCATTTGACATGCCATGTCCGCAGTCTCGCATACTTGTCACCACCTGCATGTGGGTTCAGCATCTTGCCTATTTATATGCCCCGCCTCTTCCTAGTGACATCTGGGTTCCGCCTCTTCCCAGTGGGTCCACACAGACTAGCCTATATACCGCTCTGGCCCAAACTATCGCCTCTGGCCCAAGCGCTCGCGCTCGCCACTGGCCCATCTCAGCTCGCACTCGCCTCTGGCCCATCTCGGATTAAATCGGCAAAAATGTGTGGGAGCGGGGGCTCGAACCTGGCGCTCTCCTCTGGTACGTGCTCTCTACCGCTAGGCTAATGAAGCGATGTTAACACAAACGCGACGGTAAGTCTTTTATACATATTAAAAGTTCAGAACCGGATTCAGATTTCAGACACAAACGCGACGGGACTTGGTTGAAATTCAGACACGGAGGCGGAGGGGGTTCACCGGCGGCGGCACCTCCCTCAGCAACTTCCCCTAGAAGTGGCATCGGCGGTGTGTGTGTGTGGGGGGGGGGGAGGGGGGGAGGGTTGTTGGAACGCGTAGAGATAAACAGAACTTTTTCCTACGCGATGCTTCCAAGATCTAGCCGAGGTAGAATGCCACGAGTATTACCACTAGACGCGCAGGTGCGGATTATCGATGCAGCGCGTCGGGGCAGTGCAGTCCCCACGATCGGTCCGGCCCGATCCAAATCCCCTCGAACGTCGATGTGGCTGAAACGGTACAGCACCTCTGCCGGTAATCCACACGTACGAGGAGGAGCTCCGACGGCGGACTGCTAGGTCCGGTGCGGCGGCTGGACTGAGTGGGGCTAGGGTTCCCAACGCATGGGAGAGTGGACTAACGTGCCCGCTAGGCAACCTGCGCCCCTCTTTATATAGCGTATGGTAATGGGCTTCACAACAATTGTGGCCCATTCCCTCTGTGAGTCCGACTCACAAAACCAGTCCATTTCCGGTTCGGGTCCAACCCGACCAATACTTGCTCCCGCTCTTAAGTGTGCGACCCTGCAGGCTCATGTCGACTTGGACACGATTGGAGTCCAACTCCCAATCGATCAATCGGTAGCGGCTCCTAGCAGAACGTGCCGACTCCCAAGTACCATTGAGTCATGACGACATACCATTCAATGTGATATTCATCTTAGTCTCTTTTGCCTCACGATATACCTTGTCGAGCTATAGGCGATTTATCGTCATCCCTTAAATAGCTCAACTCTCTTCTCGATCTGTGACATGTGATTCATCTGACTAACTCTTAGTCAACCGACACAGTTAACACTTAACTGAGTCGCGCATGGCCATGCTTCCTGAATCATATCACTCGAGAGGGCCCAGAGAATATCTCTCCATTCGGAGGGGCAAAATCCCATCTTGATTATCCACATCACGCAGCTTGCTTCTCATTCGACCCGAACTCTGCCTTTATAGTTGCCTTGTCACAGAACAACGTTTGACAGAACCTAAGTCGGTGATCCACAACTCGGATTCTGCGACAACCTCAGGTCTAAGGATTACATTGATTGAGACATGCAAATGACGACTTGATCGTTGCATCTCAATGTGGGTCAGTCCGACTTGCTAAACTCTTTAGCCAAGTCCGTGAACGTTGGAATGGCATCACCATGCCCATGACAAGTGGAACCGTGTCATCAGCCAACACTCACATTAGTCTAGGGTGTGTGTCCAGGACAACCTAAATGACCAAGGACAATCTAGTATGGACAACATGAATATATAGTTCCACAATCGAATCACATATTCAATGACATATATCAGATGTTCAAAACAAGGACAACTTAATAACTTTATGAATACAGTGGGAATTACATCATACATGAGTGCCTCTAGGGCATATTCCCAACAGAGGGTGGTCGTGACGGTGCAGCGGCAGGGCCTCCATCAGGGCTCGGGGCGGCGTTCATCCGAGAAGGGGCGGGGCGGCCTTCAACGGAGAAGGCACTCGGGACGGCAGCATCCATCGGCAAGAACTGGCTGATGGGGCTGCAGTGAACGCCGTGCGCCTCGGCCACCACAGATTCGGCGGTGACCAGCAGATTCGGCGGGTGCGGCGCCATCAAAATCGGTGGGAGGGCCTCTCCGTGCGCCTTGGCCACCACAGGATTTTTCGGCAAGGTTCATACATGTTCTTTTGCTTCTATGGTTCAGTTTAGTAGAAAAGTTCACTAGAATTGATAGAATAGTTCACTGAAGATGCAATAATTCTCTGGTATCTAGATTAGTTTACTACAGATGCAGTTGTATCTATACTTTACTTTGGACAAAGATGCAAACTGAACTTTGGGCAGATATGCAATGCAAGTTTGATACGGAAATTTAACTTGTTCACTGAATATATCAAAGATTCAATAGTATTTCTATATAGTGATTTTTACCAGAGATACAATAGTATCTCTATATACATAATATATGAACTTTGAGCATTTTCCTTGATGTTTTAGAATGATGCTTCAGCCTGATGTATGCCTAGGTTTTTTTGGTGTTCGATTTGATATTTTGTAGCTGATTTGGCTTCATGTGGTCTTAAATTATAGAATGATTGCTAAAGTTGCAACATTTTTGTGGTGTTTGGCAGATGGACAAAAGTTGGATTACAAGAGGGGTCAGAAAGCTTTGTCCTGAGCATATTTAAGGAGTGAAAGAGTTCATGCAATTTGTCAGCTTGAATTTTGCCAAGGATGCTCTCATACTTTGCCCGTGCTGCCAGTGCATGAACCGCATGAACCGTAAAGAACAAGCTCAAGGAAGAGTAGAAGACCATTTGCTTATTTTTGGGATGGCTAGCACATATGATAGGTGGATCCATCATGGAGAACCTTTGCATGTAGAACCTCAACATGCTGAAGTTGATGCCCAACAACCACACCATGGTCATGATGATGACATTGATTTTATGGAACAAGTTTTGCAAGAGAATACATATTTGGAGGAAGAGGATGAAGATGAAGATGATAGGATTCCTGACCTGTTGAAGGATCTATACAACTCGGAAGACCATGCTGATGGACAGAAGTCGATGTTTGCCGAGTTGTTTGAGTAGGCGAAGCGGTCAGCTGTTGAAGGGGGCAAATTTTCAAGATTTACCTTCACCGTGAAGTTACTCCACGTCAAGTCATTCTACCGGATCAACAATGCTGCATTCAACGCGATAATCAATCTGTTGACCTTGCAATTCCCTCATAGTGGTGTTCCCAAGTGTTATGACGAAGCTTTGGGCATAATCCGCAAGTTGGGGCTAGGTTATGTTTCAATACATGTTTGCCCAAATAACTGTGTCTTGTTTCGGAAGGATTATGAGGACTATGAAAACTGCCCAAAATGCAAAGCCTCAAGGTGGAAAGATGCTGATGGGAAAAGGTCGGTACCGCAGAAGGTTTTGAGGCACTTTCCGTTGAAACCAAGGCTGAAGCGGATGTTTATCTCGGAGAAATCATCAGAGGAGGTGCAGTGGCACAAGCTCAAGCGACAACCTGTTGAAGATGCGCTGAGCCATCCAGCGGACGGAGAGGCATGGAAGGACTTTGATAGGAAATATGATAAGTTTGCCGAAGACCCAAGGAACATAAGACTCGGCCTTGCCACGGATGGCTTTAATCCGTTTGGGAACCAGGCCACGTCATATAGCATGTGGCCGGTATTTGTGGTGCCATACAACATGCCCCCATGGGCATGCATGGATCAGTCCAACTTTATGATGGCGTTGCTTATCCCGAGACCAGAGTCTCCAGGAAAGGATTTCGACGTATTTATGGAGCCCCTTGTAGAAGAACTGCTCGAGCTCTGGAACGGTGTAGCTAACACGTACGATGCCTTGACTCCCGGCAAGAAGTTTACTCTGCGTGCTGTGGTCATATGGTGCATACATGATTTTCCAGCACTTCACACTTTGTCGGGGAGGATCACAACGGGTTATCAGGCCTGCGTGCGCTGTGATAAAAACCCTTGCTCGATGAGGATAAGGAGCAAGATTTGCTATATTGGGCACCGCCGGTTTCTTCCTCCAAACCATCGCTGGCGAAGAAGCAAAGAATTCAATGGCCAGACAGAAACCCACGACGAGCCGAAAGAGTTCACTAAAGAAGAGCTGGAGCAGCAACTGGAAAAGGTTAGATATGTGAGACCAGGAAAGCTTGTGAAGAAAAGAAAGCGTGAAGAAGGTCAATGTTGGGACCGAAGGTCTGTTCTGTGGGACCTGGAATACTGGCCTGATCTCAAATTGAGGAATAATCTTGACGTAATGCACATAGAGAAGAACATATGTGATAATCTGCTCGGGACATTCCTAAACATTGAAGGGAAGAAAAAGGACACTTTGAACTCTAGGCTTGATCTTGAAGACATTGGCATAAGGAAAGATTTGCATCTAAGGGAAATAGATAAAGATTCATATGAAATGCACCAACATGGTATACAATGAGTAAAGAAGAAAAGCGTGCATTTTGTGACTTCATCAGAGCAGTGAGATTTCCAGATGGTTACGCCGCTAACCTAGCAAAGTGTATTTCCCCTGATGGATGCAAGCTTCATGGGCTTAAAACTCCTGATTGCCACATACTTCTCCAAAGGATTTTACCCGCTGGCCTCCGAGGAATCATGCATAAGGATATATATGAAGCGGTTGCTGAGCTGGGAAATTTCTTTAGAGAGTTGTGCTGCAAAACACTCAAGTTATCTGTGCTGAAAAGACTTGAAAAGGAAATCCCAATAATTCTTTGCAAGTTTGAGAAGATCTTCCCTTTGGCCTTTTTCACCGTGATGGTCCATTTGATTGTGCATTTACCAAAAGAAGCAATGCTTAGAGGCCATGTGCAATACGGTTGGATGTTCCCGGTTGAAAGAAGACTGCTTCCTTGTAAGCGCTCTGTGCGAAACACGGCGAGACCTGAAGGTTCAATTGCAGAAGCATATGTTGTCGATGAGTGCTTGACATTTTGTTCAAAATGCTTTGATGATATGGAAACGAGATGGAATCGCCCGAGCATAAATAGTGAGAGGGGCGATTCACACATTGGTGATGTCTCGGTTTTTGATCATGGTGTGAACTTGATTGGAGGGTCAAAGTACTTGGAGATTGATGGCGATGAATATGACAAGATGGTGTGGTTTGTGCTCAGAAGTTGCCCTGAGGTCCAACCATATATAGAGTAAGTTCTATTTTGTGAACTTGTTATATTTTTTCCTTGAGTTGGAAGGAACCCATCTTTTAGCTCACTATTTTTCCTTGGTTTGCAGGATCTGCAAAGAAGAGTTGAACAAGGAAGAAAGCCGCATCCATGTTAATAAAAGACTTTCCAAGAGATTTTCTAAATGGTTTAAGAATCATGTGAGATCTTTACCCATGGAATCCATTGCAACTTGATCTTTTTTTTGTATATGTTACTCATCCTAGTTTATTTGTGTAGATTGGAAAGTTGCCTGAGGAGATGAAGGCTAGTGATGATCTCTTTGCTTTGGCATACGAACCGGATATGCGAGTCGGAGTGTATCCAGCATGTATCGTTGACAGCGTCCGGTACCACACTATTGACCGCGAGAAAAAGAGAAAGACACAAAATAGTGGAATTGTCACCAAGGGAGATCATGACGGTGAGGAGATTGACTTTTATGGCCAGCTAAGAAGCATCATTGAGTTGCAGTACAACTCTAGCGGAGGCATGCACCGTTCGGTTGTCTTATTTCGGTGTGACTGGTTTGATGTTGGTGGCAAGAAGAACGCCGGATTGAGGGATGATGGGCACTTCAAAAGCATCAACACCGGAAGATTCTGGTATAAGAATGATCCTTTTATTATGCCAACACAAGAAACAAAGGTATTCTATCTACCAGACACACTCTTTCAAGGAAACTGGCGAGTTGTGCAAAAGTTTCAGCATAGACACTTGTGGAGTGTGAAGGAAACGGAAGGTCCCGGTGGTGGTGGCCTAACATACCAGGATGATTACTCCACGGAAGTTCCTGTGCAACCACATGAATCCAATGTCCAAACCAGATTGCAAAGAGACCATCAAGAGCATGTGATTTTAAAAGCTGCAGTTGTAGAAGGCATGAAGAAAAAAAAGGTTGTTGTGGATGGACATGAAAGCGGGGATGATGAAGAAGATGATACTATGTTCCAATATGCTAGTGATGATGAGGAAAATAGGACTAGGCATAGAGTTCCTGGTTTTGGCATCGATGACGGTGAGTAGCAGATGGACTGGGCATGAAGAGAAGAATGTTTTTGAAGTAGTGATGCAACTGATGCATTTCAGACAATGGCGTTGAGGCATTGCTTGTAATGAAGATTTCTGTACTGATTTCTCCAAAACTTGTAATAATTTTACACTGATTTCTGTATATCTGTTACGAATCTGCACTGATTTTCTCTGAATTTTGGTTGTGCCTGAAACTCTGAATTTACATTACTGGACTGTTGTCTCTAAATATAGAAAATAGCAGAAAAAATGGGTTATGGCCTAGGTATCGAACCGAGGACATCTACACTAGAATAGTGTCTTGCCACTGGGCTATATGACTGATCTTGTTAGGGATTGATGTATAACACATTATATCTTTACCTAATAATAAAGAGAGGAAGGCTTCTTCCGGTCCATCGATAAATTTACTATTTTACCCTTGACATTGAAATAATCACCCACGCTGCCACATTAAGTCAGTACCTCTTCGTTCTGTCTTTCCTTCCGCCCGATCCGCTTGCAAAGTGAGCCGCGGACCAAGGTTTTGAATTTCGGCCAAAAAAAACGAAATTTCGGCGAAATGGGCTTGCGACGGGACCTGGCCAGCCTGCCAACCGCCGAGCCACACTCGCGCCAACTTCGGCCACTGGCTCCACAGTTGTCCTATGTGCGTAGTGCCAGCAAAATCCCCTGCGCTTTCTCCACACCCACCCGAACAAAACCAACCGTGATTCCCCGCACATCCCCGCCTCGAGCAGCAGCCAATTGCACACCTCCGCTAGCCCGAGTGGCCATGGAGTGCCGAGGAAACCAGATCTCCAGTACCCACTCTTATTCTGGCCAGGGAGGGTAGATTGGAGGCGATAGGACTAAGGAGGGGTTGACTTGTTGTGTTTATCTCAGGCGTGGTCTTCTGATTTGCCTCTTCCCGTGCGGCTCATGGAGCGCCTCACTTTGTGCTTGGCCTGCGACGGGACCTGGACAGCCTGCCATAGTGGGAATTGGTTAACCACGCTGAGAGCGAACATGTGCAAACTAATTTTCTGGCTGATGAATCTGGGGCAGAGATTTTAAGTTGTCTCTATTGATTCGCCGCTACAGTATAGAATCTCCAAGCTGAGCTCACTGCTACAGGTGTTGAGCTTGCACATGCAGGAGGGCAGTGCTTGTCTGATGTTCCTTCTCTGAAATTTTTAGCTCAGTCGAAACCTATTTTTGACAATAAAAATTTGAAGCTAGCAAGTAGGCGCCGACCCAACTGAATAGCTCATCACAAAAGGAACATGAGCATAAAGAAATTTCCATCAAGCTGGAAGGGCCCACGCGGCGGCGCACCTGAATCGGTGGTATTGACGACGAGGCCGCGATGAGTCGAGCCCGCCGCAGGTCATCGTCCAAGCCTCCACTCCTTCCACCTGAATCCTCGCTTCAGCTAGCGTCAAAGGCGACGACTGACAGCGGCGGACCTCGGCGATACTCCTAGCGGCACGACCGCCCAAGACACTCCACGGAGCATACGCCTACGGACAGTTCAGTCGTCCACTCCAACGCGCCATCCTGCGGCAGCATAGACGTGGACCTTCATGGTGCTCCCGCTTCGTCGTGGCGCCGACGCCATCCGTGGTGCATGCCGGGCTCTACGCCGTGCTTCTCGTTCTCTCGGTGATGGCGCTGGGCAGCGGGGATCAGGTCTAGGAGGTGGTGTTCCTGGCGCTGCAGTGCGTGAGCGCGGCTGCACATGTGGCGTGATTTCACGTTTAAGCAAATTATCAATTACGAGGGCTGATTTCTGTTACGAATCTACTCAGATTTCTGTTGAGGTATGAGTAAAACAGACTGATCTCAGTCCAGGATTGGAATTTTTTTACTTCTATCAGATTGAGGAAAAATCTTACTTATTCAGTTCGGTCATTGTGTGAATTTACTAAAATAAATTGGATTCATAATTTCACCGAAATCAATTTATTTGGGGAAATGTGACTGGGAAAACTAAATGCTCCGAACCAATAAAATTTGAACGCATATTAACCAGCGTTGTTTTTGTTTCAATGTTCACAACGTGGAAGTTAATATTGTTCGTCTGGTGATCATGTGAGTCCACCTTCGGTCACAAATCCGATTTTGTTTGTTGAAAAGCCGTACTTTCATGTTTAAGCAATGTGAATGGCTATCAGGTTTGAAACATGTTGATCATTTTAGTGATTTTGATATGCAGTCTAAGGTTATCAATTCTTCTTGACTTCTGTAATGAATTATCAGTTCACTCAAAGAGAAAATCAACTCCTTCAGGGTTTGTTTGTTATACTTTTTAAGTAAAACAATATCATATTGTTAGAAGCTTAAATGAAATTTGCATATGTTTGGGGATTGTGATTTCTTGTATATTATTTAGTACCTATTAGTTGTTTCTATAGGGTTGCGCAACTGATCCTATTTTAGAAGCGATAGTTCATACCAAATGGTCTTCCCAATTGACCTTGTACTACGTGATCCCATAGTTTGGTTGCAGACTAAATCATCATATATACTGTGTTAATGCATCAAAATTAGTTACATTTTTTAACCGGTTGTTCTTATTACTCCCTCCGATCCATATTAATAGGTGGTGAAGTGGATGTATCTAGCAATAAAATATGTCTAAATACATCCACTTCAGCACCTATTAATATGGATCGGAGGGAGTACCTAAATTCTTTTTCCGTTTTTAGTGATTTTTTCTCCCATTGCAACGCATGGGCATGTGTGCTAGTATATATATATATATATATATATATATATATATATATATATATATATATATATATATATATATATATATATGTGTGTATATATATATAGGGAAAATGGTTTCTACTCCCGGGTGTAGCTACACCCACGTCTCATATACTACCGTACGGAGGTACGTGTCATACTTTTTCCGTCTGAGTATGTTCATATACTATATCTAAGATACTCCAAAACAAGTTCCGTGAAAATTATAAAATTGAGCATGTACTTTGCACCATATATTCAAAATATCGGTATATATATACGTATAAAAGGAGTATGTGGAAAAATTACACATAGTACATAAAAAGTAGTATATATACTGCCGAAATAGTAATATATACTGGATACTATCTATACATACTTTTCGGTATTATAGATACTACATACATCATATTAAACACATGTGGGTGTAGCTACACCCGGGAGTATAGCATAAATTTGTCCTATATATATATATATATATGTATATATTCTGTGTGAATTGCAAATAAAAGAAAGAAGAAACATTACTGGACTGATATTCGAATTTGTATTTGTAGTTTGAAACATTACTGTACTTGGATTCAAATTTGTATTTGTAGTTTGAAACATTGCTGGACTAGGACTCGGATTTGTAGTTTGAAACAATTTTGGAAAATATACTAAAAAGGTTGAGGCCTGGGACCCAAGCCCAGGACCTCCTGACTATCTAGTGGCATGTGTTACCACTGGGCTCTATGTACAAATCATGTTAGCTGTTGATGTCTAACACTTTTTATACTCATCTTTCTTGTGCCTTACCAAAAAAAAAATACAGAAGCTTTGCATTCTTCCACAGATATGCATGAAATAAGTTCAGAGACAAAAAACACTTGCATTTGCATTTCATTCATGAAATAAGCTCAGATATACATGATCAACACATTTCATTCATGAAATAAGTTCAGAGACAAAAGAACCTTAAGATAGCAAAAGCAACCATTCCATCAGTTCACTACTGCTTAAGATAGCAACATTTCCATCAGTTCATTACAATCATCTCCAGAAGAAGCTTGCCATGTCCATTTGGCCTGAAGCACAAGATCACATTGGATCCCTTCTCGATGTTGTAGCTTTTCATAGCTGTTGTCCATCCACGACCCAATATTGCCTTTTTCTTATCAGCTCCCATCTTCATCATCATATCATGTCGTTCCCCGTTGGCAGTGCACCCAACATTTACTTCCACAGGTGTTTTCAGATAATTCTTGAGGCCAGCTCTAGTGAACTCAGGTCCAAACTCCTGTGAAGATATTAATATTACAACAATTAGAAAGATTGCAAAGACAAAAGGTTTGAACAATGTCAAATAAACAGATTCTAACCATTTTTACCTTTTGTTTATCCAGAGAGGACGGTATCATCCTGCAAACATAATACTTGAGAAGATTTTCCGCAGCGTCGTCGGCCATTTCATTCAGCTGAAGCACTCCAGCCTTGTTCAGGTGCACCTTGTTCCCAAATATGCAATAGTCGTCGAAGATGAGATCTCCCCTAATACCAGGTCCTATATGTAACAAAGCAACACCTGGTTGTTCATCCACTACATGACACTAATAAATAAGGAATAAAGAATTATTTTGTACCTCTCTCGAT
Organism: Alopecurus myosuroides; assembly: GCA_028641055.1. Classification (NCBI taxonomy): domain Eukaryota; kingdom Viridiplantae; phylum Streptophyta; class Magnoliopsida; order Poales; family Poaceae; genus Alopecurus; species Alopecurus myosuroides. The sequence continues at coordinate 283,281,354 of CM054057.1, read as the reverse complement.
TATCTCAGCATTATCACTGTCAATGCCATTGCCATCACTGTCCCTGCCATCACTTGAACTGTCATCCCTATGTTGGTAGTGCTTGCGACACATGGTTGGGTCGAACACCTTGACGGTGAGCACATCATAGCCGTCGAAACAGAAGTGGACGAAATCCCCGTGGTGCAAGCTGAAACGGCGGGCGAACGACTGCCAGCCGCGCTTGAGGTACATGCGGCCACTGTTCTCGAGGACCACTCCCACATCCCACAGGCTGGTATCATCCTCCTCACGCAGGTATATTTCACTGAGCCTACGGTCCTTCAACAATTCCACAAACGGCTGAGGCAGCCTCTGCAGCAAATGACCAATCAGGGTTTAGAGTTATACACACCAAGTTACATATATCAAATTGTTGTTTCAGGTTTTACTACCGTACCATTTTCTCCGCTGAAGTGTCTAGGATGACCCTGAAAAACTCGGAGCCAGCCGCATCCATCCCAGTAATCCTGCCTGTACATCATCCAAAAAATATGCAACTCAATATCCAGCAACAGATATTACTTCTAACAAATATGCAGAATTGACATTTTTGTGATAAGAAGCATGTACTGCAGTTGTCGTTGTAACGTACGCGGAACATGTCACTGTCGAACATCTTGACGGTGAGCATGGTGTCGCCGTCGTATGTGCAGAGCAGGATATTTCCTTTTTCGAGGCCATAAGTGTTCGCGAACCGAGACCAGGTGCCCTTGAGTAGCATGTGGTAAGGGCCCTTGAACTCCACATCCATGTCCCAGATTGTGGCGCGCCGATTTCCCACCTCACACACCCTCAGTTCATCGGGCTCACGACCGTCCATCAACTTTGCAAACTTCCGTGGCACCATATGCAGCAAAGGATCTACCCACGTGAAGAACTCGAAGTCCATTGTAGCAAACCCGCCTATTCATCATCGAATTAGCAATTAGCAATCAGCAAATGGCCGGGAACTTTACCATGAACATTAAAGTAATTATAGCTTACAGTAATATAACTACTCAAGTTTAATTATAACTACTCAAGTTTAATTATAGCTTATAGAAAATGGCAGGAATATAACTACTCAAGTTTAATTATAGCTTAATGTAATTATAGTTTAATTATCGTTTTGAGTAATTATAGCTTAATCAAGTTTAATTATAGCTTACTCAAGTTTAATTATATGTCGGATATATACCGAATAGGGGTATAGAAGATGGTAGACAAAAGTGCCGGACTACCAGGGTGGCCCAAGCGGTAGTGGGCTTAGGTCCATTGGGCGGCCCAGTAGGCCGACGCGCAGAAGCCGGATTCTAGAAGAACCCGGATCACGGCCCGCGTGATCTGGCTTGGAGAAGAAGACGGATTCCTTACCGTCCAAGTTACCAGTTAAAACGTAGTCTTCTAGGTTTCCTAATCTGTAAGCCCTAGTCCGGCTATTATATAAAGCCGGACAGAGGATAGATTTCATAAGTTCTAAGTTGAATAAGCTCTAAGTTCTAGGTTATCTCGCCGAGAAGCTGATCCTCGCCGAGTAAAGCTAGATCTATTCCCTCACACTGTAACCCAGAATTACGGGCTTTAGTCCCTTATAGTGAGAAAGGCAGGAGTAGGTACGCCGTACTGTCGCGACGTACCGAACCTGGGTAAAATCCCGTGTTCTGTGTTACTACGCCGTTCCGTTACCCCACGTCTCTACCGTAGTCTCATGGCACCCCAGTCTATGAAAACTACTACGATGTCTCGACAGTTGGCGCCCACCGTGGGGCAGACGACGTCAGGCGTGAAGTTCCGATCTGGGATATTAGGCGGAATCGGAAGATCGATCACTGTCGGAAGCTTGGAATTCGACAACGACGTCGGGCGCTTCCTCGACAACGGATCCTACATCCCGGCGCAAAACCATCTGGTAAGTGCCTGCGTTTTACCGATTGGATCTGCAAATATCTTTATCGGATTAACCGCGGAAGCAATGGGGTTTTGCGGTAAAAGCAATTATCTCCCACCCGCCCTATACCCAGTCGAAGACGACTATGATGCCGGATTTTGCTCAGATCGCCGACAAAACAGTGATACCCACTTTATCGGCATGGTGCAATCCGAGATCGCCGAAAACACGGATGACGGAAATCCCGTGCAAGAGGCAGACAACAATACACCCGTCCCAGAGACGGAAGAACCAATACCCGTCACAGAGACGGAAGATCCGACATCTGTCAACCAGACGATGAACTCGGAAACAGAATCCGTGCTCGCCGCCATTGAGGCGAGATTGGAGTCGGAAACCGGATCGGATAATTTCTCCGAAGACGAAGATGACGATGCCTTCGTACGAAAAGTTAAATCCTTTCAAGAGGGATTCCATGAAGTGCTAATGGCAAAACCAGCCGATACAAAGGGTGCCGATAGCCAGGAAAGCCCTAAAACCCCTCCGCCAGAGGAAGAGAGGGAAGACGGAGAAACCTCTCCGATATTTCCTAATGTTAAGGAGATGACAGAGGATGAACCTGTCAAAAAACCTCCATCTTCCAAGAAAAAGCACCGTGCTTCCAAAAAACTCCAGTACAAACTCCGGAAGAAACAGTTAGCTGATCTCGCTGACGAAAACCTGGAAGTTGGAGATGTTAGTGGCACAAAACCTGCGGAAAAGAAATCTAAGGAAATCACTGCTCCGCCAATGACAGAACTGGAAGAGCAAGAACTATTACAAACTCCAGTGGGACCCAATGAACCCCCTGAGATGCTGGAAGCCAGGAGACAAGCTTTCCAACGGCAACAGCAACAACTGCTTAGATCTCGGCAACACCTCCAACAAACCCATAATGACATCAAAATTATGAAGCAAGAAATTGAGGAGTACGAGAGAAAGCACAGATCTGTCTTAAAACCTACAAGGTTACCCGGAATTACAAAACCGGAAGAGCTGCCGCCGAAAGAAAGGTTCTATAACCCATCTTGGCAAAAGCAGCTAAACGGCAAAGATGCCAAGGGTGAACCAATATACAAAACCGCAGCTGAAAACGCGGAAGCAGCGTTCGCCATCCTGAACAATGATCTGTATTCTAACGGGGAAAAACTCCAAGGGGTGTATGCTTTCCTAGGAAAAGCATTACAGCAGCAACAGCGAGGACAAGAGCGATCAGGGAGGCTGCATGATAATTCCGCCCTCTGCAAAACTGTTACTTGCGCTGCTGGAGCACCTGGACCGGAAGAACCAGGAGATTCGGACAAAAAAGAGGATCCGAGAAAAGACAAGAAAAACCCCGACAACCGGGACGCAGCGTCTAGAACCGGACCTCATCTCCCGAAAGATGGATATAAACCACACGATCGGGAAGACAAACACCGGAATGACGGCAAAATAATGCCACCTCCGAGAAACCCAGCCGAAAAAGCTGGAAGATACGATACACCTCACAGGCGTGAAAGATCTCGGACACCGCCCAAAGATAAGGAAAGGTACAGGAGCAGGACTCCACCTAATCCCAGAGGGCGTGACAACGGAAGAGATAGAGATAACCTCGGAAAAACGCGTCCGCGTAACAATGGAAAAGAAAGGAGTAGATCCCCTTCTGTCCATTCAGCCGGGAGATATTCTGCGCATATTGACAGAGCAGAAAAGGATGATCTATACTTTGGTCCTAAGTGTTTCACTGACAGGATCCGAAGGATAACCCTGCATTCTGGCTTTGCCAAAGTTGGTCCAACCTACCAAAAATATACCGGCAGTACAAACCCGGATACCTGGCTTTCAGATTATTACACAGCCGTCCAGATCAACAACGGGACAGACCTGGAAGCTGTCAAGTTCCTTCCCCTAATGTTGCTAGACGGAGCCAGAGATTGGATTAATGGTTTACCATCAAGAACTGTGGACAGTTGGGATGATATGGCGAGAGTATTCACTCAGCATTTTCGAGGAACATACAAACGCCCAAATAGCATCAACCAGCTGAACCGTTGCACCCAATTTGAAGACGAACCATACGTGGATTTCATCTCCAGATGGACTGCAATGAAGAATAGTTGCTCTGGGGTAACTGACGTACAAGCAATGCATGCTTTCGTCAATGGCCTAAAACCCGGACTCGTACCGTTCATGGTTGGCTCTAAAAAGCACAAAGATCTCGGGTCTATGCTTACAACCGCTAATGAGCATGCTGCAGCCGAAGACGACATCAGAGCAAGAGGAGGCAACATTGAGTCACTAATACTGGCCAAGAAAACACCTCGTTCTGATAAAAAAGCAACCCCGGAGTCAACAACAAAGCCCAAGGAGGTTAACTTAGCCTTTGGAGGAGAAAAAGGGAACAAGTGGAAAGGCCGCAGTCCGGATCCCATCAATTACACTCCTGAAGAATGGGAGAGAATTAAGTCGGAACCCTGCGTCCACCACTCCCAATTTGGCAAACCTACCCATACAAACGCGCAATGCCGGCTAAATAAGCATATGAAAGGCAATGCAGGATCCGGGAATAAGGGGAAGGGCTCCAAGAGGAAGCCCGCCAGACAAAAGCCAGAAGCTGACAAAGAAGACAGTGAATCGGACACTGATAACAAAATCCAGGAACAACAGCGGCAAGGCGAACCCAAATTTCCGAGAGTTGATGGAGAAGCAATGTTAACTTTCCTAGCAACTCCATCAGCAAAGGTGGCCAAAAGAACACTCCGGGAGATAAACGCAGTCATTCCTGCAACCCCGAAATTCTTGAAGTATTCCAACACACCAATAATCTGGGATCAGTCTGATCATCCCGGAAATATCCCTGAACCCGGCACACAAGCTCTTGTTGTAAGCCCTATTGTTCAAAACACTAGGCTAAGAAGAGTGCTGATGGACGGAGGATCCAGCATCAACATAATGTACCTAGATACATTGAAACACTTGAAGATATCCGAGTCCCAGCTCAATTACAGCAATATACGCTTCCATGGTATTGTTCCTGGCAGGCAAGCACGCTCACTAGGAGAAATTTCCCTAGATGTCACCTTCGGAGATAAAGATCACTTCCGACAGGAAAAAGTATCCTTCGAAGTTGTGCCGTTCGAGAGCGTGTATCACGCAATACTCGGACGTCCGGCTTTCGCCAAGTTTATGGCAAGATCTTGCTACATCTACAACAAGCTGAAGATGCCAGGACCCAAAGGAGGAGTAATCACCATTGCCGGTGATTTCAAGCTGGCAAACGAGTTGGAGAAGCAAAACGCCCTTTGCGCTCAAAGAGTTATAGCTCAGGAAGAACTAAAGGAGTTAGCCAAGGAGGTATCGCCGAAAGAAATGCCGGCAGGGAAAGAAACTCGGAAGCCAACAGATAGCTTCAAGGCATCCGAGAATACAAGACAGGTAATCCTAGATCCCAAAGATCCGACAAAATTCGTCGTTGTAGGGACTGGGATGACCAACAAATAGGAAGGCGAGCTCATCAAGTTCCTCCGTGAGAACTGGGATATTTTGCCTGGTGTCCAGCTGACATGCCAGGCGTACCCAGGGAACTTGCTGAGCACCAACTCAAGGTTATTCCCGGATCAAAACCCGTCAAACAAGGTCTCCGTCGATTTGACGGAAGAAGACGGAAGGCTATTGGCAAGGAAATTATCCGGCTTTTAGCAGCGGATTTCATCAAGGAGGTAATCCATACTGACTGGTCCGCAAATCCGGTATTAGTACCGAAGAAAGACACAACTGCACTCAGAATGTGTATAGATTACACAGATTGAACAAGTTATGTCCGAAAGATAGGTTTGCGCTGCCGCGAATCGATCAAATAATAGATGCCACTGCAGGCTCTGAGCTTTTATGCTTTTTGGATGCATACTCCGGGTACCACCAAATACGCATGAAAAAGGAAGATCAAATCAAGACTTCTTTTATAACCCCGTACGGGACGTATTACTACGTAACCATGCCTTTGGCCTGAAGAACGCAGGTGCAACCTACCAGCGTTGCATGCAACGTTGTTTGCATAGTCAGATTGGAAAAAACGTCCATGTTTACGTGGACGATATTGCTGTCGTAACCAAGGAAAAAGATTCACTCCTTGAGGATTTGCGAGAAACTTTCGATAACTTGCGCACCTATCAGATGAAGTTGAATCCATCTAAGTGTGTATTCGGGGTTCCCTCAAGTAAACTTCCGGGTTTCATCACTTCTCATAGAGGAAAAGAAACAAACTCGGAAAAGATCAAAGTAATCTCGGACATTTCAAATCCTACGCATGGGAAAGGTGTTCAAGAATTGCTGGGTTATGCCACAGCCGTGAAAAGATCTATTAATTGGCTGGGGGCTAAAACCCTTGAAATCTACAAGTTGCTGGAGAAATTCGACAAAGTCAAGTGGATTACAGAAGCTTGGAAGCGCCTTACAAGTTATGTCCCCTTCTGTACTTAGTTCAAATCTATGTAAACATCTTTTGAGATCATGAAATAAAGTTGTCGGAATGCTGTCATCCATATTTCTTATAAGTGCAAAGTGTTTCCGCCTCATCTATTTCCCAATGATCTTACAAATTTCTCAATGTTAACCCGAATTGTGCTTGCGTACTCGGCGTTACTTAACTGAATGATTTTTCAGCCTTTTAAACGGCTAAAGGAAACTTGAATTGCCTGCGAGCCCAAGTTTCACTTAAAACTTTCCTTGTTTCTCTAAGTCTTATCTGATCGTGCGTATGCTGGGTTACTGGAACTAGTTAGTAAAAATGGCCTTTAGCACGATTCATGTTTTCGAGTTTCAAAACTGCTTGGTTCGTCCCCAGTTACTCGCATAACGATTCATAATGCTATTTGAGCCATTTCAAACACTAAGGACAGTTAAAGCATATACACCAGAGAACTTAGAAGATAAAGGAATGGTAAAATTCAAACAACATTGCAAAGTAATTTCATAGTTTAAACTGCAAAGGCGGAGTTTTCATTATACATAAGAAGCATTACATTTTGGATTACAAATGAAAGAACAGTAATGCTCCTATTGTCTACATCTTCTATCCAGGTTCCAGGTAAACCCTTCAAGAATCCGACTCCTCCTCGCTGCTTTCTTCATCGGGAATCGGAGGAGCTTCTTCTTCTGGATAGTGGACGCCGACATTTACCATGGCGGCAATCTGGGTGGCGTGGCCCTTAACTTCACCAAAGATGGTGGATCGTTGCGCATCCGTGTATCCCTGAGGGACACCGGTGGCCACACGCCAGGATTTGGCACTAGGGTAGTGCATGCGCATAAGGCCTAAGGCCATGCGCGCACCACCCCGTGCAGCGGAGCGGAGAACGGACTCCTTGGACTCCGCCACCTCCATGATGATACCCGGAAGTTTTTCAGCTTCCGAGCATTCCCCAGATTTTTCGGGAAGAAACTTGCCTACTAACTGCGTTGCAGCAGCCTTCACCAAGTTCCATGTCTCCCCGAAAGCTCGGATGCCTGCAGCCCGAGTGCCATCTGGGGTGTCTCCTGGTTGATCCAATAAAACATACAAAAGGGTTAAGAAGACAAACAGAGAAAAACAAAACATGGAAAGATGAGGGCAAGGGTAAGAAATTTACCGATTAGTTTATCGATCTCGGAAACTTCCTCCAGGCGAAGGTTCAGAGCTTCAGTCAAATCCTGAATGGTGGATTTGTCTTTCTCCGCCTGTTCGGAAGCCTTGGAGTTAGCCACTCCAAGGGCCAGATTGCTGGCTTCCAGGTCTTGCTGAGCCTTCACAAGATTCTTGTGAAGCTCAATGTTTTCGTTGCGGAGAATCTCGGCGTTGCCGGAATCTTCCGCTGCTTGTTTAGCTTCAGCTAAAGCAGCTGAAAAGCAAGGGAAAATCCGAGTTGATCAATTTCCTCGGGAAAAAACTTAGACAAAGTCTTAAATCGGAAATTTCAAAACGAAAAAGCCTACCTTTCGTTTCCGTCAAAGCGAGCTGAGATGATTCCAGCTCCGCCTCTCTCTCCTCAAGAATAGAAAGAAGATTTCGAACTTCTTTATTCTTGATAGTGAGCTTCCTGAAAACTTCAAGGTTTATGGCCTCGGAGGTTTGCTGAAACACAGCAAGGAAAAGTATGGTTAATAAAAACATCAAAGCAAAAAAGCACGCATTTTGTTTAATGCTTGGGGGCTAGAGTTACATACCTGGCTCAAACGCTGCAAACCTGCCAAGTTTTCTTGGAATCCTTTTGCGTATTCTGCAAAATGGTTCCCGGCTGCGTCCAAGCCTTCATTGATCGCCTTGAAATCCTTGTCGAAGGTGGGGATTTCCTCGTCAAAAGTCCGAGAAGATTCCCCCACTTTCGGGGCCGCCCTTTCCCTCGTGTCCGACTCGGACACAACGGGCTGGCTGGGCTCTGGGGGCTTGGTGGTGGTGGTGGTGGCAGTAAGTTCTTCCGCCATTGACTGCGGCGTATCCGGGGCGACGGCGGGAGATGGTTGGCTGCCTCGGTTGGAAGCAGCTTTGAGCTTCTTCAACTTCCTCGGCTTCAAGGTGGAGGGGGGCAAGCTAAAAACCAAAATCCGGATAAAAGTCAAAACACCGAAGATGGATGAAAAAAGCTCCCATGAAAGAAAAATCCAGAAGAACTAACCTGGACGTGGCAACGGGGATTCCGTCAAGATCGATAATTTCCTCAGAGGAAACTATCTTCTTACGCTTGCGGCCACCAGTAGTAGCGGTGCGCAGCGCGTCCAGCTCAGCCTCGGAGGCTAACTCCGAGTCTGGAAGATCCGCAAGCTGTCGGAAAAAACTAATCAAAACCAAAAGGTAGATTATCCAAGAATTGAAGTTGTACCCAAATGACGGGAATTTTACCTTGGGAGCGGGGTTGTTGGCCGTGTACATTGGCCGACTCTCCGCGTACTGGTCGCGTGATGCGACCAATTGATTGATGCGCCGCTTAAGCTCTTTCGGGGCCCAATCCTTGTCGGTTGTCCGCATAGGATCTTTGGCCCCCGAGTACCCGCACAAAAGGCGGCCTTCATGGTTCGCCAACGGCTGGATCCGCCTGTTCAGCCAGCAGATGACCGTGTCCATACCGGTCAAAGGTGGCTTTGAGGAGGTGAGCTTGGCGATGCGTCTCTTGATCCTTAGTAGATCAGGAGGCAGAACCTGGACGGCCTCTGTCACCCAGTTATCCTGGGGAACAGCGGCGGAGTTTACAAAAGGTGGAACCCCGACGGCCTTTTTAGGAAAGGGCACGTCGGGGTGATAGAAGAAAGAGCCCGTCCAAAATTTGACGGACTCGGAAGTTTTTATCTTGGGGAACCAATCCTCTCGGAATCTCCGAAGAGTAAAGGAAATGGTCCCGCAAGTGGGGAGAGCACCCTCCACAGAGTTGCGTTTTACCCCAAAACAATACATCCAGAAATCTAACCTAGGCTCTATTCCTAGGTAACCCTCAAACAAGGCCTGAAAGCCGGCCATGTATAGAATAGAGTTGGGAGGGAGATTATGTGGTTGGATGTTATAGTGGGATAAAACTTGGAGAAAAAAGGAAGAGGGTGGAAGCCCCATACCTCGCAGAAGGTGGGAGGTAAGGAGCACTCTTTCGTTCTCCTGGGGCGTAGGCTCGGTCTCCTCTTCCGGGACCCGCCACTTCTTCTTCAGCACCAGGCCCTCCTTCTCCAAGTTAGGAAGAAGAGCCGGAGGAATACTGCAGGCACTCCAGTTGCCTGCAGTTTCCTCTTCTTCGTCTCCACCGGCGGCGGCAGCGGACGCGGCCCTCGCGGCGGCGAGCTGCTCGTCAAGGAGCTCTACTTTCTCCTCCACCGTTTCGGGAGCGAACGGTGGAGTCGATTTGGTGCTGGACCCCGCAACATCTGCGGTGGCGGAAGCATTTCCTCCGCCGCCCGCCGCGGACGCCATGTTCTTCTCTGGCTCGCCGCCGGCGTGCTTGGGCGACCCAACTTGGGGATCTAGATCGCCCAGAAGTTCGTCGATGGAGGCGCGGGCCGGTGATGATTTCGGGGACGCCATCGTGCTTGGTGGTGCTGGTGCGCTCCGGCGTAGCAAGGGCTCGTCGGGGCAGGGACTAGCTTTCGCTCTCGAGCTTGCGTTCGTACCAATGGTGAAGGCAGTGAGGGAAGTGAAGAAGATTGCCGATGGGCTCGAGGACGGCTATTTATAGCTGGAAATCGTTTAGATACGTGCCAACGGCTCTTTTGACCGTTGGATGTTCGACGCGTGTCGCTCGCCGGAAAATCCGGGAAACGGAACGACAGAGGAATGATGGCTATCTCCTCGTTTCTCGTGAGAATCTGTCAGAGATACGTTGCAGGGTTTTCCCGCGTGAAACCAAGCGGCGCTTGCGTCAGCATGATTAAAGCGCTGATGTCACGTTTTCCTTTTCCGCGAAGGATCGCGAGAAGAAAAGCCGGATTTTCATAGTTCCGAGTTTTATGTTACCATCTCCTTTGAAAGGAAAGAAGAAAGAATCAAGACTGCTGAATCAAGTTTCCCGGACAAAATGTATTTGACGAAAGGCGGAGTTTCAGAGTTTTGATCCTTCCTGGGGGCTACTGTCGGATATATACCGAATAGGGGTATAGAAGATGGTAGACAAAAGTGCCGGACTACCAGGGTGGCCCAAGCGGTAGTGGGCTTAGGTCCATTGGGCGGCCCAGTAGGCCGACGCGCAGAAGCCGGATTCTAGAAGAACCCGGATCACGGCCCGCGTGATCTGGCTTGGAGAAGAAGACGGATTCCTTACCGTCCAAGTTACCAGTTAAAACGTAGTCTTCTAGGTTTCCTAATCTGTAAGCCCTAGTCCGGCTATTATATAAAGCCGGACAGAGGATAGATTTCATAAGTTCTAAGTTGAATAAGCTCTAAGTTCTAGGTTATCTCGCCGAGAAGCTGATCCTCGCCGAGTAAAGCTAGATCTATTCCCTCACACTGTAACCCAGAATTACGGGCTTTAGTCCCTTATAGTGAGAAAGGCAGGAGTAGGTACGCCGTACTGTCGCGACGTACCGAACCTGGGTAAAATCCCGTGTTCTGTGTTACTACGCCGTTCCGTTACCCCACGTCTCTACCGTAGTCTCATGGCACCCCAGTCTATGAAAACTACTACGATGTCTCGACATTATAGCTCACAGTAATTATAGTTTAATTATGGCAGGAAAATGACACAATCAAGGAACCAAGACAGCATCCTTGCAAAGCAGAGGGAAACATACTGAAGCCAATGGTAACCAGAAACATGTCAGGATTCTAACATTGGAAGTGGTTCAACTAATAGAATTTTTATCAACATTGGAAGTTTCACTGTAATATAGTCAACTGTATGCATATCACACCATCAGCCAAGAAGTAATGTGCGCAGCGAACAGTAGTAAATGATTGCTTGATATAATTAGATCACTGGAATCTAGTCGAGACCTTGTACCAACAACGTTACCAACTAAACTGCTATTCAAGATACCCGTATACTAAGTTCACACAATACCATGTGAAGTTTATGTGTGGTTCTGAGATTGAATCATCATGCTTGCCTAGCAATGTTCAAAGCATGTTTTCTGAGCTTCAAGAAGCTTCAAAAGTTCAGAGGTTTCATTATTTGGCACGCATCGATTGATCACCGCTCTGCTTGCTTGGTGTAAAGTGTAAACTACCCTATATTCGTCAGAAAATGGCCAACCAAATAATAAACAACTTAAACATGGAGAGTGCTCTGTTTTCTTATTTGACCAATAAAAGTATACGAACCTAATGATACAACGAAAGAAACCATCAAAGTAACACTTGAACTTGATCTGATATCCTAACAGTATAACACAACAACATTGCAGCAGTTAATAGTACTAGTGTCGTGGTGGTGTCACGGCAGATGCCATGGGATGGCTAAAGATGTGGGGACGATGGACGCTGGAGGTGTCCGGGGAGGGATCACGCGACGAGTAGCCGCGTGAGGTAAGATCCACACAACGCAAACAACACGATGTACCCAGGTTCAGGGCCCTCGTGAGGAGGTAAAACCCCTACTCCTGCCTTTCTCTATGTATTACGGTGTCTCACCGAGTAGCCACAGTACAAACAGTAATGCTACCGAGTAGCCCCTTGCCCCTCTCCGAGTAGAGCTAGGTCAAGAACTTAGGGTTTCTAGGGTTTCTAGTGAGCCACTATGGGAGCATCTGAGAGTGTCTGTGAGCGTGCCTCGCGCAGGAGGCGGCGGGGCACCTTATATACATGGTGCCCTAGCCGGATACGTCCAAAACTGGACAAGTGTCGACATAGTGTGCACACTGTCCTTTCTCCGAGTACCCGCTGACAGCTTTGGTCGTTGGTCTTGGCTGCTTCTGTAAAGTCGTTGGGCAAAACTAGGGGACAGACTGGTATCACTGTACCTAGTCACAGAGTAGGCCCCCCTTATCCTGCCACCGACTGCTTCCATGCTGTCACTGTCAGGCAGGCCGTCCCCACGTGAACAGTAGTTCGAATGCTGCCAAGTACGGACCCAGGATACGCGGGATCCTGTGTCAGAACGGCTCCTTTGACTTCCTGCCCGAGTAGTTTCCCGCCAAATGTTCCCGCCAATTGTACTCGGGCCAAACCTTCTACTCGACATGGTAGAAACTGATTGATATCTCCTTCTGGCCATCTTGAGGTGAGACCGAGTAGCAGTCGACCGGGTAGCGAGTACCCGGTAGTCGGCTACTCGACCAAACCTCTCTTCTGTAAGCGGCCTTTACCACCTGTCTTTACCCTACTCGGGGGTAACCCCCCGACAGCAGTCCCCGAAGCTGGTTGAGTCTTGCGAACTTGTTCACTAGGCTCTGCCAGCTTAAAACCAGCCTTTGTATCTCAGCCATCGAACCTCAAGATGACCGATTAGGTCCTCCGAGTAGCTATCCGGAAAGTATCTTGGGTTTCCTTTTCCGAGTAGCAGTTGCTTTCTACTCTGTATCCGAGTAAAAAGACTTAGCGAAAATTCGCAAACTGAGCCTCTGCGGCGCAGAGCAACATCCAGCCCTTCACGCAGGCACTGCCTACGTGTCAAGCATCCACGACCTTGTCGTTTGGTTGCCCAGGACACGACGCCACGTGTCCAGTTTTCACGCCGTGTGCCCACCGGCCGTCATGTCCCATCACGCGCAGTTACTGGCCACGATCTGAAGGTGGGATCAAATGCGGCCGTTACGCGCGCAACCCGCGCTTGTGTGCGTTTCTAGCCGGCCACAGGACCCACCACACGCCACAGTCGATCCCACTACCGCGGTGGTAACGGTAATACCGCAAGGGAGATATAAATACCCCCGCGGTAACTTCCCTTTCTTCTTCCCTGCTCTTTTCCCCTTCTGCCTCTTGTTCTTCTTCTCCACCGAGCCCTCCGCCGCCGCGCAAGCTTCCGCGCCGCCGCGGACTCTGTCCACCGAGCAACTCCACTCGAAAATCATCCACTCCTCCCACTCGCAAGGATGGCCAAGGCTAGCTGGGCGGGTTCCTCCGTCACCCAGGCCAATCTCGCCTGGCTCGTGTCCAGCAGGAGGGTTCCCCCCGGCGTGGAGTGCCGGGCACCCGACGACGAGATCGTGCCAACTCCGCGAGACGGCGAGCGGGTGGTCTTCATGTCGCACTTCGAGCGCGGCTTTGGACTGCCCGCCTCGGACTTCTTGCGCAAGTTCCTCGACCACTTCGGGCTGCAGATGCATCATCTGCCGCCCAACGCGGTCGTCTTCCTCGCCTACCACGTCGTCGTCTGCGAGGCTTTCCTCGGCATCAGGCCCACGACTGATACGTGGCTCAGGTACTTCAATCTCCGCCAACAATCAGTCGGGAAGAAAGAAGGTGCAGGTATCGGCCGCGCCACCGACACGGGCTGTGCCATGATGGTGCAGCGGACGGGTACAAACCATCCCCGCATCCAGGGGCTGGATTCCTGCCGAATGTGGCAGCAGACATTCTTCTATGTCAAGAATGTCCCCGCCACGGAAGGAGGTGTGGTCGATGACCGAATCAACCTGCCCGCTTGGAGGAACCGTGCTCCACTCGGGTCGAACTGGAAGGAGAAGCCCAACATCGACGAAATCGCCGTCGAGATAGAAGACAGACTCGGCGAGTTGAAGAAACTGGGTCTCAAGAACGACGACCCGGTGGTATGCTGGATTAAGCGCCGAGTGCTCCCTCTGCAGGAGCGCTGCCATCTCATGTGCTACATGGGAGGCCCGCGCGACTGCACCAGGACCACCACCATCGAAATCGACGACGCGGATGTTGCCTATCATGCCAGGAACATGCTGAAGACAAGCCTCACCGAGAAGTGGCGGTATGGCTTCGTCCCGTACAGCCGTACGCAGCCGATTTCCCGGGTACGTTCTTCCTTCTCTGTTTTTGCTTCTGCTGTCCGAGTAGACAACTTCCCTTTCCGCCCCGACTAGCAATCGTCTGTTGCACCGAGTAGAACACTTAGTCTACTCGAGCTTAGGCTTAGCATGCTTTGTGTTTGCACGCCTATCCGGGTAGAACACTTGGAAAACTGCATAGGCTTAGTGTGCTTTGTGTTTGCACGCCTGCCCGAGTAGAGTTCCATCCTGCTACTCGGTTAACTTACGATCCTTCTCTGTCTTTCAGACTCTTACTCGACAGTTGATTGAGAGTCGCGAGGTTTTTGAGGAGAACTGGTTCGCCGATCGCGAGGAGGATGACATGCTGCCCTCTGATGACGCGGGACAGAGCAGCCCTGTTCCTGACAAGCGCGATGCTCTCCGCACTTGGTCGGATGAAGGCTCTCACGGTATTGTTATTTTTCCTCTCGTTTGCTTCCGAGAAACACCAGCCCCTTGTATTGCTGTTTCTGATTCTTCCTTCTTCTCTTTTGAATTTCTCAGATGAGGCTGCTGCGGAGAAGGAGGACGAGGATGAGGGCGAGAACGAGGACGATGCGCCCCTCGTCGTCCAACCTCTGTCTACTGCCCCTCCCGAAACCCGCAAGCGGACCGGGATCGAAACGCAGGCGCCTCCAGCCAAGAAGAGGAAACCCGCCGAGAAGGAGGAGGCCGCCGAGAAGAAGAGGAAAGTTACTGTAAAGAGACCCCGACGACAGCTTAAATCCACCACTGCGTGAGTTCTCATCTCGTTTGCCCTCCTTCTCGCGTAGCACTGGTTTCCTCCAAACCTTCTTCCAATCCCTAATTCCTTTCTTCTCTGCAGTCCTGCCATGGATGCGAACGCAGCCCTTGCGTCCGACCAAGCCCAGAAGAAACCAGTACCTCTGGTCAATCTGGACGACGATGATGAGGACCGCGATGCCAATGCTGCTGCTGCCAATCCAGCACAAGGAGCAGCGTCAGAACCAGCAGCACAAGAAAGCGCTGTTCATGAAGAGAGACCCCCTTCTCCTCCGGCTCGCAACGCCGAGGAGAACCAAGAACAAGAAAAGCAAGACGCCGCCGCCCTTGAGCGGCCAGAAGTAGAGCAGCCCACCAGCGAGGCTGCTGCACAAGATAACATCACTGCCGAGCAGCCGATGACGGACGACACCGCTGCAGATGCTACCGTAGCAGATGTCTACCCACTGCCAGGCAGTGCACCGAGTAGTGTTCTGCCAGAAGCTGCAGCGGCGCCACCAACTGCGCAGGGCCCTACGCCACCAACTGCGCAAGGCCCTACACCACCAACCTCTTCCTCGTCTCCACAGAGCAAGGACACATCCAGCTCTCCTGGGCGAGCAGCCAAGCAACAGGCCCTTGATGCTCTGAGGGATTACTGTTCCAAGAAAGGTCTATCCGAGAAGGAAACTGCCGATAAGGTGGCTGCCGAGGAGGCCAAGGCCAAGGAGGAAGCCGCCGAGAAGGCCAAAGCCGAGAAAGAAACTGCTGAGAGAGCCAAGGCCGAGCAGAAGAAGGCCAGGGCTGAACAGAAAAAGACCGAGAAGCGAGCTGCCGAGGAAACAGTCGCCGAGAAGGCAAAGTCCAAGACTGAGGGGAAGAAACCCGAGGATCTCGAGAAGCAGAAGATCGAGAAGGAGCAGACGAAGAAAAGGGCCAGAGAGCAAGGCGCATCCGCAGGCGGAGCACTCGTGATTCGCGAGTCCGGCCCGATTCCTGCTGCGCTCTCTGCGGGCGCTCGCGCTGCTGGCCAGCCTTGCTACCCGGAATATATGATTGAGGTTAGCCACCAACATAGCATCGGCTTCCCTCCCCAAGATAAAGCTGTAGCTATTCAGAAGGGGAGGAAAGCAGTAGCCAGGAATACTCCTCCCTTTGATCCAGCCCAGAATAAACCCGTCAATATTGCTTCTCGGGGAGCCCAAGACAAGCCAATAACCTCCAAGGGTCTTGAGCAGGTACTGGACACTGTCGGCTACATCAGCGCCAAGTGGGACAGCGGGGTTCTCGGAGAGGAGAAATGGCACGGCTTGACCCTTGGCTCCGTCGACCACTACCGCGTGGAGTGGAACAAGATCGACCTGGGACACCAGCCCATGTCCGTCTCCACCGAAACCGCAACCCTCGCAGCCAAGATGTTCTTGCACCGCAAGAACGCCGAAGATATCGAACAGAGCTACGCAGTAAGTCTTTTTGCCTTTTCCGAGTTGAATTTTCTTCTCTTCTACTCGCCTTTCTTCTTTCTTACCATCACCCCCAGTCCCCGAGATTTGGGTCGAGTAGGTGGATACTCTCCGAGTAGCCTCCTACTCGGGCCGAATCTTCTCTGTATTGCCTAACTCATTTTCTTCTCGGTTTTCAGGATAGCGTTCTTAAGCGGACCAACTTGTACCGCATCCTTCTCTGGAATCACTCCATCGCCAGGAGGCGTATTGCTGCGCTGGAGAAGGAGAAGTTAGCTGCTGAGGCCGCGAGCAAAAATGCAAACGACAGCACCCAACAGCTGGCCGAAGTGCAAGGTACGCCTTTAGCCACGCGGTTCCTGCGTTTTATGGTTACGCCCGCTTCTGCTTTTTCACGCACTAACCTTTCCTTCCCTGCAGAGAAACTGAAATCCCTGGCCGATGAGCATGAAAAATGCCGTAGCTTCGTGGAGAACGCCGAGGCCACGATAAAGAAACTTGAAGGTGAGTTTGCTGTTTTACTCGGTGGGACCTTGAGTTTGGTCCTTCTCTGCCCATTTACTGACCTCATCTTATCTTTTCGCAGAAGATTATAAGTCATTTGCCGAGGCGCACCAAGATTGCGTCCAGCCAGCAGAGGTGGAGAAGCAGCTGTCCGACCAGGCCATTACTCTGATTAAGGACCACACCACCGAGATGGAGAAGCTGCAGGTCCAGCTTCAGAACGCGCTCCAAGACGCCGTGAAGATTGGCGCCGAGAGGGACGCGGCCATCGCCGAGAAAGCCAAGGCCGAGACTACTTTCAAGGCCAAGGAGAGGGCCCTCGAGGCTGAATGCGAGACTCTGAAGAAGACCAATGCTGATCTTTTCGCTCAGATGGACACCCTGCGCCAGGTCCAATCAAAGCAGATTAGCAACGAGGAATCCTGGAGAACCAAACTGCAGCAGCTGCGCCGCCAACTGATCGGTAAGTTCTTTTCTTCATTGCATCTTCTCTTCTCGGTCTTATTCCTTCTCGGCTTCCTTTTTTCTTTCTCGGTTTTTGATCTTGCCACTTGCTATTTCAGATATCTGGCCTCGTCTTGAGTCTACCTCTGCGCCCTCGATAGCCAAGGCCCGAGCAGTTCGCCTTTCACTGGGTGAGCCGATTGACACCAGGGCTGACATCGAGGATAGCTTGCTGGTGCTCAAAGGTTACTTCGAACAGCTGGCCGGCTGCGGGACTGATTTGATGCATGCGGGCTTTGAGCTCCACCGGCTGTTCTGGCCCCATGATCCTGAGCCAAAAAGCATGCGGGCGCTCGCCCTCAAGCTGGAAGGCGTGAAGGCCGAGTTGAAAAAGTGGCGAGCCTCCGGAGCCCGTGCTGGTGCGGACGTGATGCTTCTCTGCATTGCGTCCTGGTATGAAAACTTGGATATGCAGCTCATCCGCGGGAAGCGCAATGACTCCAAGTGGGAGACTGACGCCGATAGCGTGGCCTTGCGCAAGCAAATTGCATATGATGTCGCAGAATGCGCCGAGACGGAGGTCTACATCGACGGCGTCCCCGAACCCGACACCGAGTACGAGGACGAAGAAGATGATGACGAGGCGGAAGAGCTTGGTGATTTCTTCGAATCTCCCAAGGGCAAGGCCGGGAAGGGAAAAGCCACTGTCGTCGCGAGTAGCGATGAAGACGAAGAGGCGCACATCGACTCCGAGCCACTCGACTTCGGCACTTCCTCAGGTGCTGCTCTCGACGACACGGTGCCTCCTCCTGGCCATGCTTCAGGCTCCTCCTCGACTCCAGGACCCGTCTCGGTGGCCACGGCCACTTCCGAGCAGGCGGTCACCCAGGAAGACGCCGAGATGGAGGAATCCGCCGCCGTGCAGACGGGGGCGGATGCCACTCAAGCCGGCACCGAAGAAGCAGCTACCGCCAGCGCCACTGAAGAAACTGCTGCCAAGGCCGCCGCCGAGGAAACATCAGCCAAGGCCAGCGCCGAGAACATCTCCTCTTCAACTTGAAGCAACCTGCAATCTTTTCTTTCACTTGAACACTTTATCAGATCCCCGGAATGCCGGGAGCAGATGTAACAGACTACCTTTATCTTGCTTGCTACTCAGTTTTTATGCCCACTCGGTTTACGTTGACATTAATCAATTTGAACGACACTGGCTTAATGCCGAGTTGTGTTTCCATGCGAGTCCCCGAGTAGCTTTTCTTATTCACCCTGTCTTTTCATCTCTGCTCTACCTGCGACTTGTCGCTTGTTTGGTATTCGAGTCACAAGAATCAAGGAACAAGGCTGCAAATACTTGGCCGCTAGAAACAATCATGGTAACGCAGCCCACCACCTAGCCGAGAAGACGAAAACGAGGAACAAAAAGTAACCGACAACCTACTCGGTTCCTGCACTCCTTCTTCCTTAGTGATTTTCGTGTGCTCATTGACCTTTTGCTTGTTCTCTTGCTTGCCATGAAGCCGGGTTTCGGACAGCAGCAGAGTCGAAGAGTTGGCATATAGGTTTAAACACAGTACTCAATGCACCTTTGAGTTCTGAAGTGGAGCAACCGAATAAACAAAGGAACAAGCCGAGTAAAAACACTTAGAGCAATTTTGGGCGAGGGCAGTCCCCGAGAACAATTTTAGATTGCAGAATAGAATTTCAACTCGGATGAAAGGGTACATACACATCTTTGCTTACGAATGAAAACGACGAAGTAGAGCTACATTCCAGGGGCGCCTGGTTTCCTCTCCAGCTTTATCTGCCCTGTTCGCCTGCGACGGGCGCACATCTACAAGATAGTACGCGTCATTGTGCAGCGCTTTGCTCACAATGAAGGGCCCTTCCCATGGGGGAGACAACTTGTGCATCCCGGCTGTGCGCTGCACAAGCCTAAGGACCATGTCTCCTTCTCGGAAAACCCTTGGGTTCACCTTTCGGCTATGATAGCGCCGCAGGTTTTGCTGGTAGATAGCCGAACGTGACAGAGTCAGCTCTCTTGCTTCTTCAAGCAGGTCAACGTCGTCTTCTCGAGCTTCTCTCGCCTCCACCTCAGTGTAGAGGGCTACTCGGGGGGAGTCATGCTCTAAGTCTATTGGCAACACGGCCTCGGCCCCGTATACCAAGAAGAATGGCGTGTAGCCGGTTGACCGGTTAGGGGTAGTCCTTAGACTCCACAACACCGCTGGCAACTCTTCTAGCCAACACCCAGGTGTTTTCAGCAACGGCTCAATCAGCCTCGGCTTGATGCCTGCCAGTACCATTCCATTTGCCCTCTCAACTTGCCCATTGGAGGCAGGGTGCGCGACTGACGCAACGTCTAGTCGGATATGCTTATCTCTGCAGAATCGCACCATTGCCCCCTCTGCAAAGTTGGTGCCGTTGTCGGTGATGATACTGTGCGGGTAGCCATATCTCATGATCACATCCTTCACAAATTTCACAGCTGTGACCCCATCGCACTTCCGAATAGGTTTCACCTCGATCCACTTGGTGAACTTGTCCACCATGACCAAGATATGTGTCATGTTGCCCTTAGCCGGCTTGAAGGGACCAACCATATCCAAGCACCAAACAGCAAACGGCCATGTGATAGGAATTGTTTTCAACTCGGATGCTGGCATGTGAATCTTACTTGCGAACATCTGGCAGCCGGCGCACTTCCTCACAATGTCCTCAGCTTGCTGCAATGCAGTGAGCCAGTAGAAGCCATGCCGAAAAGCTTTCTTTACTAAAGCCCGAGAAGAGGCGTGATGCCCACATTCCCCTTGATGTATCTCCACCAGGATTTCTTCTCCTTCCTCTGGGCTCACACAGCGTTGCAGCACACCAGTGGCACTTCTCTTGTGCAGCACATCTCGGACTAAGGCGTAGCCCTTGGATCTTCTCTGAATCTGCCTTGCGGTCACCTCATCTTCAGGTAAAGTACCGTCCCTTAGAAAGGATAATATGGGCATTGCCCAGCTCGGTGTCTCCCGCACGGGAAACACTGGTTCGTCCATTTCCATTGGGACAGGCTCTGGTGGTTGCACAGGAGGAGTAGGAGCGCTTCTCTGCAGCCCAGATCGATTGGCGAGAACTTCTTCAATGAATGCAACAGCTTCTGGGTTGAGGGCGGCAGTCCCCGAGTAAGGAGTGGCAGTCCCCGGGTGAGGAGTGGCAGTCCCCGGGTAAGGAGTGGCAGTCCCCGGGTGAGGAGTGGCAGTCCCCGGGTAAGGAGTGGCAGTCCCCGGGTAAGGAACGGCAGTCCCCGAGTAGGGAGTGGCAGTCCCCGAGTAGAGGACGGCAGTCCCCGGGTTCCCTGCGGCACTCTCCCAATCAATCTCCATTGGGTCAGATTCCTCACTTGGCAGAGAAGGAACAAAGATGGATTCCGAGTTGGGGGAAGGCTTGATGGATGGCTTCCTCAAATGCTCCAAGGCAATCCCTGCCGGGATGGACTGCCGAGAAGATCCCAACTTGGACAGCTCGTCTGCAGCTTCGTTCTCTGCTCGGTGAATATGCTGGAACTCACAGCCTTCGAAAAACCCAGTCATTGACTGCACCAGGAAACGATATGATGCCATGTTGGCATCCAAAGCATCCCAGGTACCTGAGACTTGCTGCACCACTAGATCTGAGTCGCCATAGCAGATGATGCGCTGCACACCAACCTCCTTTGCTACTCGCAAACCATGCACCACTGCCTCGTACTCGGCTACATTGTTGGATGCCTTGAAATGGATCTGCAACACATACTTGAGCTGATCCCGCTTGGGTGATGTAAGCACAACGCCAGCACCAAGGCCTTCTTTCACCTTTGAGCCATCAAAGTGCATCTTCCAATAGTTGGAAACTGGAGCGGGAGGTTCATACTGCATCTCGGCCCAGTCCACAAGAAATTCCGCCAGTACCTGAGACTTGATTGCTTCTCTTCTCGTATACGCGGGAGCGTACGCGGCTAGCTCGATCGCCCACTTGGCTACTCTGCCACTCGCCTCCTTGTTACCCATGATGTCCGAGATGGGAGCTGAGCTCACGACAGTGATGGGATGCTCCTGGAAGTAATGTTTCAGCTTCCTGGCGCCCAGGTACACACCATATGTCATCTTCTGGTAATGTGGATAGTTTTGCTTGGAACTGGACAGCACTTCACTGAGATAGTAGACTGGGCGCTGCACACTCTTGCCTTCTTCTTCTCGCTCCACCACTATCACCACGCTGACTACTCGGTTAGTCGCGGCAATGTATAGCAGCATAGGCTCCTTGGGTAGCGGACTAGCCAAGACAGGAGCGCTAGCCAACATTGCTTTCAGCTCATTGAATGCCACATCCGCTTGCGGAGTCCAGACAAACTTGTCGCTTTTCTTCATCAGCTGGTACAGAGGCAGAGCCTTCTCGCCCATTCGGCCTAGGAAACGCCTCAGAGATGCCAAACAACCCGTGAACTTCTGCACATCTTTCAATGATCTCGGCAAAGACATGCTTTCAATAGCTTTTATCTTAGACGGATTGGCTTCAATGCCCCGACTAGAAACCAGAAAACCGAGTAGCTTTCCAGCTGGTACACCAAAGGTGCACTTACTCGGATTCAGTTTCATTTTGTACCTGCGTAGGTTAGCAAAGGTTTCCTCCAAGTCGGCAAGCAGAGTATGTGTTTTATTCGTTTTGATGACAATGTCATCTACGTACACCTGCACATTCTTGCCGAGTTGGTCATGCAAGCATTTCTGCATGCATCTCTGATAGGTTGCACCCGCATTCCTCAGGCCAAAACACATGACACGATAGCAATAAGCCCCGTACGGGGTAATGAAAGCAGTCTTTATTTGATCAGCAGGGTTGAGTGCAATCTGGTGGAAACCAGAGTAGGCATCTATGAAAGACAACAGTTCACAGCCGGCAGTGGAATCGATCACCTGATCTATGCGAGGTAGCGGGAAAGGATCCTTGGGGCATGCCTTGTTCAAGTCGGTGTAGTCGACACACATGCGCCATGCGGTGGCAGCCTTGGGATCTTCCTTTTTCTTCTCGACCATGACCGGGTTGGCCAACCAGTCCGGGTGCAGCACCTCCATGATGAAGTTGCTGATCAGCAGCTTGGTGATTTGATCACCGATGGCCTTCCTTCTCTCATCCCCGAAACGGCGTAAAGCCTGCTTCACGGGCTTGGCGTCAGGGCGCACATGCAAAGAGTGCTCAACCAACTCCCTCGGGACTCCTGGTAGATCTTCATTGGTCCAGGCGAAAACATCCCGATTCTCACGGAGGAAGTGGATGAGCGCGCTTTCCTATTTCTCCGCCAACCCGGCACCAATGATGGCCACGCGCTCCGGGAACTCGGGGTCAACCTGAACAGTCTTGGTCTCCTTGGCAGCTTGAAAAGCAGTACCATGCTGAGTACTCGGCACACCTTGTGCGCCAGCTTGTGCGGACTGAGCCATGGCCACCACCTCGTACATCTTCTTCTTCTCGGCAGCAATCACCATTGACTCCGCCAGCTGGGAGCTAGCAGAGGCACACTCCATGGACTTCTTGTAATCTCCCGAGATGGTGATGATGCCATTGGGCCCGGGGATCTTCATTTTCAGGTAAGCCACATGGGTCGAGGCCATGAACTTGCTCAGAGCAGGCCTGCCGAGTAGAGCATGATAGGGGCTCTGATGATCCACCACTTCAAACTGCAGGCGCTCAGTGCGGCAGTTCTCCCGAGTACCGAATAGCACATCAATCCACACTCGGCCAATCGGGTTGCATGAGATCCCGGGCACAATGCCATGGAAAGTGGTCTTGCTAGGCAGCATCATGTTCTCGGCCAGGCCAAGCTTCTCGAGTGTGTCCTTGTACACAATGTTGATGCTGCTGCCGTTGTCGATCAGCACCTTGCTGAACCTCACATTCTTCTCGGGGCCCAAGAAGGTGGGATACAGCACCAAGGCATAGGTACCCGGATTGGGCATCACCTTGGGGTGATCTGCCCGAGTCCACCTGATCTCCTGGTCGCACCAGTACATGTAGTGAGGAACAGCCGGGATCACTGCATTGACCTCCATGGCCCGCCTGTGCTGTGACTGCTTGTCGACTGCCTCGGAAGTGAAGATCATATAGCTCTCATGATGCTCTTGGTACTGATTTGGGCCATTGCCCCCATTGTTGCCATTGTTGCCATTGTTGTTGCCCTGATAGTTGTTGTTGCCTCTGTTGTTGTTGTTGTTGCGGTTGTAGTTGTTGTTGTTGTTGTTGCGGTACCTCTCGTTGTTGAAGTTCTGGTTGGCTCCTAAAGCCACCTGGTTGACATTCTCTCTTCTCGGATAGACTGGCGGCCGAGTTGCGGGAGCGCGAGTAGGCTGAACAGTAGCATTGGCAGCTGGCAGAGGAGGAGGAGGAGGCAAGCCATCACTCTTGATCACATCCCACCACTCGCATTGCCGAGTAGTATGGTTCGCAGGCCTTGAGGGGTGATGAGTGTGAAAGCTGCATGGGCCATCCTTCATGTCATCGAAGACAAACTTCTTCGGCTGCTCGGAGTTCCCGCTACTCGGCTGTGCAGTGCGGAACGGTTTCTTGTTGCCCTGGCCCTGGTTCTGGTTCTGCCCGTAGGCTCCAGCAGGTTTCTGCCTTTGGCCACCACCGCCTCCGACATTCACTGCATTCACCTCTTCGGGATCATACCGAGTATCTACTCGGCGCTTGTTGCGGAACTCGTTGCGCTTGCTGCTGTTGAAGTTTCTTCTCGGCTCAGAGGAATCCATCAGTGGCTGAGTAGGATCACCGAGTGCGTACTGATCCGCAATCTTGATGGTCTCGGCCAGGGTGTTGGGCATCTCCCTCTGCAATCTCTGCCACAGCATGCTGCCATGTCGGCAACCCTGCGCAAACCAAGTGATGGCCTGTGCTTCATTCACACCCTCACAGGTGTTCCTCAAGGTGCTCCACCGAGTAAGGTACTCGCGGTCCGTCTCGTCTTCTCGCTGCCGGCAAGCCGACAACTGCTGTGGCCTATTCGGCCTCTTGTAGGTGCTGGTGAAGTTGCTGATGAAGGCATCCGAGAAGTCCAGCCAGCAGTTAATGCTGTTCTTGGGCAAGTTGTTGAGCCAAGTGCGAGCTGGACCCTCTAGCATCTGCGGCACATAGCGCACCGCCCATCTCCTGTTGCCGTTCGCGATATGGACCGCGGTGACGTAGTCGTTGAGCCAATCTTCAGGCTTGGTGCTACCATTGTAGCTCTTGGTGCCTCTCGCGAGCTGAAAGCCCTTCACGGAAGGCTCATTCATGATGCGCGGGCCAAAGCACTCGGGGCCAGGAGGACCCGTGCTCTCAAGCCGCGCCGACAAGCTGATACGGTCCAGCTGGTGCCTTGCATCTCCAGGCGCCAACACGCGCTCACCCACACGGTCATGGATGTCATAACCAGCCATCTCCATAGCCGAGTAGCCATCATCATACCTATCCACCTGCATTGCAGCAGGCTGCTCCACCGGGTTGGCGACTGGCGCCACTGGGCGCGGCTGCTGCCTCTGCCGAGTAGGCGGAGCTGCGGGTTGCCGAGAAGTACCCGGACGTGCGGCTTCTCGGACACGGCTTTGAGCTTGATGGGCTTGAGAGCCTGCTCTCGCAGCGTTGTGTTCCTGCCCGGGCTGCTGCGGCACAGCAACCTGTTTCGCGGCAGCGGCCGGGTCATACACCTGCATTTGCCTGTCTCTACCCGTACGCCCGCTGCGGCTCTTCTCGCGGCTAGGATGCGGAGATGAGGCTTGATCGTTAGATCTAGCCGCGTGCGAATGAACCACTTGCGAAGCTCCAGCTCCCGGGTTGGCCTTCCGGAACTCCTCGTTCTGCCTGGCGGCCTCTAGCACCAGCTCGCCTAGCCTCTCCTGCTGCCTGCGACGCGCCTCTCCCTCTAGGCGCGGCAACTCGGCAGCCACAGCCTCCGCAGCTCGCAGCGTCTTGGCGGGTGTGCTGTACCTTGGCCTTGTGAAGGTGTTCGCGGTGGCGGACTGCGCGGGCTCCTCCGCAACAGTCGCCATCTCGGCGCCTAGGTTGCGCCGCGTAGCGCCTACCCTGCTGGGCCTCCTGGCCACCGGCGTGAAGCCGTGAGCCTTGTTGTACTCGAGCTGGTCCAGGCTCAGCTCCAACCTGATCTTCTCCAACTCCGCCTGCTCGGCGAGCAGCTCCTGGCGTTGCCGCTCGAGCTGCTCCCTCTCGGCTAGGAGCTCGAGGTCGGTGGGAGTGGGCATCCCGGTTCGCGCAGCTGACGCGGGGATGACCGTAGACGTGGAAGGCGGCAGGTTGCTCTCCTTCTCGTAGGGCCGGCGTGTCCTGCCACCCGCGGGCGGGTCGTCGACCTCCTCGACGACGGCCGCAGCGCCAGTAGCAGCTGCGCCAGTGTTTGCCGCCAAGCCCGTCACCATCACCTCCGCGCAGCACGCAGAGCCGCATGCAGTCCTTCCGCGAGCAGCAACAACCGCGGGAGGATCCTCTGCGTCGTGCACCAGCTCGGGGTAGGTGTCGTTGGCGACGGTGGCGACGTAGACGAGGTGCGAGCCGAAGGAGATCACCGAGCCGCCCTCCGGCATGGTCTTGCCGCCGAAACAGCCGGCGTTGTCGGTGACGAAGTCGAAGGAGCCGAATCTGTGGACAAGGCCACAAACTACGCGCTCCGCTGATGAAGATCCCGTCCGAACAGAAACTCCAGCCAGCGCCGCTGGTGGCCCCACGGTGGGCGCCAACTGTCGTGGTGGTGTCACGGCAGATGCCATGGGATGGCTAAAGATGTGGGGACGATGGACGCTGGAGGTGTCCGGGGAGGGATCACGCGACGAGTAGCCGCGTGAGGTAAGATCCACACAACGCAAACAACACGATGTACCCAGGTTCAGGGCCCTCGTGAGGAGGTAAAACCCCTACTCCTGCCTTTCTCTATGTATTACGGTGTCTCACCGAGTAGCCACAGTACAAACAGTAATGCTACCGAGTAGCCCCTTGCCCCTCTCCGAGTAGAGCTAGGTCAAGAACTTAGGGTTTCTAGGGTTTCTAGTGAGCCACTATGGGAGCATCTGAGAGTGTCTGTGAGCGTGCCTCGCGCAGGAGGCGGCGGGGCACCTTATATACATGGTGCCCTAGCCGGATACGTCCAAAACTGGACAAGTGTCGACATAGTGTGCACACTGTCCTTTCTCCGAGTACCCGCTGACAGCTTTGGTCGTTGGTCTTGGCTGCTTCTGTAAAGTCGTTGGGCAAAACTAGGGGACAGACTGGTATCACTGTACCTAGTCACAGAGTAGGCCCCCCTTATCCTGCCACCGACTGCTTCCATGCTGTCACTGTCAGGCAGGCCGTCCCCACGTGAACAGTAGTTCGAATGCTGCCAAGTACGGACCCAGGATACGCGGGATCCTGTGTCAGAACGGCTCCTTTGACTTCCTGCCCGAGTAGTTTCCCGCCAAATGTTCCCGCCAATTGTACTCGGGCCAAACCTTCTACTCGACATGGTAGAAACTGATTGATATCTCCTTCTGGCCATCTTGAGGTGAGACCGAGTAGCAGTCGACCGGGTAGCGAGTACCCGGTAGTCGGCTACTCGACCAAACCTCTCTTCTGTAAGCGGCCTTTACCACCTGTCTTTACCCTACTCGGGGGTAACCCCCCGACAACTAGCTAGCAAACAAAGACAGCTTCTGGCATTACATTATACATAAGATTGATAGCCCCGTGTAACTTAGATCGACATCAGACAGTTCAACAAACATAGACATCTAGCTATATAAAAGAACAGGATCTTGGCAAAATTAATGGAGATCGATCATCAATCCTATCCTCAGTCAACGGTTCATACATTCTCAGACCAAAAGCATCAGCTCCCATGCAGGCAAAAATGTCAAGGTCTAACTCACAGACGTCGTTAACCCACTCCACGACCAATATATCATTCAACCGCGCCCAATCATCACCAACCCCCCTTTGCAGAATGAGATGAGCAGAAACCAAACCCCCCTTTGCGACAACCCTCCCCCGCTAGAACCGGATCTAGCTCTTGACTGAACCAAACCCCCCTTTGCAACAATGATTTAGCAACTTTTGACTGAATGAATCTGACTGAATGAATCTCATGAGCAGAGAACTTACCATGGGGGAGGCAGCGCGGATCGAAGACGACGGGGGCGATTGAAGATGACGGGGAAGAAGTCGGGGGCGAACGGCGGAGACTGACAATGGGCTAGGGTCGGATCCACGTCTGGGACTGCCGGATTCGCCACGGGGCTCTCCGGCGAGGCAGACCTAGCGCTGCTGGAGGGGAAAGTGTGTTGGAGCGGAAAGTGTGCGAAGACGACGGGGGGAAGCTACCCTCTTTTGGAAACTGCCGAAGACGACGGGGGAAACTACCCTCTTCTGTCTATTTTTTTAAATTTTAACTACATAAATAAAAGTGTTGTACCTCTTGCACTAATAAATACCTAATATTCGAAGAAAGGCCCCGCGAAATTACAAAGAACCCCCTAAGACTAAAAAGTAAAAAGCAATCGAGTCCTCAGGAGCCGCCGCCACTCATCGTCGGAGTTCTCCAGGTGCCGCTGGCACCGAGAACGGAGCCCAGTAGAACTCTCGATCTCTCCCTTCCGACGATCGACCTTGGACGCCAGCAATCATGATGAATCCGGGAACAAATCACTTGGAGTCGCCCCGAAGACGAGCTCCGGCGTCTGGTCCAACAATCCTCAACCATGGAGGCGGAATCTTGGCCACCTTCTTGGCCATTGAACGCAGCAATGAACTTCATCACTGCGTAAGGAGCACAACAGTGCAGCTGGCGCCGCTCCACAAGCATCAAGACAGACAGAGAGCAGCAGTTCCCCTCCTCGCCGCCACGACCTTCCAGAGGAACACCACCATCCATAAAACATCGTTTTCCATTTTCGGAGTGTCGAAAATGGGTTTTTTTTGTGAAGCATCTACGAAAAATATGTTGCAAAATTGTACCACATAAAATTATATAGTTACTAGAGCACATTTTATCTAAAAAACTAAAATTACTTCCTCTAAAAATCTTTCCATCCACCTCTTTTGAAAAAGACAAATTACTGCCGATTCAGCTGAAACCGGGTCAAATTTGAACTACAGGTGCCTCGTAGTTTTCTCTTTATTTTTTTGAAAAAATCATTTTTAGGTACCCAAGTACCTATTTCAACATAGATATACCAAGAGTTACTCAAGATTCAACACCTAGGTATGAACGGTTGTGTCCCCCGTTTTGACCGTTTCCCGAAACCGGCTTAGAAAATTCCAGAAAATTCAAAAAAAGTCGAAATGAAGCAAGACCTTCGCGTGGTGTTATAAAAAGTGATCTAGTATGCACAGAAAATAATAAACTTTGAATACGGAAGTTATCTCGAAAATGTGTTCACAGAAATGAGCTATCATCTACGAAGATTCATGGCTTTCGGGCCAAAAGACGGATGTTATGGCCACATCCATGACATAGTTTCTTTAAATTTTCCTATAGTACACACAAATATGCATATTGGAACAACTAACAATGTTTACGAAGAAAGTTTAATTTTTCTCTAAATAAAAATATCGTTTTCCATTTTCGGAGTGTCGAAAACGGGGTTTTTTGTGAAGCATCTACCAAAAATATGTTGCAAAATTGTACCACATAAAATTATATAGTTACTAGACCACATTTTATCTACAAAAACTGAAATTACTTCCTCTAAAAATCTTTCCATCCACCTCTTTTGAAAAAGACAAATTTCTGCCGATTCAGCTGAAACCGGGCAAAATTTGAACTACAGGTGCCTCGTAGTTTTCTCTTTATTTTTTGAAAAAATAATTTTAGGTGCCCAAGAACCTATTTCAACATAGATATTCCAAGAGTTACTCAAGATTCAACACCTAGGTACGAACGGTTGTGTCCCCCGTTTTGACCATTTCCCGAAACCGACTTAAAAAATTCCAGAAAATTCAAAAAAACTCGAAATGAAGCAAGACCTTCGCAGGGTGTTATAATAAGTGATCGAGTATGCATAGAAAATAATAAACTTCGAATATGGAAGTTATCTTGAAATTGTGTTCACGGAAATGAGCTATCATCTACGAAGATTCATGGCTTTCGGGCCAAATGACGGATGTTATGGCCACATCCATGGCATAGTTCCTTTAAATGTTCCTACATTCCACATAAAGATGCATATTGGAAAAAATAACAATGTTTATGAAGAAAGTTTAATTTTTCTCTAAATAAAAATATCGTTTTCCATTTTCGGAGTGTCGAAAACGGTTTTTTTTGTGAATCATCTACCAAAAATATATTGCAAAATTGTACCACATAAAATTATATAGTTACTAGAGCATATTGTATCTACAAAAACTGAAATTACTTCCTCTAAAAATCTTTCCATCCACCTCTTTTGAAAAAAACAAATTACTGCCGATTCAGCTAAAACCGGGCAAAATCTGAAATACAGGTGCCTCGTAGTTTTCTCTTTATTTTTTGAAAAAATCATTTTTAGGTACCCAAGTACCTATTTCAACATAGATATGCCAAGAGTTACTCAAGATTCAACACCTAGGTACGAACGGTTGTGTCCCCCGTTTTGACCGTTTCCCGAAACCGGCTTAGAAAATACCAGAAAATTCAAAAAAAAGTCGAAATGAAGCAAGACCTTCGCGTGGTGTTATAATAAGTGATCTAGTATGCATAAAAAATAATAAACTTGGAATACGACAACTATCTCGAAAATGCGTTCACTGAAAAGTGCTATCATCTACGAAGATTCATGGCTTTCGGGCCAAATGACGGATGTTATGGCCACATCCATGGCATAGTTTCTTTAAATGTTCCTATATTCCACACAAAGATGCATATTGGAACAACTAACAATGTTTACGAAGAAAGTTTAATTTTTCTCTAAATAAAAATATCGTTTTCTATTTCCGGAGTGTCGAAAACGGGTTTTTTTTGTGAAGCATCTACCAAAAATATGTTGCAAAATTATACCACAGTTTATCTACAAAAACTCAAATTACTTCCTCTAAAAATCTTTCCATCCACCTCTTTGGAAAAAGACAAATTGCTGCCGATTCAGTTGAAACCGGGCCAAATTTGAACTACAGGTGCCTCGTAGTTTTCTCGTTATTTTTTGCAAAAATCATTTTTAGGTACCTGAGTACCTATTTCAATATAGATACACCAAGAGTTCATCAAGATTCAACACCTAGCTATGAACGGTCATGTCCCCCGTTTTGACCGTTTCCCGAAACCGGATTAGAAAATTCCAGAAAATTCAAAAAAACTTGAAATGAAGCAAGACCTTTGCGTGGTGTTATAATAAGTGATCTAGTATGCATAGAAAATAATAAACTTGGAATACGACAACTATCTCGAAAAAGTGTTCACAAAAATAAACTATCATCTACGAAGATTCATGGCTTTCGGGCCCAATGACGGATGTTATGGCCACATCCATGGCATAGTTTATTTAAATGTGCCTATATTCCTCACAAAGATGAATATTGGAAAATCTAACAATGTTTACGAAGAAAGTTTAATTTTTTGTTGAATAAAAAATCATTTTCCATTTTCGGAGTGTCGAAAACGGGTTTTTTTGTGAAGCATCTACCAAAAATATGTTGCAAAATTATACCACATAAAATTATATAGTTACTAGACACATATTTTATCTACAAAAACTCAAATTACTTCCTCTAAAAATATTTCCATCCACCTCTTTGGAAAAAGACAAATTTCAGCCGATTCAGTTGAAATCGGGCCAAAATTGAACTACACGTGCCTCGTAGTTTTCTTGTTATTTTTTGCAAAAATCATTTTTAGGTACCCGAGTACCTATTTCAATATAGATACACCAAGAGTTCATCAAGATTCAACACCTAGCTATGAACGGTCATGTCCCCCGTTTTGACCGTATTTTGAAACCGGTATTTTTTTATTTTCCGAGTGTCAAATAGGTTAATGATATTTTTAAATTTTATTTTGACTAGAAACATTTCCTCATAGTCTATAATCACAGAGAATAACTTTATAAATTATTCAAAACTAGTCATTAACCCGTGCAGTAGCACATGCTAGTAAGGTTTAGAAAAAAATAATTGATTTCAGATATTCTATTGTACATGGATATTTCCAAGAACTAAAATATATAATATACTCTTTGGAATATATTATTAGGGTCACTCCAAGAACATGCAACATATCTTATGCTTGTTATGTACCGTGATAAAAAAAAGGTTAAGCCCTTTAATTAGTCGCGACTGAATAGTATGTTTGAAATAAAATGTTTATAAAATTATTTTACGTGCTTGGTTGCTTCATACACTATTATTCACCGTTGTTATAACTTCTGCATCACCGAAATATGGCAATACAGCTCCTAGTGCGTCAGACAAATATGTACATAGTGTATATAGGAGAAAGGGGCCAATAATAATCTCACAATGTAATTAGTTTCTTGTAGATATTTTTTATTGAGCGAGCATGTTATATATAACTTTGAAATATATAGCTCCAAATATGTTGGTTATTGATATAGGGTGAAATAATAACTATGCATTAAATCTGAAAAATTCTATAACTATTAAGCAATTCGGATCAGCACATAATCAAAAAATGATTGGAGAAAGAAACATATACTATTAACTTAGCTAGTTTCAAGAAACTTTATCATCCGCAAATATATAAACTAATTTACATCTTGATATCAAAGGGCAGCCCTCACATAAAAGATATAATTAAAATAATGATTTCATGTGCAAGGTATTTATTATAAACATTTTGTATTAACATTTGACCAGCTATATGGATGGTATACTCGTGGGTACACTCCCTCTGGTTCATAATAAGTGCCACACTTCAGTATAAAACCCGCGACACTTATTTGGACCAGAGGGAGTATATTACAACATCTATTTTGCAGATAGAAATTCCATTACAACACCTCATAAATAAGAAAAAAATAATTTACAGCTCACGCAATACAACAATGGAGGACTATTTTTTGTTCTTATCTTACCTATTCACCATGATGGAACCTATTAATCGATGCAGTTTTGACGGGGTCTCTAGTATTAAACTAAACATTGTTAGGCATTCTAGTATATTCGTTCAATACCGAACTTTGACATGGATTGTTAGAAGATTAAAAGTTTAAGACTCATGCCTGAAAATACACAATTTGTTTCCAAATATTCCAGAGAAATAAGATGCAAAGCCTGCTGCTGATTCGTCGCCTATTATAAATTTTTATATTAAGTGGACAATAATTAATAAGAGCGGAAGGAATAGCTTAATTGTCCTTGCATGCAGGAAAAGTAGATACATCCCTGTACCATATAGTAATATTTTAAAAATAACCTAATTTTTTCACTTTGATTTCTCAAATATATATTTGACTTTGTGATGCATCCCTGTCTAGAAAACAATAAAACATGCCGGTGTAAGAAGACCATTAGGATGGAAATTCTCGGTAGAAAAAATCATAATGGCGACCTCCCCTCTAGTAGGATAGCCACAATGGGGACCAAACCAAGTGCAAGCATGCAGATATGGACCGGCGCAAAAAAAAGTAAAAATATCATCGGCAAATCAATCTTGCTAGAATGCTAGGCTCCTGCCATGCATGCAACTGAATCGTGTAACACGATGGAGGTAGCTGGTAACGCCAAATAAATAAACTATTCCAGCATGTCACGATCTACTTAGGAAAGAAAAACATATTCAGCGGCTCACGGATGTGATTAAGGAAAACATGCTGCGTACCCAAGAATTAACGGGATTTTTGCCAGATCGATCTCTGGATGAGAATCTCCGGATGACGCTAGGGTATCTTGGCTGGTACCGCGCGAGGAGGCATTTGAGCGCAGAAATACAAAGGCGCCTGCTCTCCATGCATCTTCTGGTCATATGCATCTTGCGGCAGATGAGTAGGGATAGCCTTCTGAAATATGTGCCCTAGCAAGGTACGGATGGATAGGAGAAGAGAGGAGTCACGCCGCACAACGCCAGGCTGTCATGCAGAGGAAAAAAACACGCGGATTTCATCTAGCGGCTCCAAACCGACCATTGATTAATCGGATGGTTAAAACTTGGTAATCACCAGGATTAACGTGGAGGCTTTTACGGTGACTCCAATTAGTAAATATAAGATTTATATGACGGAAATTAGAATTCAAAATCAAAAACTATAAAATATAACAGAAACACAAATTATTTCACAAGATTCACCTTCTAGATAAGAACGGTCATGTCCGCCGTTTTGACCGTATTTTGAAATCGGCATAAAAAATTCGAAAAACATTGAAACGACGTAGCTCACGATTTTTCGTAATAATCAGAGGAACATGTTTATCTATTGGTTGAAATAAGAGCAAAATTATTATATTTCAATCTAAACTTAATAATATTTGTGTGGTGTTTTTAAAACAATTTCAACCTATTTTCCTTTATTACTTTTATTTTTGGACAACTAAATTGCCCTCCCAATTTTCCCTCTCATTTTTTCCTCCTAACTGAAAATTAGGCGCCTAAAATTTCGGACCCTCTTAGAGGCGCGTGGACATCAATCCCCTCCACTCCCGAAAAATTAGGCACGTAGACAGCCAGACAGCAATCCCCCCCCACACACACCTGGGCGCGTGGACCAAACCCCTCCGCAGATCCGCCTCCACTCCCCTCCGACTCCACTCTCACCAGATCCGCCTTCCCTCCACATCTCCCGCCTCCACTTTCCTCCACCTCGACGCCGACGACGAGAGGAGGGAGACGTGCGCGACGACAACATCAACCAACGCGGACGAGGAGAGGAGGGTTGGCGCCATCGACGGCAGGTAGGATCCATCGACGACGGCGACAGACGGCAGGTAGGATCCATCGACAACTATAGCACGTCACCGTTACTTCTTCCCTCCCTATCTACCTCATGCTTCTAGCCATGCCCTTCTAGGCTTAGGGTTCATCGGGCTAGGGTTTGCTTCTATGGTTAGGGTTCATCCGGTTAGGGATCTCACGAGCTCTGTAGCTCCACCTCTGAGCTTTACCCTTGATTGCTTCTGCGGGTTAGGGTTTGTAGATTGGTCCGGCTTGCCTCCCCCAATTCGAGCCTCTGCTGTATGTGTGAATTCGTTGTTTCTTGTTGATTGCTTGCTTAGCGCTTGGGCTCTTGTTGTTTCTTGTTGTTGCTTGGTTAGTGCCACCTACAAGTACTCTGCATCTGTTACAAGTAGAACAATATTCTGCATCTCCTATGTTATTCTAAGTCCCCTGTGTAGAAACTCACCTCACATGACTTAGGATGAATGTCCTGCATCAGTTTGTAGAATGAACCAGTCCTCTTAATCTGCATTAACTTTCTCAAGAAATGTTTGTTCAAGGTCTCTAAGATATATGGTTGTTATGCCTTGCGGTATGTTTTAATTTTATGGTCATGCAGGGATGTGATTATTGTTTCAGATGTTCAACACCATCTTTAGCTAGCTAGAGCAAAAAAATAATGTGCACCTGTTAGTGTTATAGCTCAGTGGTTAGGAGAGGAAATAGAATAAGGGTTTTTAACAAATAACAGGGTCAGCTCTCGAAAATTTCTAACAAGATTCAGAGAGAGTGGTAACTGAAACATCTATTTTAAACTTCTTAGTAAAGGAGCGTTTGTTGCAGTTCCAGTAGCAAGTTAGGATGTGGTTCTTTTATATGGCTGCAACTAACCAGTAGAAGTGTGGTATGCTAATATCAGTTTATACATGCACACCAGTTTGCTAGAAATCTGTTTTTATCTAACACTCTTACCTGTAGTACATGTATACATGTTTCGGTAACTGAAGGTATGATTGCTTGTGTTCTGGTCTGAAGTGCAATAAACTGAAGAGCTGAACTGTTTTCTTCATCAGAGTTAAGAGAGGAGACAAAATGTTTATTTTAAGATTGGAATTATAGGTTTATGGTCCTAACACATGTATATATACGATCTACTGGTTCAAGTGCACTTGCAAGCCTCTAATCTCTAAAAATGTAGTGACCTCATCTTATGAAGTTTAGGACTGCGCAGGCCTGCAGCTTTTCTCCGTTTGCGTATGACTTATTTGAAAGACGAGTATCCTCTTGTATGATTACTTGTTTAACCGAACAAAGTTAATTCGAGTAATCCGTTTTATGTTTCACATCACAACCTTGTAAGTTATTCAGTTTTGAGAGTGTGAACAAGGACTTTAGTTAGGCGTGAAAATTAGTGCACTTTAAACCATAAGTTCATAGTTCTCAGTTCAGTTGAGTTTATGTAGATTTCCTGAGAGTGCTTGCTTCTGTTAATTATGTACCTAACAACTACTTTTATGCATTTTTATCTAATTCTTGTTCATGATATTTGCAAGATTTAGGGAAATAGGACATCATCAACCAACACCAACACATTGAGATCATATATAACAAGGATGGCAAATAAGAGCAAGTTAATCGGTATGCATGTCTCCTCGTGCTTTTACTGTCAGTTTTATGTATAGACATGTGCCAATGTTCTTGTGATGTTAGTCCACTTTGCGCAAATCACTAGGATTAACTAAAAATGCATTGGTTTTGGTATGGTAGTTGAAATGTATTTGTTAAGTCTGAATAGTTGGCTTATATTACATAATATATTGTGGCTTATATTACATAATATGCTGTTACTGTAGTTTGAATAAATGCATAATAAACCTGATAGTATACCAAATTTGTTTGTGTTGTCCTGCCTATCAATGCTGTCGTGGGATGATCACGGCAGATGTTACCAAGGGTAACTGATCTTGGGGCAAGTCGACACAGGTATTTGGGAGAGGGTTTAGCTCGAAAGAAAACATGGTGATAAGCGATCTAGGAATCGGCACTCAACTCGCCGAGTCTCGAATATGGCTCTCGATTTATATTGGATACTCGATAACAGGTGATATGATTATGTCGTGAATCTCTGTCAAGCTAAGCCTAGGGGCCGGTTTATAAAGCACCCGTACCCCCCCTTGGCTTGCCCTCCAAGGCGCAGCTTGAATCCTATCCGAACTCTGCTTACAAACCCTAGCTTTCCTTACCGCAACCCACAATCCGGGTTACGAGGCCTACAAACTTTGGGCCTTCCAGAAGTTTCTTTATCCTTAGCCGGATCCCGCGCGGCGTCCTTTGGGCCGGGTTACACCTTGGAGTTG
Organism: Alopecurus myosuroides; assembly: GCA_028641055.1. Classification (NCBI taxonomy): domain Eukaryota; kingdom Viridiplantae; phylum Streptophyta; class Magnoliopsida; order Poales; family Poaceae; genus Alopecurus; species Alopecurus myosuroides. Next base: position 283,244,730 of record CM054057.1, on the reverse strand, counting down.
GCCTGCCGGGTTACTATCCCCCCATCAGTAGTCCCCAGAATAGCTTGGGCTTCCTGGATTCCTCCTTGAAGCGCTGGCTATTCCCTGCAAAAATATCAAACGCTCAAGCGTATGGAGGCCGGGTTACAATGCTTTGATAAATGGCTGGGTCCAACTCCAAGGTGACCATGCAATAACCCGGCTCTCCTCCAAATGCTTCTCCTAATTTTCCAGGTCTGAGTCTTAATAAAAACTCCACGACTCTACACTTTTCTCGATAATTAATCCTGATACCAAGGAAAAGATATTCCTTCCTTTTTTATCTGAACACCTCCCTCCATGCTAAAAAATGTATCTCGCAAATTTCGAAATAGACAGCCATTACCCCGTATTTCCCGGGTTCCGCCTGTTGGGCTAAGTTTTTCCACCCTGGCCGTTATAAATAAGCCCTCGGAAGTAACCCTAGCTCCAACGGCTTATTTTCCCCATTCCTCTTTTCAAGCTCGAGCCCCCAGAGCGCCATCACGGAAGCCCCGCGCGCGTCACCGGAGCCCATCCGCCGCCGTTTGCGCTCCGCCACAGCGCGGTTCACTCCACCGCCCAAATCCGCCACCAAACCTCCGATCTGCCCGCCAAGAATCGTGAAAGGGCACCAAGCTTGCGTCATCTGCCTCCGCAAAGCTTCGCTTCAATCTCCTTTGGTAAGTCTCCTACATCCTCTAACTTATCCTCGTAATTTCTTAGTTTCTCCTCAAGTTAGATCTGAATCGAGCCGCCCGCGATTTCTCGGGTCATGCCGAATCAAGTCACTAGTGTTTACTCTAGCTCACCCAATAGATAAGATACACAGTTTAGCTCACTCTCCTATCACTTGTAATCACTAATTTTGCCACAAATTCAGAAATGAGATTCCCAATCTGGGCTGGAGTCGTCTAAATTTTCCGCCTTTACTCCTATCACCCGGAAAGTCTTTCCTCTCCGGCTCACTTGCTCATAATAGATGTACGGGAAGCCATTTACCCTCCCCGAACACTTATCTATGCATAAGATTCCGCAGCCTTTGTAATAATGTGCGATACCCGGACAACTCATACCTGGCTTAGCAAAATAATACCCGGATCATGTTTAACTTACCAACACTTTCTCAACTGACAATTTCCGAGTTTTCACTTCTCACATCCTTTCCTTGGACGCTTTTTCAGGTTAACCCCATGGCGCCCAAGAAGCAGGGAAAGCAGCCAGTTAAGGCAAAAACCACAAATTCCATATCTGCCAACTGGGGGAGGTCCTCCGTCACCAAGGCCAAACTAGAGGAACTGGTTGAACTAGGGGTTCTACCCCCTCAGGAGACTATCCAGTGGAGAGTACCGGGTAATGAGACCCGGCCCACTCCAGCAGAAAATGAGGTAATCTGTTTTGTTGAACATGTGACCCGGGGCTTCCGGCCTCCGGGTCATCCTTTCTTTCGCGACGTTTTAAGCCATTATGGCCTTCGCATTTTCGACATAGGACCCAACTCCGTTCTAAACATCACTCATTTTATCGTTCTTTTCGAGTCTTACTTGTGCTCTCCGCCAAGTCTGGCTCTCTTCGTCGAACTCTTCCAGTGCAAACCGTGCCGCGAAAGCGGCGACGGTGCACTTCTTACTTGCGGCGGGGTTTCCATCCAACGCCGCAAGAACTCCTTAATGCCTCCTCTCACCCTCAACTCCCACGTAAAGCACTGGCAGCTCTCATACTTTTACTGCCAGGACACCTCCCCACCCGGCGAAAAGAAGTTGCCGGGTTACTCGGAGGGTCAACTTGACATTTCCGAAGACTTCAATGGGTTTGCCCCTGACCAGGAAAGGGAAGAAATTCTACCTCTATTGGCCAAAATCTCCATCCTTTCTGCCCAAGGCCTCATCGGGCTTAACCTGGTGAAGACTTGGGTCGATTTCCGCATCCAACCCAACTCCATTCGCACAAAACTGATGTGCGAATACTCGGGGCAAACCACGGACCCGATCCGATACTCCACCAGCAATTTCGCTCCTAGCGATGCCAACAAAACAATCAAGGGCTTTCTGACGGAAAAGCTCGAGGTGATCCGGAACATAGCCGGATTAGAACCTTTCACCCTCGAGAACCCGCCCCCCGCGGTAAGGACCTAATTCTAACAAGTTCAATTTTATTCGTTCCTCTTGATACAACTGTTAATCCTTGCTCTGGTGTCTCCACCTCAGGCCGACAGTGACTTCTGGAAGGCGGATACTCCTCCTAACTCCGGAAACCCGAAGAGGAAGGGGATGCCGTTAACTCGGACGAAGGCACATACTTAGTCCCCTTGAATACGTCATGCCCTACTTCTCATTTCCACACTATAATCTTGATTACTTTCAGAACAAGAAGACCAAGACGAGGAGGAAGAAACGGACGGCAAGGTGGAGTCTGCCAGTGATGAAGATGAACCGGAGCCAGCAATTAAAGCCGGATCCAAAAGAAAACCCCAAGGAATCGTTTTCCAGGTTTCATTTCATTTCCTTGTGCTTAATTTGCGTTCCCGTGATATCATTCATGAGCTAACCCTGTCATCATCCCTTTGGTCATAACTGAAGGAGCCACCTGCGTCCAAACGTAGAGTGACCCGGAACCATCCGGGTAACGAGACCCTTAACCCGGGCACTTCATCGCCTCCAGCTCGACATACTGGTATTCACCATACACAAGAATCTTTCCCAAACATTCCCTCACAAAGTAATCTCACACCTTGCTTGGTATTTTTCAGTATCTTCCGGGTCCAGCAGCGGCTTCCCCTCGGACTTCGCGGTGAACCCCGGGTAAAGTTCTTTTCCTGATGTTATGCCAAACTTTTGTCGCCCTTTTCATGACTTATGCGCTAACTGCACCTTTGCACTTTCTATAGAGCCACGGTCGTTGTTAGCGACCAGGAAGACATGGAAGTTGAGGACCGGGGTAAGAATAAACCGACTGACGATGCATTCACCACAGCTGGTGACGAGCAAGCGTCACCAACGAACCCGGCTAGGCAAGAAGCCGGGTATCCAATAGCCTCGCACGCAAGCGAGAAGGAAAAAGGCGCAGCTGCGGGCGCGGGAGGAGGGCCAAACTCCGACATTCGGATGACCCGGGTGCCGTCTCCTGTTACGAAGAAAACTTCTTCTCCAAATTTCCACGCCCCCGAGTCTTCTAACTCGGATAACAATGATTTTAACCAGCTGATGAGTGCTCTCCTGTCCATGAAAGCTTCAGAGGGAAATGTCTTGGAGCGTATGGCCGCAGCACATCAGGTAACATTATTTGATATTCCTTACTACACACCCAGTCCCCAAGTTCGGAGCATAACTTACTGAAGTTGTGCTCGGTACTTCATACAATATTCGGCTTGTCATGATATCTGACTTACAGTTTTACTCGTTCCTTGCAGGCGGAAATTACTCGGTCCGACGAGGTATTACTCAAGACCGAGCAGCTCCTGCTTGCTGAAGTAAAGCGCAGAGAAACCCTTGAGGCGGAGGTGAAGACTTTGAAAAAAGATGTCTCCACATACAAGAAGAAATACGATGCTGCCCAATCTATGCTGAAAAACTTGTCGAACCAGGTTGCGGACACTTATCGCATCTTGCTAAGTAAGCTTTTGTTCGCGATTAACTTACATGCCTCTATCTTATCGTTATAATAATCAAGATTACTGATATGCTTTCTTTTATTTCAATTGCAGGTGCTAACCTTGCTGCCCCAGAGGATGATGCCGTTGCTATGACTAAAACGCTAAAGACTGTGCTCCGAACATTTTTTGCCGGCGCAAAGCTTTTATTGGATGCCGTGAAATGGCCTTCCGAGGTATACCCAGGCAAAGAAAACCTTATGCAAGCGTTTTCGACGGTGCCTGGATGGATTGAAATATGGAAGCGCTCGTCTTGCCGAGTCGGTATGACCCGGGCCTTTACGCTGGCGAAAGCTTATTTTCCTAAGCTTGACCCGGCAAAGGTAATATCCGGGTTTCCAGAATTCAAGGCTGACGGCTCCAAGTTTACGCCCAAGGATTTCAAAGTTATACAATCCGCCGTACGCCACTCGGCTACTGCCTTGGCCGATAAGATGGAACTGGACACAATCATGAGCTCGTACGACATTGAAGGCAAAACCATTTTGGTGGAGGCACCCCCTCCCTTCGACATGCTGGAAAAATGGGCGACTGACCTGGCCAGGAGGAAAGAAGAAGCTGCTAAGAGAGAGGCCGAGTTAGGCTTAAGGCCGTCTACCTCTACACCAGTTGTTCCTCCGCCTGTCCGTCCTGATGTGGAAAGTCCGGGTAATGCTGCTGGAAAGGCTAAGGAGCAGGTCCAAGACCAAGACCCGGAAGATCATTCCCAGGATGCCGAGTAGGATGATGTCTTGTATTCTGTGTTTTTTTTTAAGAAACTGGTACGATTTTGATGATGCGCTTGTTGCGCCATTGATACTGGTACTGTCACTTTGTACTTTTACTCGTGATAACTTTGTGCCTTTCCCGGCTTTTGATAATCTCGACCCTTGTTTTATTCTTAAGCTTATTCTCGATACCCGGTTGCTTTTGATTCCCTTTTCGAGGCTCGGTTAACCGAGTATCGCGGGATTTGATAAGCGGACTTTTCTTTAAGTCCCCAAGACTCGGAAGCCAAGGTTTTTCGAGCTTTATTAGATAAACAGCTTGTTTCTGTTTCGAAGTCCCCAGTCCCCATGACCCAAAGTACGAGCCAGGGGGGTGTGGCCTTTCTCAGATGACAAACTGCTCTTTACTAAGCCGAAAACCAATAGCCATTCACGTAAATACTGAAGTCATGCTTGATACTTGTTGAGTTTCCGGCTATTTAGCCTTGTACTCTGCATAGACTTGTGGTTTAGATGACCCTTTTGATTATCTTGTACTGTAAGCCGGCTTTCGCGTGGATACCATGTTGTTACATCTATACGAAAAACAGGGTCAAGCAAGTCCCATTGGGCTGCATGGTTTGATTGTAATCGTAAGCGAACAGATCATGCCACTTTGGTGCGATTCACATCGAGCTTAAGTAAGAATAACCAAGAAATTTGGCTCCTTCGTCCGGTTATAAGATTGCAGCCGTACTCGTCTTGCAAGTAATCGGCCCTCATAACTCATAGGCATCAAGGCCAGGTCTCTGGGTTTGTGACTACTATTTAAGCAGTTCAATTTCCAAAGACTCATGTACGTGCAACGTATTTTGATGATACTGATGTATTGATAATAACAAATATCACTTACTTGTACTTGAAGCAAAGACCATGATAAGACTTGAAAACCATCTCTTTTATTGATACGAAAAAGTTTGTGCCAGCAGGCCGCCTCATTAAAAACCTCCCAGTCCCCTTAGGTACCCTGGGTAGAAAAAGAGCGTGTATGAAACCTGCTGTCCGTTACACTGCTTTAGTTCTTCTCGAGAATCGGCCCCAGGCTGGCACGGCCGATGCACATTCTCCACTTGTTAGTCCCTTTCATAATGAGTACCGGGTTTGTTAGCCAATCCGGGTGTGTCGTTCTTGTAGCGCGGCTAGTTGTAGATAGCGGTGTGATTTCCTCTTCTACGCCAGGGGGCTTGGAAGGACCGCTCCCGACGAAGGCCACCATCTTAGGATCTTGTTCTGTCCTGGTTTTTGCTTTATCCCCTTCAGAGGTTGGCCTTTTTGACGTTGCCCTTTCCTCCAGGTTCGCCTGCGATCGGTAATGCTTGAGCTCCTCTTTCCTACAGGCTTGCTCAGCCATTGCTGCATCTCCTTCATCGCATTCAGCTGCTATATCTCGATTTCCGTGTATGGTAATGGTCTTCTTAGGACCCAGGATTTTCAGCTGTAGATACACATAACACGGTCTTGCCATGAACTTGGCATAAGCCGGTCTTCCAAACAATGCGTGATAGGGACTGCGCAACTTAACCACCTCAAAAGTAAGCCACTCAACCCGATAATTGTCCTTTGATTCCCCAAAAGCTACCTCCAAAGCCATTTTTCCTTCAGGGCACGCTGAATGACCCGGCACTATCCCGTGAAAAACTGTTGTACTTTTTTGCAATTGAGATTCCTTGAGGCCCATGCGCAGAAAAGTTTCCCAGTACAGGATATTGATGCTGCTTCCTCCATCCATCAAGACTTTTTTCAGCTCATACCCATTGACCTGTGGTGCCACTACCAAGGCTAAAACTCCCGAGTGATCGACCCTGTCCGGATGATCCCTTCTGCTCCAAGTTACCTCCTGTTCTGACCAGCTCAAATACCTCGGGACAGCGGAAGAGACTGAATTGACCGCTTGTTTCAATATCTTTTTATCCTTGTTAGAGCCTCCAGTAGTGTGCACATGATATTGACCCAACTGTTTGGGGTTAGCCTGAAAACCTCCCGCTCCCCCTTGATTGTTGCCCGGATTTCCTGCTGCCGGGTTACCGGCTGGGGGTGGACCATTGCCCAAATTTCCACCTGGATCTGGGCCTCCTCCCCGACCCGCTCCTCGCATGGCTCTGTTTACTTCCTCATTCTTCCATCTCTGTAAGTCGGCGCATTGCTCCAAGGAGTGATTAGCCGGCTTGCCGTTCCTGCTGTGCTTCGGGCACGCCATCCTGAATATATCCCAACTGTTGCCCGGCCTCATAGGTCCCTGATAGTGTCCTCCATTATGATTTCCGGTATTAAAATTCCCTTCAGATCTGGATCTCGAAGACCCGGCTTCAGTATTAGCTACAAACTCGGAACCTCCTTCAAATGGACGCTTGTTCTGACTATTTCCGTTATTACTCGGTGCTGATCCATTGCCGGTTCTTCCACTGTTACTGGTGTTCACCTTCGCTTTCTTGTCATCAACTTCCTCCTCTGTAGTGTCTGTTGCAGCGTGTTTGTTGCATGCATCCATTAATTCTCCCATTGTAACCTCCGATGCATTCCTACTAGACTTCATGCGAGTTAACTTTTGTACTAAAGGAATATACTTGCATGTTTTTGCCATAGCTTGTAGCGCATCTTTGGGCTGAATTTCTGTGGATGAGTGAAGTATCTCCATAACCCGGCGTACCCAACTGCGTGCTGATTCTCCCTTCTTCTGAACGCATCGCTCTAAATCATCAATAGTGAATAGCTTTCTGCACGTCCCATGAAAGTGCTTGACGAACGCGGTTTTTAGTTCTTCCCAAGACTTGATCGATCTTTCTGGCAGGTTGGTAAACCATAACTTTGCTGCTCCTTCTGACATCATCAAGTACATGAACTTGGCTTGAAGATTCTCGGATGCATTGCGGATTGACATTGCCATCTCATAACTACTCAGCCATGTTTCCGGATCCATGGTCGGTTCATAGTTCACTACTTTTCCCGGCTCTTTGAATTTTTCTGGGTAAGGTTCAGCTCTGATGTCATCCGAGAGACACTTGGGCCCTGCGAGGACGGTTGAGACTGGCCTTATTCGGGAAGCGTGCGATCCAGCCGGGGGCGTAGCGGGACGCGGTGCTGCAGGCAGCCCATGTGCAGCAGACCCGGCCCCGGCTCTCCGAGCCCTGGAGCTATCCACAACGGCCTGCGCCACCGATGCTGCCGGAACACGGGGAGGAGGCGGCATTTGCTGCTGCTCTTCCCTCCGCCGCGCCGAGTTTGCTTGAATATTCCCTTGTTGTTGACTGGCGTATGGCGTCCCATGCATCCCGCTTCTGTGGTCCGGGTAATTGGCATGCTGCGCCACTGCAGTGTGCAGTAGATCGATCGCTTGCCGGGTCCTTTCTGCATGGGGCGATTCTCCTACCGGGATCTGGTTCAGTGCGAGCGTTGCTGCATACACGTTGTCCATGGGATTGTTGTAGTGGCCTGCTGGCGTGCGAAACCGTGACGGCGGCTGCGGCGGCAACTCGATGCCGGTCGTGACTCTGGTTCGTGGTGGGGGTAACCCAGCCTGCACGTTTGCCGCGCGGGCTTCCGCTGTCACCGGCTGAGGCGCAGTTCCCTGGTTTACAGCTGGGATCGGTTGGTCCTAAGGCGTAATAAACAAAGCTGCCGGGTTAATGACCCCTCCCGTGGCCGGTAGTCTAGTTTGATGTCTCTGGTGTACTCTAGATGTTTCCTCTCGAAGCCGGGTTTCCAATGCATCCAGCTCGCGTTGACGCGTAGCCATCCCTTGTTTCTCTGCTTCCACTTGCCTTCTTTGCTGTTCCAACGCGCGGCGAGCCACATCCAGGTCCCTGACACGTTCAGCTGCGTTTTCTGGAGTGATAACCGTAGCGAGGACAGTGGGGTCTAGGATCAGATTGTTGTCGAACAAGGCCGGGTGGCGCGGGTTTGACGGACCCGCCCCCGGTGTCCGGTTTCCCAGGAATCCGAACGTATTCGCGTGCAACTCCTCATCCGCCGCACGGCTAGTCACTGATGCCGACTCTCCGTCGACCCGGGCCGGGATCGGGTTTCCGTTAGCCGCGTCCTGTCGCTGTGCCAATGCCTGAGCCGCCCCGACCGGAGCCGTGGTGATGTTTCCTTGATTAAGGTTGGCTGCGGGAGCCGTGTAGACCGCCGCTCGGCGTATTACGCCTGTTGTGAGTTCATGCTGTTCTTCTCCGCTGTTGTCTTCTCCGTACCGGTCTTCCAGCAGGCCCCGTATAGATTCAGTATCGTCCTTTCCGTCGTCCGGGTCACGCGGGGCCCATGCCGGCTCCTCCGGCTGTTCCCACCGCGTGATGGATTCTTCTATCTGGTCTGTTGCTCCAACTGATTCTTCTCTATCTGATTGGTCGCAAGCATCCTCCCCTGACACAGAATCAGATCCAACATCGTCAGGAGCCGAGCCAGAGGAACATACCATACCGATGAAGACGCTGATCCGGCCGATTGTAACGACAGATCCGGATTCGAGGCGATCCGATTCTGGCCCCCAGCCGGAGTCATCCACCATCTTCTCTCCTTTGTGGTCGTCGTAGATCTCTCTGACGACGAGGTTCCTCATGCTTTTCCGAGCTTCTCCCGTGATGTAAACACCTTTGGACGCAGGCCCCACGGTGGACGCCAACTGTCGTGGGATGATCACGGCAGATGTTACCAAGGGTAACTGATCTTGGGGCAAGTCGACACAGGTATTTGGGAGAGGGTTTAGCTCGAAAGAAAACATGGTGATAAGCGATCTAGGAATCGGCACTCAACTCGCCGAGTCTCGAATATGGCTCTCGATTTATATTGGATACTCGATAACAGGTGATATGATTATGTCGTGAATCTCTGTCAAGCTAAGCCTAGGGGCCGGTTTATAAAGCACCCGTACCCCCCCTTGGCTTGCCCTCCAAGGCGCAGCTTGAATCCTATCCGAACTCTGCTTACAAACCCTAGCTTTCCTTACCGCAACCCACAATCCGGGTTACGAGACCTACAAACTTTGGGCCTTCCAGAAGTTTCTTTATCCTTAGCCGGATCCCGCGCGGCGTCCTTTGGGCCGGGTTACACCTTGGAGTTGGCCTGCCGGGTTACTATCCCCCCATCAAATGCATTTCAACCAATCAACTAATGGGCATTTTGTTATACATGTAAAGAAGCACCCCTCACCCAGTATGACATGGTTAGGGATAGAACTGTCTTGAGGAACAATAGAATGTTACAACACCTTGGCATTGGCACAATAGCGTCAATGATTAGTAAAAGAAATGGTGTTGAAGAAGGTAGTGGAGTTGCCAATGATGATGCAGACTATGCCTTAACACGAGGATACCCCGACTACAATCCTAACGAGGACGAAGTTATTGATGGAGAGAAAGTTGACGATTGTGTAGTGGAGAAGCCTGTAAAGGTGCATGTCTCTTCCTTGTTTGGAGGGGTGGGACTATTATATGCTATGTGCTTACTTTTCTGTCCTCACAAATTTTTCTTGCTCGGTGTTCTAATGTTTTGGTTGCTGTTTACGATGTCCTGCAGGTGTCTAGGCCGAAAAAGGCTGCTGTTAGGAAGATGAGTAGGAAAAAGATCTTAGAAAAATCTACTGTTATGGCTACAGGAACCAGAGTGATGGATGATCCTCCAAAAAAGGCGGCTGGTCCTCCAGGAACCAGAGTGATGGTGGCTGATACTCCAGGAGCACCGAAGAGGATGCTGGAAAAAACCCCATCTGCTAGAAACACAAGACAAAAGACGAACATGCAATCTGCGAGCTTTCATACTCCGCTGCGCATGGATCAGGAGGGCTCAGTGGACATGGTCCAAGAGTTGTTGTCCAGGGATCGTGAGAGCCCGCCGCACAGGGATGGAGAGATCTCACTACACAGGAATGTAGAGATGCAGTCCAAGGAGCAAGAAACCAGTGTTTACATGGAGGGAGGAAGCAATGTCCACCCCAACAGGAGCAACCTCAGCCCTGTTGATAATGGTGTGAACATGAATGATGTCTCCAATGAAGAACCAGAGCAGCTTATGAATGATCAAGGCAAGTCCATCTTATAATTGTCTCTTCTACTAGTGCATCTTGTACTAGATTTTTCTTCTTATCTATGATGTCAATTTCATTTGCAGAAAAATCTCCCAAGGTCATTAAGGAAAGAAACAGAAGAAGTGCAGGCCTGGAAAAGATGACCAAGTCTTTGCGCAACAAGGTGCCTATCCAAATTGCTGAAGGTATGAAATGCCCAGAGCAGCCTTTGCAGGCTGCAAAGTTTGCCTCAGAGGGTGGATTCGTTGCAAGAAAAAACACTCCAGTTCTTACACACTTCAAAGAATACAAGAAAGCTACCAATCTAGTGAAGGATTACGTTGGGAAAGTTTGTGTAAGCTCTTTATCTCCTAGCTGAATCTGCTTTTTTTCTCTGTTGCACCTTTGTATGATTGATAATACTGTCCTTGACTTCTTTGCTGTTTTGTAGGCTAATTTTGAGATGGAAGCTGACTCGAAGGTCCTTGTGCATGCTTGCACGGATATGCTGCAGAAGATATCTAAGAACATGCGATACCGTCTCAAGCATAAATGGTTCGACCCTGTACCAGCTAATCAAGTAAGCATACAATCTCCCGTGGAAGACGTGACAGATGAAGAGTGGCAAGTACTGGTGAAGCTGTGGTCTACCCCAAGGCATAAGGTGAAACTTGTTTATCTGCTGCTGTTTCCATTTACTTGCTCTCAGGTCTAGTATACATGTACTTTCTCATCTATTCTTATTTTATGATGTATATCTGTGGCATCTTGGGTTGGCTCAATCCTGATGCTAGGGAGCTTACTTAGCTCAATGTTATGAATCCTGAAGCATGTTCTTCTAGCTAGTTTGCTTACTACCTCATGCATGAATGTATGCCCAGCAAACACCTGCTGTCTGTAATGATTTACAAATTAGAAAACCTCAAACCAGAACCATCCTGTTGTCTTGTATTTTCTGTTCCTTCTCATTGATTATGATCAACATATGTATCAAGATATGATCTTGAGATTTAAGCCTTTTGTTTTTTGTAGTATTTTTTTGGACTTGCATTTTTGTAGTATTAGTATCACAAGTCACAACAATTAGGCTTCAAAATCTTTACACATACGTTTATCTGTGCTAGACCATGATTTATCTTCACCACCTTATGTTTTGTAGCAAACCTGTGAATCAAACCACGGGAACCGGAAAAAAGTCGTCTTTCAGCAGAAAACTAGTTCGAGGTCCTACGACGCACACATCTACAACAAGGTAAGAACAAACATCCCTTTTTGTTAGGCCTAAGTAACATCTATGAGCTTACACTTTGATTTGTGTTCAATAACACTTCAGAAGGAGGAACTGAAGGGTGAAGAGATATCTGCAATTGAACTGTTCAAGGCAACTCACCACAGTAAGATGTTTGGGTACTCGGTGCATGTTCAATATGCTATAGTAAGTCACTGAACTTCTAGCTTTTAGGCCCATTGTTATATGTAGCTGATGTAGGTTTATCCATCTTGCTGGTATTTAGTTCTCTGCACTATAATGTCTGTTGTGGTAGTTAGATATGTCTGTTATTTTGCTTAATTACACTGTTCACTATTGATGTGTTGGTACTACTTGCTTAATTATAAACCTGTGCTCCCTCTCCATGTGGATAATCTATGTTTTTTCTTATTAGTTTTGAATCCCCCATGTGCCAGTAATCTTGAATTGCTGATTTGATGTTTTATCTTGCACTGTTTTTTAATTGCTTAACTATTGATGTTTTTATCTTACACATTTTTTTAATTGTTTAACTATTGATGTTTTTCTTACACTGTTAATTGCTAAGTTGATGTGTTTGTTTGTGCTAGGCTGAGATGGAAAGTAGGAAGAATGCACTGCTACCAGAAGGTGAACCTCCAAA